>CM076576.1:506525329-506665569 GCA_034641835.2 Pinus albicaulis | reverse complement strand
CTTTGCCAACACTTGGGGCACTTTCATGTATGTTAAAATGCCTTTTGGATTAACGAATGCCGGTGCAACATTTCAAAAAGCCATGGACATAGCTTTCTCAGAAGACATAGGTTATTTCATAGTCATATATCTTGATGACATCATAGTATATTACAAATTAGATGAGGAACATCTGGTCCATCTGAAAAAGGTTTTCGAAAAATGTAGAAAATATGGCCTATCTCTGAACCCCAAGAAAACACTTTTTGGTCTCGAAGAAGGAAAGCTCCTAGGTCACATCATTTCTGAATATGGAATAAAAATAGATCCCAAAATGATCGAAGGCATACTGCAAATCAATCACCCCAGAAACATTAAGGAATTACAATATTTTATCATAAAAATTAATTTCTTAAGAAGATTCATCCCCAATCTTGTCGAACTCTTGAGAAATATCACAAACATGTTAAAAAAGGAGGTTGAAGTTAAATGGACTTTAGAAGCCAAACAATATTTCGAAATGGTTAAAAAGGCACTCATCGAAACACCAGTTCTAATAAGTCCTGATTTCACCAAATATTTTTGCATTTTCTCATTTGCATTTGAACACATGATAGCTGTAGTGTTGTTACAAAAGAACGCAGTAGGGCAAGAACAACCCATAGCCTTTTTTAGCAAAGCCCTAAGATATGCTCCCTTAAAATATAATATCATGGAAAAACATACATTCGCATTGGTAAAATCACTGAAATACTTTATATCTTACATTCTCATATCATTGCTTTCGTTCCCCATACCGTCGTCAAAGATATATTAAATCAAGATCCCGATGGTCAAAGAGGAAAGTGGATTGCTATCATCTTAGAATATGACTTAGAAATCAGACCCACCAAACATGTTAAGAGACAAGGACTCGCAAGACTAATGGCTGAAACAAACCTCCAAGCATTAGACATAAATTTTGTTGACACCTTAGAAGAACAGGAAGAATGCACAACTCCTCATGTTGAAGAAGTGTTTTTAAATTCACCTTGGTATGTTGATATTCTTTACGTGTTATTTTATCTTAATGCTCCTCCAACATTATCAAAGAAAAAAGCAAGATTCCTCAAACAAAAATATTTAAAGTTTTGTATTCTAGATGGAATTTTGTATTGGAAAAATCCCACTGGTATGTTGCTTAAATGTTTTCTTGAAGATGATGCAGAAAAAATTATGCACGAAATGCATGAAGGAGAATGCGGAGGACATCTCTACTAGAAAACCATAGCCAAAAAAATCCTTAGAGCCGGTTATTATTGGCCTACCTTGTTCCCTCATACTCACAAACTATTTATGACATGCCATAAATGCCAAATTTTTTATGGCAGGAAAAAACTTTTTCCTTTGCCCTTACATCCCATCATAGTTGAAGGTCCTTTCCAGCAATGGGGTTTAGATTTTATTGGGGAAATACACCCTTCTTCATATTCTCAACACAAATTGATCCTTACAGCCACTGATTACTTTACCAAATGGATAGAATCCATACCCTCCAGGAATGCCACCGATGTAGTCATTATCAAGTTCCTAGAAACCAACATTTTGTCTAGATCAGGTTGTCCTAGGAAAATTATCACTGATAACGCTGCTGCCTTTTCCTCCAAAAGAATGGTTGACTTCTGTTACAAATATCATGTTACATTAGGACATTCCACAACTTATTACCCCCAAGGTAATGGTTTATCCAAGTCTTCTAACAAAAGCCTAGTCAATATCATTAAGAAGCTTCTGGAACAAAATAAAAAAGCATAGCATGGAAAACTAGTACATGCACTATGGGTTGATAGACTAACCACCAAAAAATCAATTGGTATGTCTCCCTATCAACTAGTGTATGGCATGGATGCCATTTTCCCCTACATCTTTAGGGGTTCCAGTGATGAAGCTATTACAATAAGTTCAAATAGAAGAAAATTACATGAAAAGGAGGATAAATCAGACTATCCATTTACAACAAACAAGAGAAGAAGTTTAACAAAGGACACGGTTAATGCAAGATAAGATGAAAAAGATTTTTGATAGAAGGACCAAAGAAAATGATTTTCAGGTTGGGGATAAAGTATTAAAATGGTATTCCAGAAGGGAAGATAAAGGAAAGCATGGTAAGTTTGAAAACTTATGGAAAGGGCCTTTCATTATCAGTTCAGTTAGCCGAAACAATGTTTTTTTCCTGCAAGAACCTGATGGGATTGAGACTTTTGGAGGCCTTGTAAATGGCAGGACATTGAAACATTACTTCTGTCAAGAGCTCCAGTTTTAAATTTGTTACTCATTGTAAATATTTTGTTTGAAGAAATAAATCAGAAAATAGAAAATACAAAAGCAACAAAAAAATAGAAAAAGAGGGCAGTCTTGAAGCAGCAGTAAAGCCCCATGTTCAAAAAATAGTCATGCTGAAAGTGTGCAAGTATAAATGCCACTACTAGTGCTCTAAAGATGTCTTGTTCAGTTATCTAGCCTAATCATAACTAAGCATGTCTTAAATTGATTGCTGATAAGTTAGTAAAGAAGAATGATAGTCAAAATATGCAAGCTTGACTTATCAAAGAAAGTAGATTAGGAAACAAAGATGATGGTTCCACACGCTCAAAACAGAACCAAAGAAGGAAAATAGGGATGAAAAGAAAATTATGTATCATTAGCCCTGATTTTTCTAAATCTCATTTTTGTACAGAAATAAAATTTGTGTGCAGCTTGTCTTTATGCCACAAACACATGACAAATCAGACTGTCTAATCCTGATTTGATCATTTTTTCAATTTCATGTTCTAGTCTAGCGAATGAAATCCTGTCAAATAGCTTAATCTTGACGGTCGATCTAGTATAGGTAGAGAAATGAAGGAGTTCATTAGTTTAATCTGAACTCCCGGAGATATAAGTGTAGAAGTAGATATTTTTTTCACTTTCAAAAATATCATGTCAAGGGTTTGCCAGTCCAAATGCACCCCAAAGAAGAAAAAATGTTAGGCAAAGTAGTCGGGTAAGTAGAGATGAGGTTGATGCTAATCATGCTGTCAGTTTGTTAGAAAGCATAATTTTTAGGAAAAGCATCAAGAAAAGGATAAATATGCACCAATGGAGGAGGCACTGGTCTTCATAAGCAAGAGATCTGCAATTCTGGACACCTCCCGAAAAGGAGCTGCCCTCACCAAATGGAGCCACTGTTAGTCATCAGTATTTTTTCCTGTTGTGATGACTATATGCCTTGCCTAGGTTTTCTAGAAACCAATTTCAAACAGTCAAATTTTCCTCCAAAAAATCCCTCAGAGAAATTTTTTTATCTTTTTCCTCTAGGTTTAGGTGATGGTGTTTAGAATAGGTATCTTGAGAAAAATATCTTTAGTCAAAAACCTAGTTTTAAGTATTAGTCAGCCATACTTTGTCTTATCTGGCAAGACAAACCTCGTTTACCCCTAGGTCATACACCATCAAAATGATCACTGTATTTTGTCTTAGCAAAACTTGTAAGTTTCAAATTCAAGAAGAAACAGAGTAAGAAGGTCCTATGTCAGAAGAAAGTAATCAAGTGGAATTTTCAAGCATTATCATCATGATACCTCAGGAAAGGTCTCCAGTGGTCAAAGACATTTTATCCATGTATCTCTGCTGGGGTGCTATGGATAGATGGCAATAAGCAGTTCTAAAACAAATGGACACTCCAAGGAAAGTTTTCAAAGCTGGAACAGTTGACTATTGGGAAATAAAAGAAATGCAGATTTTAGAGAGAAAAGAAACCTACATTATTCATACCTGCAAAATCAAATCACCAAGATAGTCAAAGAATCACCCATCATGGAAAAATGAGTACAAATTTTGGGATTTTATTGCTTCTAGCACTTCATGTCATCTCAATGGCATTTGCACCTTCTTCCCAAACATATGGGCACATCTCTGAAAAACAGTCTTATGAGACTAGGTATGTTGTTTCTCTAGCAAAAGACCTCCAAAAATTTTTGGAATCAAAGTGAAAGAGTATAGAAAGGGAAAAACTGCCCTTTTAATATCCCTATAGCCTAGACTCTAAAACCATCAAAGACACTGTCATTACAAAGGAAGCTAAAGCTACTACAAAAGAGATTTAACCTAAGAGACACAAAGCAGATATGTTGGAATTTGAAATATCTTACCTACTCACTATCTTCACAGTAAATTTCTACAAAGAAGCCTATCTCACACAGATTGATAAAGGATAAAGCGTTTGAATTGCCTCCTTCATGATAAGCAAATGGCAATCACTTGTGTTCATGAAATTCCTCCTTCATGATAAGCAGATGGCAATCACTTGTGTTCATGAAATGCCTCCTTCAATGATAAGTAGATGGAAATCAATTTTTTTTATGAAGCTTCCTTCAATGACAAGCAGAGGGCAAATGCACAGTTTTAAACAAGCCTCCTTTCAATGACAAGAAATGGGAAAAGACACAGTTTTAAACAAGCCTCCTTCAATGACAAGCAGAGGCCAAAGACACAGTTTTAAACAAGCCTCCTTCATTTTAAAAATAGAGAGGAAAAATTTTTTAGGAACTACCTTAAAAAATCCAAAGAAAGTGGCACCTCCTTCATATACAAGCAAAGAGTGCATGGTTTTCAAATTGGTTTCACTGTTTGAAAATTTCTGATTAAAAATACCCCACAGTGAAAAAAGTTTCAAAATTGTTTCATAGAATTTGAGTAGAAATGAAATAAACATCAAAGAGTACAGGGGACACTTCCTTCAATGATAAGTAGAGGGTTCAAAGGTGTTGAAATAAGTTGTCTCCTTAAAAAGAAGGATGGAAGTCAAAATTTGCAAAATTTCAAAGCATAGAAATGACCCTTGCACCAAGAAGAAAGTAAATTAAACTTTCACACAAGGCAAAGCAGTCACCTTTTGTTTTTCTAAAAAAACAAAACAGGGAGGCAAAGGTTTAAATGAAGATTTTTTGTAAAAATCCAAAAGGAAGAGTACGTGCCATAAAATAATTTCAAAAGGCACAAAAGCCCTCGAAGGGCATATCTTATTCACATTTTGTTGATTGGAAAACAGAGGGATTTTTTCTGGTTCCTCAGCAAACCCCTCATGCTGAAATCCTTGGTCACGACGCGCCTGTAGCATCTCACCGCAGAAGTTTACAAAGGACGCGACGCGCCTGTGCACTGGCGCGACGCGTTTCCTTCGTTTAGCCTCTGCCCAAGCGTCATTCAGCCTCTTCCCAACCCTCATTCAGCCTCTGCCTGGACCCTCATTCAGTCTACACTGGGACCCTCGTTCAGCCTTCACCCGATGTTCAAACTCCGTTCAAAAACACAATCTTTTGAACTGGCTCAGTGATTTTTCTTCGTTCAAACTCCGTTCAGACGCTACGTGCCTAGGTGTAAAGGTGTAGCACCTGCTCATTTCTTTCAAAAAGGGCCAAATTTTCCAGTGTTACTCAAAGGTCATTGTTCATCACTACAAAGGAAATTTTCGAGGTATTTATCCATATTTTTGCCCCTCAGTTGCTCTTAAAACATAAAGGATATTTCGAAAACTAAATTAAAAGAGAAAGAAGTGTTAAAGGAAGAGAAAACTTGTTTTTATTTAATGTCTCTCTAGTTGATTTTGGAAAAGAACAGAAAGGTAAAAATTCCTCCAAGGAAAGGGGTTAAAAAGGGAGGTCAATACAACAAATTTAAGCACACCACTATTCAAGAAATCACTTCCTCTCCATCAATATTGTCTTGTTTTCAAGAAGTAGGTTGTTTTGACTTTTGCAGAAAAATACCAGAGGTCACTAGCCACCCTCCCCTAATAGAATTATTTGCCCTGAGGTTGAATGGAAAGCAATTCCACATAGCAGGTTTAGATTTTAAACTCACTCCTAGAGTTGTTTCTAAGGCAACAAAAATCCCTAACATAGGGGAAGAGTGGTTCAAACAATCACACCTTGACCTTAGCCATTATCAGCCTTTTCTCAAGCCAAATCATCAAGATACATGCAGCTCCATTTTCCCTTTCTCACACTTGCTGGATGACTATGCAGCCCTCGTGAAAATAGTCATGAAGTTTTTCACTTGTGAAGGTAGATACTCCCAAGTATATGCCTACCACATCAGACTCCTTATTCATTTCACAAAAACTAAATTGCTAAACCTACCTTTCATCCTATGAAAGAGTATAGACAAGATGTCTTCCATTGTTAGAAAAAAGCCTCCAGCCCAGAAGAAAGCAAGTTTATTTCATCACTCACTCATTAAGATCATTGTCCTTCACTAGCTGAACAAAAGGGCATCCCTTGGGAAACTTTCATCTCTCACCCTGATTTCACTTCTTCATCTTCTCTGCCACTACAGATTAGGCCAACTGCATCCCAAATCCCTCCTCATGCTCATTCCTTGCCCTCCACACCTTATGTTTCCTTTTCTTCTCATGAGTCTATTCCCCAACAAAAATCATCCTCCACAGATAGCAGTGAGAAAGAAGAGTGTAGTGATGACAAAGAGCAAAAAAGTGATGATGAAAAAGAGCAAGAAAGTGATGATGATGACAAAGATCAGGGAAGGGATGGTAACAAAGAACAAGAGAGTAATGAAAGCAGCAGTAGAGGGAAAGGAAAGCATGATGAAGCAGTTAGCCTACAGTAAGAAATGAAGACAGTGATGAAGAAAGAGGCAACCCACAAAGAGACAGTGAAAACACTAGAGGAGAAGGCAGCCCACAGCAAGAAAATGAAAGCAATAATAATGATGAAGGCAGTTCACATCTGGAAAAAATTGAAAACAATGAAAATGATGGAAGAAGTCATGACAGCAAGAAGATAGATGAAGGCAGAGGTAGTTTGGAAAAGGAAAAAATAGTAGACCTAGACATATCCCACCAAAAAAAAAAGGGGCATGATATTTCTAAGTTTACTCATGGTGGTGATTTCATTACAAGTATCAAAATTAATGAACAAGGAAATTCCCCACAGCAAAGTAACCAAGAATTGCAAGCAGAGAATGTTTGTGGAGAAGAGGACAACCCTGAGGCTGCAGGAGAACAAACTAAACAAGCCCATGTATCAACTCCTCCTCTCACTCATCATCAACAAGGTCAAGAGTATGTGTTTACGGCCTCACCAAGGCAAGGGGCCATGCTTCCTTCCTCAAAAATAGCAAAGGCTAAAAACACCATAACATAAAGGAAGAAAACCACTCAAAAAGTGACTAGAAATGTCACTAGGGCACTAAGAAGCAGAGGGAAATTGCCAAAACAAAGCAAGGTTGAAATGCCTAAGAAAACCAGAGGAAAGAATCCCATCAAAGGCAAGGGCAAGGAGAAGATTGAAGAACAAGAAAGCAGTCATGAGCATGAGAGGGATTTTGAGCTAATACAGCTAGACAGTGATGCTGAAGAAGATGAGGCTAGGATTCTTAGATCCCTCTTGCAAGATCGGGATGCCCAAGTTAAAGACTTGGAAAATGACCTAGAAAGGACAAAGGACCTTATCCACTTTTTACAAATGCAAAACAGACAGATGAGTGGACAGATGGCTATTTATGAAGCTCGGGCAATAAAATATAAAAGAGAAGTGCAAAATTCAAAAGTGAGACTTGAGGAATATATGGGTGAGTATGTAGATGATGATGAAGACAAAAAACCAACAAGAAAGAGGCCTAAGACCATGGGTCTTAGAAAAGCATTACAAAAGCAGAAAGAAGAAGAATCGGCTCGTGAACAGCAGTACCCTCTTACAGAGCTCCTTGCCAAAGAAATTGAAGATAATAGAGAGCCTTGGCTTGAGAGGGCAAATCAGCATTTAGAAGATAAATTGGAGAAATCTAACAGGGATTTGGGCCTACAAAGAAGAATGACCGAGCACTACAAAAAGTTAAATAAAATTGCCCGAAGGAAGCTCAAATATGCCCAAAAGAGGCACCCAGCGAAAAAAAATGGAAAAGATCTATCCCAGCTTAGAATTCTTGCTCAAGCTTCATTTCATGTTTCTAAGAACCCTGAAGGGGTTTACTCACCAAATTTGGGCATTTTTTGACACATTCTTGTTTTTTGTGAATTTTAGGGCTAAAAGCATAAAATAATTGGTGCCTTAACTTTTTCTCAGAGCATCCTCAGGTAAATAAATATATATTTTTGGATTCCTTGACATCAAAGGAACATGCTCAGAAATTTTCAGATCAAATGAAGCTATTTTGGTCTCTCAAAAAGGCCAAAAACAGCCATTTTTCACCTTTCTGCCCCTAATATCAGCAGGTGCTACACTCCTGGGTTTTTTCACTATTTCTACTTTTTGATTGACTTCCATGCATCAGATTGAAAAAAAATCAAGTATTTTTGGAAAGTAGACAGCCGTAGCTTTCCAACGAGCCATCACGGGACTCATTTGAACATCGAGAGGTCAGCCAAAACTTCACTGCCAGACAGACCTTTTTCTGGCACTACGTTCCTGTAGATTTTGTTGAAAAGCAGTTTTCTAAGTGGTGATTGGGCCAAATCTTCGTTAAGCAAGTTTATCTTGTGTGTCAAGCCTTGAAAGTGATCCTTTTTTTCTCTTTTTTTCTAAAAAGATATTTTGTGCCTTGGACTTTGTTAAGCCTCAAGGACAGTTTTAGATATTTGTTTTTGGCCAATGGCCTTCTAGTTCCTCTAGCTGTTCTTCCTCCTCTTTGGCTTATATAACCAAGAGGATTCATTGTAACAAGGGGGAATAACTTGATATATTTAGAGCAATACATAGCATTATGAGCTTGGAATAAATACTTGTTTTATGAAGTGGATGATGTCTTGTTTGTTTGACATGTGATATGTCATAAAAGTGTGATTCCATGGTTTATGAATGGTGATGTTTCTCTGATTTTGTTTATGTTTCCTTGTTTTCATTAATGTTCCATATTTCTCATTTTTTGTAGATCAGAAAAGTATATTTTGAGACATGCTCATGGAAGCACCTCAAAACATCCTGCATGTTACAGCTTTAATGTTTTCCTCTTCTTGATCATTTCTAAAGGATTCTTAACTGCCCTTTAGGTCCATCAAGAAATTGTTATTTGTTTCATTTATGGTCGGTATCTTTTTCTATCTTGTATGATTTAATGTATGCCCTACTTACATATAGCTTCTCAAAACTCCATTTCTGAAATCTTTCTATGAAATATTGGTTGTTTTATTTAAGTCAAAGAGTGGTCTCACAAGCCTTGGATTCTGCTCTCATTCATACAAAAATTATTTAGCTCATATTTCCACATATGTTTCTGAAAAGTCTCCACTTCCCCCATAGATTAAGTTGTTTGTTTATCTTATTTGTTTTCCCCAGCAGCTGAAGGTGATTTTCCAAAGTTAGAGGTTCTTATGCTTCTATGTGTTGTCGGATTGTTTATCTTTCATATGTATCAGTTTGAGTTATATTCATAGAGATTTATGGTTTTCCCTACCTCATGAATACCTAATTTAAAACTATATATGTTTAAGGTCTCTGTGTATTTCACAAACTTAATGTTCATTTCACTTCATTTTCACCCAAATAATTCATTTACCTTGACTAAATCGGCCCTGCACTAATACCTTGTCCACCATTTAGACAGTCCTGACTCTATCTGACCCCATAGCCCTGTTGATTCAATGAAATCTCTTTCTATTTGTCCTTTTTGATCTGTTTACCTCAAAAACCCAAAAAACAAACCAAAATATACTTAACAGCTAACCTAAAATCAAACATACAAATCGAACAAGTTCACATCCTTCGCATAACAGAGAGAGCCCTCTTTGAGTCCAGGAAGGCTAGGTCCTAGGACTCCAAAGTTGGTCTGATGTTGCCCTGTCATTTGGTTTACCAATCTGCTAAATCATGAGACTCCAACAGTGGTTATATTTTACAACTGCGCATAACAATTAAAAACCAAAAATAAAACTTTGGATAACATTAACCGCAACAGACAAGCTAACAGCGAAGTAGATGAAATTTTTGACATGTGACAGGGTGGCGGACTAACTGTGGACTGCCACCTCATTGGTTAGGTCCGACGGCTTCAGGTTCACTGGTGGTCGATTGTCCATGTGACAGCACACCCAATGGTTGCAGTCAGCTCCAGTGGTCTTCCTGAAACTGCGCGTTAACCTTTCAACTGCACGTCAACCCTTACTGCGTCCATATGCTGAGTGTTGCAGTGGTTAAGACTGCCACTCCACTGCAGTTAACTTTGATGGTTAGTTGTTGATGTGTTTTATACCATAGTTTTAACATATATATATCTGAAAGGGTTTTATAAATATTTTTTTGAAACTCATATCATGGGCTATTACATAGGTTTTAACTTTGTTATATGTCATGCGCTAGGTTTTAGGATTATGACTTAGGTTTACCATAACATTGTTACATGTATTTTGCACCAATTGCATTTCTAACACCAAATTTGAACCAATTGAAGACTTCTCATTGGAAAAATTGGAGAAACTAAAGAATTGAAGACTAAACTGATGCAATATCCTCCTGGATCAATCCTCTCCACTTGAAAGATTTTGGACCAACAAAAGTTTTATTTAAGCAGATATTAGGTGAGGTTATAGATCCCTCACTCTTCTGATCTCCATCCACCTCACCTTTCTAGGATTCATGCCTTTGAGTCTCACTCGAATATATTCAACATCTCCATGCCCTTAAGAGCAAACCTTCCTATCCAAGATGGTATATTCCTGCAACTCATTCATATACCCAGGTGCCAAATCATCAACGGTAGGAATCTGTGTATCTTCCTCTGGATCCATGATCATCGGAGGTTCATAAAACTTCATATTTTCTACATTTACAACTAAATAAATACGCATGTAAGGAGGTAAATCTAACCAGAATGCATTATTTCCAATATTTTCCACAATCTTGAAAGGACCATGCCTGATGGGTTTCAGTTTCTTACCTTCACCTTTTAACCTGTCTTTATTGATATACAACCATACCTGATCACCGACCTGAAAATGATGATCCACTCGATGCTTGTCTTGGCACATTTTGTACTTGGCCTGACTCTTCTCTAACTGATCCTATACTACTTCATGTATCTGTTGTATCCGTTGAATGAACTTAACTGCTTTATTTGAATCTTAGTGTCCATCCACTTTATCTTCTTCACCAAAAATGAAATCCATTTGTGACTTTGGTAGATACCCAAACATGCTTCAAATGGTGAACGATCAGTCGAAGAATGTAAGGCTCGATTGTAATCATGTTGCACATAAGGTAAATATTTATCCTGTTAGAGTCGGTCTTTTCATCCCTCCGTCAGAGATCATTTCTCTTATTGCATTTCATTTTTAGGTGTCCCATTGAGTTCATTCAATTGCATTCCATTAGGGAGCATACCATCATCTGACGGAAGGGCCTTGTCACTCATACCCCTCATGCCTTATCCTGTTGGCTCAGGTCTATTCATCAAATCAATTTTAAAGTCATTCATAGTCCTGTTTTGGCCTCTTGGTCAACAAAGAGTCATTTTAGGGTTTTTAGGTCTTTTTAGGTCTAGGGTTTCACAAATTTCGTCTTCAAAGTGTCCAATAATGCCAGCAGGCTAGAGGGAGGTTCGAAATAAGTTTCTATTTCAAAATTTCCATCATCAATAATGCTTAAGAATGATTCTCCTTCAAAACTCTGTTTTGAAGAAGAAATCATCAAATTTATTGTTTGTAATAAATGCTATGTATATTTTCAAAAATTTTCAGTTGTCAGATTCTTCAAGGCGCAAACCTGGTCGCCTTTGCCAAAACATGCCAACCATCCCTGCAAAAAATTGGCAAAGGAGCCATCATTTTAGAGCTTGGTTCACAAGATGAAATCCTGAGGAAATTCGTCAAAAAATTTCAGAGCTTGGTTCGCAATATTTGTGGAGATATGATCTGTGGAAGGTAGTGCTTTTTCAGGCTCCTGAATTTCATCTCAAAGAGGTGATCGTGGGAAAAGTTCAATAACTCTCTCTCTCTGGGCATCTGATTTGAGTTCCATAAAAAGTGGTTGCAAGTACACGAACTCTAATTTATTGGCCATCAATTTCAGAGACAAAAGACAAAACAGTGACACGTGGCAAGTCGTACAAGTTCGCTCTACTGAACCAGTCCATAATTAGGTCATTATGGGAGATTGGACACAACTTTGTCTTGGAGAATTCAAATTAGGTCAGACCTGTGGCATTCAAAAGATAATTCAGAGGGCTATTTCATTACTAAATTTCAGATATTGAAGAGTCGCAATCACAGAGATAATCCAATTCCAATATCGAGCTCCTCAAAATCAAGTAAAGGGTGTGTATTGTTTTTCCTGAATTGCATAAATCTTGTTTGAAAAATCATTTTGAAGTGATTCCAAGGGCCTATTGAGCATATATTTCAGTATTGCATTCTGAAATTCCTCCTAAAAATAATTCAACACCCATTAATCCCTCATAAATCTATACTATGATGCATGAAGTGGAAGAATTGCAATATGAGATATCAAAATTATGGTACCAAGTGCAACAAATTTCGATCTTACGAAGAGCAACCGAAGCTGACATAGATGGTTTAAAAGAATAAATGGAGGCTAAGTTGGATGGTTTGAAGGATAAAATAATAGCTAATATGGATGATAAATTACTAGAAGATGACATCGAGCATCAACAACAAGTTCTCCAAATCTCAAAGGATAACCTAACTTTGGTGCAGAATCTAATGAAACAGCAGGAATATCAACATCACATCGAAAGAAGTTTTGAAGCGGTCACAAAAAAAGGAACTCAACAAGTACGATCAATTTCAGAGTATCTCAGTAAGTGGAAGAACTTTCCTGTAAAATATTCCACATGGGAGGATGAGAATTTTATACAGAAGCATCAAGAAATAATCAAGCGTTGAGGACAACACTTGTTTGAAGGAGAGGGGCATGTTAAGTCCCTATATTAATAGTGTAGTCCCTTATTATGTTAGTCTAACCCCACTTATTGTTATTTTTGTACCCCTGTAACCCCCATATTGTTATTATTGTGCCCTTACATTATTATTGTTAGGTCGGCTAGGATTACATTATGGCCCCACTAGGATTATATTGTGGCCCCATGGACTCCTATATATAGAAAGAGGTTTTTTTCATTTGTATCATCCAAGAATTTTTCATTTATGTAATGTATTGGAGGTTGCCCCGTCGAAGTGGCTTATTTCTAAGGCATTGATATCTATTTTCTTTTATTTTTGGAGCTGGTTACACAACAAAGGAAGTTTCAGCGCCTAAAATTGATTCACCTGTTGCACAAAAGAAAGCAAAAGATATAGTTGATCCCGCTACCACCAAGTCATCGTCAACAGAAAAATCAAATCAGCAAATTACATCAAGGGAGAAGGCTGAAAAGAAATATGTTCCAGCCAAAGAGATCGAGAAGACTTCAACCTTTAGTTTGGAGAATGAGATTTCTAAATTAAAGGTATCCATTCCCTTGACTGAAATAATGAAGAACAACAGTTATAGAGGTCAAGTTTCTAAAATTTTTAATTTCGATCCTATGTCTGATATGGTGAATATTGAAGATGATCAACCTGAACTGATATTTGGACTAGCTTTAGATGGTTAGTCTCTAGATAGCGAGTGCCTCCTTTTTATACCAGTCTTCGATTGCATGAGTTTGTATTGCAATGCCATGTTTGATTCTGGTGCTTCCCATAATCTTATGCCGAAGGCAATCATGGAAAATTTGGGTTTGGACATCAATAGGAAGTACCATGATCTTTATTCAATTGATTCCAGCAGAGTGAGATGTATTGGGCTCATTAAAGACTTGGTTGTTAGTTTGGATCAGATTCCAACAAAGAATGTTTTGATGGACGTAGTTGTGGCAGACATTCCTCCCAGATTTGGTATGCTACTTTCCAGATCTTGGAGAGAAAAATTGAAAGGGACATTACAATTAGATTTCTCCTATGCAACGATTCCTGTGTTTTTCCAAATGAGAAAGTTGTACCGAGAACAAAAAACGAAGTACATGATTACAACCAAGGAGAAACTGGTTAATCATCCGATTAATTATGTACATATAGATTTAGAGTCTTTTGTTTTGTATGCCGATAGTTTCAATGATGTAGATAGTCAGTTAGTTCAAGCAGAAGATATTCCAGAGATTACCGAGATTTCAGAGAATTTTTGAAGAAAGAAAGGCAAAAACCGGAAAGCACAGTTGAACAATCAGCTGAAGATAGTGAACAACAAGCAGAAAAAACAGAGCTAGCACAATTTCAGCACTTAGAAGGTGGTGAAGAGGGTCTATGGACCATGGATTTCGATGGTGCAATGGGAAATGATGGTGCTAGAATTGGTATTTGGGTACGCAGTCCTTTTTCCGCTCCAAACAAGGTACCGAGCAATGTACGGGTATGTTCTTACAAGCTAGCATTCGATTGTTAGAAAAATGAGGCTGAGTACGAAGCTCTGATTGCTGGCCTAAAAATTCTTAGAAAGCTGAATGCTAAGAGAATTGCAGTCTATGGCGACTCCGAATTGGTGATTAAGAAAGTGAAGGGTGAATACCAAATGAAGCATCCCTGAATGCGGGCTTACAAAAATGTTGTTCTTGATATTTTGAAGCTGTTTTCAGATTATACCTTGACTTGTATTCCTTGCATTAAAAATGGAATTGCAGATGCACTTGCTAAGCTAGCAATTAATTTGAAGATCCCAATGAATTCAGGTAATAAGTTTGAAATCCATATGAAGCACCATCCTACTGTCCTGGATAATCAAATATGTTAGCAATTTTTCCAAGATGATGATGAGATTAATGAATTTTTGCAAAACAAAAGTAAGTTCAAAGATACCTCAATTGATGTATAATATGATGATGGTGAAGCTGATGTTCAAGTCAATCAAATGGAAGTGTTGCAATTGAAAGATAATGCTATTCCTAAAGGTTTGATCCCTTTAGAAGAGCTCTTCAATCAGGATGATGTAGCTAAAAAACCAACCTTGCGGCCAACTTAAAAGGGAGTTGAAGATGTAAACATTAGATCAGCTGAGAATCCAAAGATGGTGAATTTGTCAAAAGCATTGCCACCGGAGGTAAAGGCTAAATATATCAGTTTGTTGTCCTCTTTTGCTGATGTGTTTGCTTGGGATTATTCAGACTTGAAGATGTATGATACGAATATAATTCAGCACACTATTCCAATCAAGCCTAATCAGAAGCTAAGAAGAATCAACTCGAAGTTGCTGCCATCAATTGAGAAGGAGGTAAACAGGTTGTACAAAGAAGGAATTATTTTTCCCATCATATTTTCTGATTGGATTTCCAATTTGGTGCCAGTGCAGAAAAAGACAGGTGAGATTCGGTTGTGCATTGATTTCTGAAATCTGAACAAGGTGTCATTGAAGGACAATTATCTATTTCCCAAAATGGATCATATACTTCAGCGAGTAGTTGGAGCATCTCGTATGTCACTACTCGATGGTTACTCCGGTTATAACCAAATTCTCGTCCATGAGGATGACAGAGACAAAACAACGTTCACCACTCCGTGGGGAACTTTCCACTATGCCAAGATGCCTTTTGGTTTAAAGAATGCTGGTGCGACATTTCAGCGAGCGATGGACATGGATTTTGCGAATGAGGAGGATGTTTTTCTTGTTATATACCTTGATGATTTGACGGTATTTTCCAATTCAGATGAAGAGCATATGTATCACTTGAAAATTGTCTTTCAAAAGAGCATAAAATATGGTGTGTCACTTAATCCGAAGAAGAGCTTGTTTTCCATGGATGAGGGCAAACTACTTGGTCACATTATTTCAAAAGATGGCATTCGTATTGATCCAACATGTGTAGAAGCAATTCAGCAAATTGACCCTCCCAGGAACAAGAAGGATATTCAGTCTTTTAATGGTAAGATGAACTTTTTACGCCGCTTTGTGCCTAATCTTGTTGAACATCTAAGAGAGATTACAAACATGCTTAAAAAATATAGCCAAGTGAAGTAGACTGAAGAGGCCATAAAATCCTTTAATTTGGTGAAGTTGGCACTATATTTAGCTCCAGTGTTAATCAGCTCGGATTACACCCAAGATTTTATTTTGTTTTCATTTGCTTCGGAGCATACCATGGCAGCTGTGTTAATGCAGAAAAGAGATGAGCATGAGAAGCCAATAGCTTTTTTTAGTCGAACTATAAGAGATGCAGCCTTGAAGTACAACATCATTGAAAATCAAGCTCTGGCACTGGTAAAAGCATTAAAGCATTTCCGGGTATACATTCTGCATTCTTATATTTTGGCTTATGTTGCTAACGCTGTCGTGAAAGATGTTTTAGTACAAACTGATCCGGAAGGAAGACGAGGCAAGTGGATTGCAGCTTTGCTGGAGTATGATGTGGAGATAAGGCCCATGAAGATTATCAAGGGAGAGGGGCTGGCAAAGCTTATGGCTGAATCGAATTTGCATGCACTAGACATAAATCTGATTGTTGCTATGTCTGATGAGGATGAGGATAATTCGCCACTTCAGGTATCGGAAATTTTTGTTGCTTCACCGTGGTATTCAACTATTGTGTATGTTCTTCAAAAATTTTCACCACCTCCCGGCATGACTAAAAACAAAGGTAGAACTCTGAAATTGAAGGTTGAAAAATATTTTATTTTGAATTATGCACTTTATTGGAAAGATCCTGGTGGTGTTTTGTTGAATTGTTTGGTCGAAGAAAAAGAAAAGCAGGCAATGGATGATTTCCATAAAGGAGATTGTGGCGGTCACCTGTTTTGGAAAACAACAGCCAATAAGATTTTGAGAGTGGGATACTATTGGTCGACATTGTTTGCTGATGTGTATAAGACTGTCAAAAGCTGCCATGAATGTCAGATTTTCGAAGGAAGACAGAAATTACAGCCTTTGCCGCTTAAGCCTATTGAGGTAAGAACTCCTTTTTAGCATTGGGGTTTGGATTTCATTGGGGAGATCCATCCTCCTTATTTAGGAAAACATATATGGATCCTAATAGCGACATATTATTTCACAAAATGGATTGAAGTAGTTCCCACTAGGCAAGCTACGGATTCAGTAATCATTTCTTTCCTTGAGAATAACATTTTGTCTTGTTTTGGTTGCCCGAATAAGATAATTACTGACAACGCAACAAATTTCAAATAAAAAAGGATGATTGAGTTTTGTAACAAGTATCATATCACTTTGGGACATTCAACCGCCTATCATCCACAAGGCAACGGATTGGCGGAATCTTCCAATAAATCTTTGGTCAACATCATTAAAAAGTTGCTGGAAATAAATAAGAAAGGTTTGCATAAGAAGTTAGTAAATGCACTTTGGGCAGACCGGGTGAGTTAGAAAAAATCCATTGGTATGTCTCCCTTTGAGCTGGTATATGGGGTAGACACGGTGTTTCCTACCTCCCTTGCTATTCCGGTGGTCAAGCTTCTTCAGGAAACTGGAAGTGAAGAAAGCCATATGCAGAGAAGAATAAATCATATGATTCATTTGCAGCAAATGAGAGAAGAATTTTTCCAAAAAACATTTAAGTTTTAGGAGAGGATCAAGAAAATTTATGACAGGAAAGCAAAGGCGGAAAAATTCCAATTGGAGGAAGTAGTGTTGAAGTGGGATGCTAGAAATTATGACAAAGGTAAGCACGGTAAGTTTGAAAATCTCTGGAAAGGTCCCTTTAATATTGTTGCATATTGTGGTCAGAATGCGTTTCTTTTGAAGGAGATGAATGGGGAAGATTGTCCAGGAGGGCCGGTCAATGGTCAGCAGCTCAAGTGGTACCATTTCTGAGATGTTTTCTGCAGTTTACATTGTCACTGTACTACCATTTTATTTCAGTTTTATTGCAAGTGTGTGTTGTGATCATTTCTTCAGTCTGGGGCCCGAAGTGAAGGCTATAATTCTGAAGAAGGATTTCAGTTTTGGTTTCAGTTTGTCGAGTCCGTTTTTAGTCATTTCAGTTTTAAAATTGAGTCAAGAGTTTTGTCAAGTCAATGATTCCATAGCCTAATGGACGAAGGCCCTGTCTATCTCTCCCATAGATCTGCCATTCTTGGCACCTCCTAGGAGCTATCATCCCCATTGGAGCCAATGTTAGAGTCGGTCTTTTCATCCCTCTGTCAGAGATCATTTCTCTTATTGCATTTCATTTTTAGGTGTACTATTCAGTTCATTCATCTGCACTTTGTTAGGGGCATGCCATTATCTGACGGAAGGGCCTTCTCAGTCATACCCCTCATGCCTTGTACCTGTTGGGTCAGGTCTGTTCATAAAATCTATTTTAAAGTCATTCATAGTCCTGTTCGGCCTCTTGGTCAGCAAAGAGTTATTTTAGGGTTTTTAGGTCTTTTTAGGTCTAGGGTTTCGCAAATTTCGTCTTCAAAGTGTCCAATAATGCCAGCAGGCCAGAGGGAGGTTCAAAATAAGTTTTCGTCGCAAAATTTCATCGTTATAATGATTGATCATGACTTTTCTTCAAAACTCTGTTTTGAAGAAAATCGTCATTTTATCCTTTGTAATAAATGCTATGTATATTTTCAAAATTTTCAGTTGTCAGATTCTTCAAGGCGCATCCCTGGTCGCCTTTGCCAAAACATGCCAGTCATCCCTGCAAAAAATTGCCAAGAGTTTCATCATTTCAGCCAAAAAGTCAAGTGGAAACAAGCAAAACAGAGTTTGTATTAAAAGTGAAAAAATGCCAAAGCTAAAACATAAGAAAGTGGGTTTGTAAGAAGCAAAAATTAAATTCTTCACTATATGAGATATTTTCCACATTTATCAATCCATTTCTATTCAAGAAGCATCAGAGAAGCTTCCAGGCTCAACAAAAAAATGAAATTGTGAGTTTGAAGGCCGACCGTGTGTTGGAGTGTTGCGCGACGCACGGGGAGGAAGGCGCGCGGCGTTATATAGACTGCGTGCCGCATTGGACCAATTTTCACTATGTATAATTTCACCGTTGTGGCACATCTAGGAGGCGCTGGCAAGTAATCGGGTTTGTGTGCGGCGTATAGAGCCCTCCAAAGTTACATTCTTGCCATTTCTCCATCAAATTTCCAAAAAGACTCAAATTTTTTGCTCCAAGTAAGTTCATGAGATTGTGAAATTTCCATTATCATTGTTTAGTGTTGTTTCAAAGGTTGGTTGGAGAATTGGAATGGTGTAAGCATAAACCCTATCTTTTTGACAAAGGCTGCTCCATAGGGTTTATATTTGAAGTTTTAAAATCTGGTTTTGGTGCTGAACCCCTGTCATATGCCACCATATTTTCCCTTTCCTCCACATTTTTACTGTAACTACAGTTCATTCCTATTCCCCTATATTCCACAATCACTCATATCATTTGTCCCCATTTTTCCTATTTCTAAACCCTACCATTTCCTACCATTTTCCCTCTCCCATATCATTTGTAGCAAATTCCCAAACCCCACATCCCTAAACACAGTCAAGTCACTGTTAACACATTTCAAATCTCACTTGACAAACTCCACAGTCCACTTATACCTACTGTCCCATATTCCTCACAGTACCTTATTTCCCTTTGGCATATTTGGCATTGAAAACAAACACCAATTTCACATTTTCAAACCAAACCAAACATACACTTGTCATACATTGCAAACACTATGACAGACACAGATTCATCTTATGGGCAAGACAGTGACTCAATCACTGAGCTTAATGTACCGAGAAGGCCTCGAAAAGGGGTCAGACACGTCAGAGAAGAGCCCACTTCATTGACACAATTGCAGGCTTGCCCACTTGCAATGGCTTGTTTTCAACAACAATCATGTTTTTAGTATTGTGAGATGATTTCTCAAACTCAGCATCATCAGGAGTTGGTTCGCTTGTTTGTTTTACATTTTCATGACGGTCAGGTTACCCTCGCTGGAGTAAATTTCACCTTGACACCAGAAACCATTTCGCAGGCAACAGGAATACCGAATATAGGTGAACAGTGGAACAAGAGACAACAGCTGGACAAAGTGTATTATGAGCAATACATCAGGCCTGGCTATATGAGGCAGCTCAGCAGGGTGTTTCCTTTCAGATTCTTGAAGGAGTAATATGTGCCATTAATGAAACTCATCATCAAATACTTCAGCTGTGAGGGCTGGTTCTCACGCCTTTATGCATACCACATCAGGCTGTTGATGCATTTCACGAGAGTGAGGATGATGATCATTCCATATTTCATGTTCCGAAACATAGAGCGGATGACTACTCTTGTGCAGAATAAGACTCCAGAGTAGCAGCATAACAACATTTATCATTATGTTCTCATCAAGATGATTGTGGTACATCAGCTTGGATTGCAGAGCATTGCCTGGGAAGAGTTCATTTCCCATGACTTCTTTACAGCACCTCAGCCTCCTCCAGAGATTATTCATGGTGCGGGTGAGCCTTCACATCAGTTTGAGGGTCCTGAGACAGAGCCTATCAGTGTTCCAGTATGTGTTACCTATCAGAGAGGCACCAAAGCCTTATTTGCAGCTGCACGACGAGTACTATCTCCACCCGGGGTGGAAGGGGTCTCGCCTTTGACATCAGCACAGGTATAGGGAAAAGACAGAGGCAAGAGGCTTATGTAGGAGGGAGGCCCTTCAGGAGGTCAGGATGTTGATTTTACATTGATTGATGTGGACGTGAGTTCTCCAAACTCAAAACTCAGAGAAATCATTCAAGAGCAAAAAAATGAGATCAGCACATTGACCGAGAAGTTGCAGAGAGCACAATGGATCATTAAATATCTAAATCAGTAGAATAAGCAGTTAGAGGATCAACAGACACTTATGGAGTTGCAAAACATCCGCGAGAACCGGCAAGCTGCCCGAAGAAGCCCATCCGAGATGACACCTATCGAGCGGGAGTTTGAGGCCGATCGAGAGACTTGGCTAAAAAGGGTCAACATCCTTTTGGAGAAGCTCTTAGAGAAAGAAAACAAAGAGAAGAACATGCTCTGACACATGAAGAACCACTATTGGGCCCGCACACATGTTTGCAAAGCGAAAATGAAGATCCTGAAAGCGAGGCTGAGAAGGGCACTGCGGAGGCGCAAAAGGCCTGATCCACTCCAAATATTGGCCAAAGCTTCTTTGGCTAAGAATAATACTTGATGGGGGACCTTCACTCCAAATTTCAGCAAATTTGGAGAAAATTTTGTCATTTTTGAGTTTTTGGTCACAAAATTTCAAACTCCTTGATTTATATACCTAGCCTAAAATTAGCTTTTATTTTAGTCATCTCAAGCCCTATTGATAACTTTCTGCTGAGATTGACCCGGAGAGAGCCCTCTCCTGTTCTGGTAGGGCTAGCTACCAGACTGAGCGTGGTTTGATGTTACCCTGAATTCTGCCTTCCTTCAGCCTGAGGTAGATTTAGGCTATAACATAGTGGCAACCATACTGGGGAAGAAAATGGTCTGCTTGTTGGTGTTATTTGTTTCATAAGCTACAGACGGAGCCTGAAGTTATGCCAGGTAGCCTTCGAAACACTTTTGGTTTGCATTAGCGGAAGTAGATAAACGCTACTTCAGTCAATCTCCAGTCTAGCTTGTGAAACGTGACACTTGACTTGTGAATTACCCCAGTATATCAGATTGTTCTGGAATTTTGGGTGATTGAGTCTAGAATTTGGTAGGCTGAAACAAGTTGGTTTTCTCCTTTGATTTTTGAATAGATCAACACATTGGCTTCCAGAAGACATACTAGAGCAAATCCGGATCCTGATCCACCTCCAGTGTATGAGAATCCCAATCTAATTTCAAGAATCCTCCGTTGAGAAAGTCCCGTGATCCCTTTGTTTAAATCTCACTCATGCCCTACTGTATTTGAATTCCTTGAGGATATTGAGTTTGATGATCAATTCGAGTTGTCGTTGTTTGAAACTAAGTCTGAAAGTGCTACTGGTTCTACTATCACAAATCCCGATTTTATCAAGTATCTTGAGATTGAACAAGCTAATAGATCCATTGATAGTTACATCTTGAACATTCAAAACTCTATTGTGGCAACGAATATTCTTGAGTTTATCGAATATGCTTCTGAAACTCTTGGTCCATCAGCAGTTACTTCTGATTCACAAGCTCACACCGAGCCTTCTTTCATTCCTACCATTCTCGTGCAAACATCTATATCTTATCAGCAATCTGCAGTATTTTCTCCTCCATCCCCACCACATACACCTTGTACATCTACTGCTCCTACTCCACCCATTTCTCCAAGACAGATTATAAATCCACCAAGAGCAATTGCCGCTAGATTCGCACCTCTTGTCTTGCCCCAGAACTTGGATGCCATGCCCGCTGATTATCAGAGTAAGATCCCATTGTTTGATGGTACTCCTCAAAGTGTGCCCGCTCAGCAGTATATTGATAGAATGACAGACTTCTTTGATCTCCATGAAATTGATGAAGAAAATTTCACCATGAGATTGTTTGTGCAAACTTTTGGAGGTGAGGCACATAAGTGGTTTAGAGATTTGCAGCCCAGAAGTATTACTACATTGGCCGAGCTTCAGAGACAGTTTCTAGATCGGTGGGAAATAAAGAAAGATCCACTTCAAATCACTTCTGAATATACCAAGATCAAGCGCAATGTTGGTGAGTCCGTCCAAGACTATTGTATTAGATTTAATGCGGTTCATAATGCAATTCCTGATGATTTAAGGCCATCTAAGAAATCAGCTTTGCTTAAGTTTCCGGATGGTTTTGATCCAGACATGGCCTATTCATTACGTGAAAGAGATCCACCCACCTTAGAGGATATGCAGAAAATTTTCGTTAGTGTTGAAGCTAATTTGAATGAGAAGAGAGCTAGATTGAGAGCTGAGAAGAAAGTCGCGATAAAAGAAGAAGCTTCTACATCAGATCAGCTACTTCGCAAGGTGGAAAAAATGATCGAAAGGTTCACACTTGATAAGCCCGAACCGCAGATCCGAAATCCCAATTTCCGTGGTCAGCAATAGCCACAATTCAGGATCCAACAACGAGAGCAGCGAGCACAAGAACCAGCAATCCAGCAGCAAGTAAAGACACCTCTTCAGCAGAATTTTGTTGGTCAGGATTCAGATGATGAAGATGATGTATTAGGGGAGGAAAATCACTTCTTTACTCCTGATTATTTTCTCATTTATATCACTGAAAATGAGGAGTATGCAGAAAGTTCAGCTGTACAAAGAGATGAGGATTTTATCTTGGCTAATGATGCAACTCTTGAGGAAGAGTCGGATGAGTATCAGAGAGGTTATATGAATGCCTTGTCATCCCAGCAGAAGCAATATTGTCTTAGAAATAGAGACGTGCCTGTCAACCCAATCCAAAAGAGAAAGGAAGTTTCAGCACCTAAAAATGATTCACCTATTGCACAAAAGAAATCAAAAGAGATAGTTGATCCCGCTGCCACCAAATCATCATCAGCAGAAAAATAAAATCAGCCAATTACATCGAGGGAGAAGGCTGAAAAGAAAGATGTTCCAGCCAAAGAGATCGAAAATAATTCAGCCTTTATTTTGGAGAATGAGTTTTCTAAATTAAAGGTATCCATTCCCTTGAGTGAAATAATGAAGAACAGCAGTTATAGAGGTCAAGTTTCTAAAATTTTGAATTTCGATCCTATGTCTGATATGGTAAATATTGAAGATGATCAACCTGAACTGATATTTAGACCATCTTTAGATGGTGAGTCTCCAGATAACGAAGTGCCTCCTTTTTATATCAGTCTTCGATTGCATGAGTTTGTATTGCATAATGCCATGTTTTATTCCGGTGTTTCCCATAATCTTATGTCGAAGGCAATCATGGAGAAGTTGGGTTTGGACATCACTAGGAAGTACCATGATATTTATTCATTTGATTCTAGCAGAGTGAGATGTATTGGGCTCATTAAAGACTTGGTTGTTAGTTTGGATCAGATTCCAACAAAGAATGTTTTGATGGACGTAGTTGTGGCAGACATTCCTCCCAGATTTGGTATGCTACTTTCCAGATTTTGGGGAGAAAAATTGAAAGGGAAATTATAATTATATTTCTCCTATGCAACAATTCCCGTGTTTGGCCAAATGAGAAAGTTGTACCGGGAACAAAAAATGAAGTACATGATTACAAGCAAGGAGAAACCGGTTAATCATCCGATTAATTATGTAAATACATATTTAGAGTCTTTTGTTTTGTATGCCGATAGTTTCAATGATGTAGATAGTCAGTTAGTTCAAGCAGAAGATATTCTATAGATTACCGAGAATTTCAGAGATGTTTTGAAGAAAGAAAGGCAAAAACCGGAAAGCACAGTTGAGCAATCAGCTAAAGATAGTGGATAGCAAGAAGAAAAAACAGAGCTAGCACAATTTCGGCACTTAGAAGATGATGAAGAGGGTCTATGGACCATGGATTTTGATGGTACAGTGGGAAATGATGGTGCTGGAATTGGTATTTTGGTACGCAGTCCTTTTTCCGCTCCAAACAAGGTACCGAGCAATGTACGGGTATGTGCTTACAGGCTAGCATTCGATTGTTTGAACAATGAGGCTGAGTACGAAGCTCTGATTGCTGGCCTAAAAATTCTTAGAAAGCTTAATGCTAAGAGAATTTCAGTCTATGGCGACTCCGATTTGGTGATTAAGCAAGTGAAGGGTGAACACCAAACGAAGCACCGCCGAATGCGGGCTTACCGAAATGTTATTCTTGATATTTTGAAGTTCTTTTCAGATTATACCTTAACTTGTATTCCTCGCATTCAAAATGGAATTGCAGATGCACTTGCTAAGGCATCAAGTAATTTGAAGATCCCAATGAATTCAAGTAATAAGTTCAAAATTCATGTGAAGCACCATCCTACCGTCCTGGATAATCAAAGATGTTGGCAAGTTTTCCAAGATGATGATGAGATTAATGAATTTCTGCAAAACAAAGGTAAGTTCAAAGATACCTCAATTGATGTAGAATATGATGATGGTGAAGCTGATGTGCAAGTCAATCAAATGGAAGTGTTTCAGCTGAAAGATAATGTTATTCCTAAAGGTTTGATACCTTTAGAAGAGCTCTTCGATCAGGATGACGTTGCTAAAAAACCAACCTTGCGGCCAACTGAAAAGGGAGTTGAAGATGTAAACATTGGATCAGCTGAGAATCCAAAGATGGTGAAATTGTCAAAATCATTGCCACCGGAGGTAAAAGAAAAATATGTGAGTTTGTTGTCTTCTTTTGTTGATGCTTTTGTTTGGGATTATTCAGATTTAAAGACGTATGATACAAATATAATTCAGCACACTATTCCAATCAAGCCTAATCAGAAGCCTTTCAGAAATAAGCTAAGAAGACTCAACCCGAAGTTGCTGCCATCAATTGAGAAGGAGGTAAATAGGTTGTACAAAGCAGGAATCATTGTTCCCATCGGATTTTCTGATTGGATTTCCAATTTGGTGCCAGTGCGGAAAAAGACAGGTGAGATTCGGTTGTGCATTGATTTCCAAAATCTGAACAAGGTGTCATTGAAGGAAAATTATCCATTGCCAAAAATAGATCATATACTTCAGCGAGTAGTTGGAGCATCTCGTATGTCACTACTCGATGGTTACTCCGGGTATAACCAAATTCTGGTCCATGAGGACGACAGAGACAAAACAACGTTCACCACTCCGTGGGGAACTTTCCACTATGCCACGATGCCTTTCGGTTTAAAGAACGCTGGTGCGACATTTCAGCGGGCGATGGACATGGATTTTGCGAATGAGAAGGATGTTTTTCTTGTTATATACCTTGATGATTTGACGGTCTTTTCCAATTCGGATGAAGAGCATATGTATCACTTGAAAATTGTCTTTCAAAAGTGCAGAAAATATGGAGTGCCACTTAATCCGAAGAAGAGCTTGTTTGCCATGGATGAGGGCAAACTGCTTGGTCACATTATTTCAAAAGATGGCATTCGTATTGATCTAGCACGTGTAGAAGAAATTCATCAAATTGACCCTCCCTGGAACAAGAAGGAGATACAGTCTTTTAATGGTAAGATGAACTTTTTACGCCGCTTTGTGCCTAATCTTGCTAAACATCTAAGAGAGATTACAAACATGCTTAAAAAAGACAGCCAAGTGAAGTGGACTGAAGAGGCTATAAAGTCCTTTAATTTGGTGAAGTTGGCACTATCTTCAGCTCCAGTTTTAATCAGCATGGATTACACCAAAGATTTTATTTAGTTTTCATTTGCTTCGGAGCATATCATGGCAGCTGTGTTAATGTAGAAAAGAGATGAGCATGAGAAGCCAATAGATTTTTTCAGTCGAACTATAAGATAGGTAGCCTTGAAGTACAACATCATTGAAAAGAAAGCTCTTGCTCTTATGAAAGCATTAAAGGATTTTCGGGTATACATTCTGCATTCTCATATTTTGGCTTATGTTCCTAACGCTGCCGTGAAAGATGTTTTAGTACAAACTGATCTGGAAGGAAGACGAGGCAAATGGATTGCAGCTTTGCTAGAGTATGATGTGGAGATAAAGCCCACAAAGCTTATCAAAGGACAGGGGCTGGCGAAGCTTATGGCTGAATCAAATTTGCATGCACTTGACATAAATCTGATTGCTGCTATGTCTGATGAGGATGAGGAGAATTCGCCACTTTAGGTATCGGAAATTTTTGTTGCTTCTCCGTGGTATTCAAATATTGTGTATGTTCTTTAAAATTTGTCACCACCACCCGACATGGCTAGAAACAAGAGTATAACTTTGAAATTGAAGGCTGCAAAGTTTTGTATTTTGAATTCTGCACTTTATTGGAAAGATCCCGGTGGTGTTTTGTTGAACTGTTTGGTGGAAGAAGAAGCAAAGCGGGTAATGCAGGATTTTCACAAGGGAGATTGTGGCAGTCACCTGTTTTGGAAAACAACAGCCAATAAGATTTTGAGAGCGGGATATTATTGGCCGACATTGTTTGCTGATGTGTACAAGACTTTCAAAAGCTGCCATGAGTGTCAGATTTTTGAAGGAAGACAGAAATTACAGCCTTTTTCGCTTAAGCCCATTGAGGTGAGTGCTCCATTTCAACAGTGGGGTTTGGATTTCATTGGGGAGATCCATCCTCCTTCTTCAGCTCAGCATAGATGGATCCTCACAGCGACAGATTATTTCACGAAATGGATCGAAGCAATTCCCACCAGACAAGCTACGGATTTGTTAATCATTTCTTTCGTTGAGAATAACATTTTGTCTCTCTTTGGTTGCCCGAATAAGTTGATCATTGACAATGCAGCAGCTTTCAAATCAAAAAATATGATTAAGTTTTGTGAAAAGTATAAAATCATTTTGGGGCATTCAACCACCTATCATCCGCAAGGAAACGGATTAGCGGAGTCTTCCAACAAATCTTTGGTCAATATCATTAAAAATTTGCTCGAAATAAACAAGAAGAGTTGGCATAAAAAGTTAGTCAATGCACTTTGGGCGGACCGGCTGAGTCAGAAAAAATCCATTGGTATGTCTCCCTTTGAGTTGGTATATGGAGTAGACACGGTGTTTCCTACCTCCCTTGCTGTTCTGGTGGTCAAGCTTCTTCAGGAAGCTGGCAGTGAAGAAAGCCATATGCAGAGAAGAATAAATCAGATGATTCATTTGCAGCAAACGAGAGATGAAGTTTTTCAGAACACATTCAAGTTGCAGGAGAGAATTAAGAAAATTTATGACAAAAAAGCGAAGGCGGACAAATTCCAATTAGAGGAAGTAGTGCTGAAGTGGGATGCAAGGAATGAGGAAAAGGGTAAGCACGGTAAGTTTGAAAATCTCTGGAAAGGTCCCTTTAAGATTGCTGCATATCGTGGTCATAATGCTTTTCTTCTGAAGGAGATGAACGGGGAATATTGTCCAGGAGGGCCGGTCAATGGTCGGCTGCTCAAGCGATATCATTTCTGAGATGTTTTCTGCACTCTACATTGTCACTGTACATACCATGTTATTTTAATTTCATTGCAAGTGTGTGCTGTGATATTTTCTTCAGTCTGGGGCCCGAAGTGAAGACTATAATTCTGAAGAAGGATATCAGCTTTGGTTTCAGTTTGTCGAGTCAGTTTTTCAGTCATTTCAGTTTTAAAATTGAGTCGATTTGATTCAAGTTTCAGTCAATAAATTGAGTCAAGAGTTTTTTCAAGTCAATGACTCCATAGCCCAATGGACGAAGGCACTTTATATCTCTCCCAGAGATCTGCCGTTCTTGGCACCTCCCAGGAGCTACCATCCCCATTGGAGCCAATGTTAGAGTCAGTCTTTTCATCCCTCCGTCAGAGATCATTTCTCTTATTGCATTTCATTTTTAGGTGTCTCATTCAGTTCATTCAGTTGCATTCCGTTAGGGGCATGCCATCATCTGACGGAAGGGCCTTGTCACTCATACCCCTCATGCCTTATCCTGCTGGCTCAGGTCTGTTCATCAAATCAATTTTAAAATCCATTCATAGTCCTGTTTGGTCTCTTGGACAGCGTAGAGTCATTTTAGGGTT
The DNA here is from genome assembly GCA_034641835.2 of Pinus albicaulis. Classification (NCBI taxonomy): domain Eukaryota; kingdom Viridiplantae; phylum Streptophyta; class Pinopsida; order Pinales; family Pinaceae; genus Pinus; species Pinus albicaulis. The sequence continues at coordinate 506,637,122 of CM076576.1, read as the reverse complement.
TTTAGGTCTTTTAGGTCTAGGGTTTCGAAAATCTTGTCTTCAAAGTTTCCAATAATGCCAGCAGGCCAGAGGGAGGTTCGAAATAAGTTTCTATTTCAAAATTTTCATCATCAATAATGCTTAAGAATGATTCTGCTTCAAAACTTTGTTTTGAAGAAGAAATCATCACATTTATTTTTTGTAATAAATATGTAAGTTTTAAAAAGTTTTTCAGTCATGAAGTATTCAGGCGCAGCCCTGGTCATCCTTTGATGAAACTCAATTCCAACCATCCCTGCAAAAAATTGACAAAGGATTCATCATTCAGCCAAAAATCAGTGGAAACAAGAAAATCAGAGTTTGTATTAAAATGTCAAAGTGCCAAAGCCAAAAAATTACAAAAGTGGGTCATTTCAAAACAAAAATCAAATCCATGACTATACAAAATGTTTTCCACAATTCAAAAATCATTTTCACTTCAAGAGTTATCAAAAACACAAGGGAAAAGTCGTGGAAGAGCATAACAGAGTTTTGGAGGGTGAAACTGTGAGTCTGAAGACGGACTGTCTGTGAAGATAGTTGCGCGACGCATTGGGAGGAAGGCACTGCGCACATAGATAGTGCGGCGCATACAAAGGTTTTTCAATATGTAAATTCTAACTATCGCGGTGCACATAGACAGCGCGGCGCACTTAGTTGTGCGCGCGACGCACAGAGCTGCCAACTAAAATTTCACCCCTACTTCACAAAATTCAAATCGATTCCATCCTCTATGATCCAAGTAAGTGTGTGATGCTTTTGCCATTGTTGTTAAACAGTGTTTGCTATGATTTGGAGGGAAAAATATAAGAGTTTTATTGGTGAAAATATAAACCCTATATTCATATCAAAATCTGCTCCTTAGGGTTTCAAATGGTGTTTTAAAAAATCATTTTCATGCTGAATACTCACTGTCATACTATCATTTCTCACCTGTGGTTCCTTTCCTCCTCACTATAACACTATCACCCATATCCCTTCCCTAATTCCCTTATAAAACCACTCATATCACTTGTTTCTAAAAATCCTATTATCCCTATCCTAAACCCTACCGTTCCCTATCATTTTCCCTCTCCCATATCATGTGCAAAATACCCAAACCCCACATCCCTAAAACACAGTCAAGTGATTGTTATTGCATTATAATTTCACTTGAAACTCACTTTTCCCACTGTTCCATATTCCTCACAGTCCCTCATTTCCCTTTGTACATTTGGTATTGAAAACAAAACACCAATTTTACATTTTCAAACCAACCAAACATATACTTGACATATACCTTGCAAACACCAATGGAGACGGACATAGATTCATCATATGAACAAGACAGTGACTCTACCACAGAGCGGCGTGCACCGAGGAGGCCTCGTAAAGGGGGCAGACACGTCAGAGAAGAGCCCACCTCATTGACTCAGTTGCAGGCCTGCCCACTTGCAATGGCTTGTTTTCAGCAACAGTCATGCTTTCAGTATTGGGAGATGATTTCTCAAACTCAGCATCATCAGGAGTTGGTTTTCTTGTTTGTTTTACATTTTCATGACGGTCATGTAACTCTGGCTGGTGTAAATTTCACCTTGACACCAGAAACCATTTCTCAAGCAACAGGAATACCGAATGTAGGTGAACAGTGCAACAAGAGACAACAACTAGACAAAGTGTATTATGAGCCATACATCAGGCCTGGCTATGTGAGGCAGCACAACAGGGTGTTCCCTTTCAGATTCTTGAAGGAGTCCTATGCGCCATTGATGAAACTCATCATCAGATACTTCAGCTGTGAGGGTCGGTTCTCGCGCCTTTATGATTACCATATTCGATTATTGATGTATTTCACGAGAGTGAGGATGATGAGCATTCCATATTTCATGTGTCGAAACATAGAGAGGATGACTACTCTTGTGCAGAAGAAGACTCCCGAGCAGCAGCATAACAGAATTTATCATTATGCGGTCATCAAGATCATTGTTGTACATCAGCTTGGATTGCAGGGCATTGCATGGGAAGAGTTCATTTCCCGTGACTTCTTTATAGCCCCTCAGCCTCCTACAGAAATTATTCATGATGTGGGTGAGCCTTCACATCCGTTTGAGGGTCCTGAGATAGAGCCTATCAGTGTTCCAGTATGTGTTACCTATCAGAGAGGCACCAGATCCTTATTTGCAGTAGCACGACGAGTACTATCTCCACCCGGGGTGGAAGGGGTCTCGTTACCTTCATCAGTAGTGTGAGTACTATCTCCACTTGGGGTGGAAGGGGTCTCGCCTTCGAAATCAACACAGGTACAAGGAAAAGACAGAGGCAAGAGGTCTATGCAGTATGAGGGCTCATCAGGAGGCCAAGACATTGATTTTACACTCTTTGATGTTGATTTGAGCTCTCCTAGCTCAAAACTAAGGGAGATCATTCAAGAGCAGAAAACTGAGATCGACACATTGAATGACAAGTTGCAGAGAGCTAAGTGGATCATTAAATATTTGGAGCAGTGGAATAATCATCTGGAGGATCAACAGACGATGATGGAGTTACAAAACATCCGCGAGAACCAGCAAGCTGCCCAGAGAAGCCCATCCGAGATGACACCTATCGAGCAGGAGATTGAGGCCGATAGAGAGACATGGCTGGAGAGAGTCAATGTTCATCCCAAAAAAATATTGGCAAAGGCAAACAAGGACAAGGACATGCTCAGACATATGAAGAACCACTATTGGGCCCGCACACATGTTTGCAAAGCGAGGATCAAGATCCTGAAGGCGAGGCTAAGGAGGGCACTGAAACGTCAGAAAAGGCCTGATCCGCTCCAAATATTGGCCGAAGCTTCTTTGTCTGAGCATGATACTTGATGGGGGACCTTTAGTCCAAATTTCAAGGAATTTGGAGAAAAATTTTTCATTTTTGAATTTTTGGTCACAAAACAGGGTTTTCTACCCGACGCGTAGCGCCACCTTGCGCGCGCTTATGATTGGGAGATATTCTGGAGGAAAACTTGATATTTTTGGATTTTTTATGAAAATTTATGCATTCTCAGGAATGGCCTAAGGATTTCATCAAGTTCTGGATGGCCTAAAGGGTCAAAAACACCTTGAAAATGGCCTTTCTGCCACTTTTTGCACACACAGGAACCAGTCTTGGGAGATTGAACTTTTAGAGGGGAAAATGGACACCAAATCCAAAAATTCCACTGGGGTTGGAAATTAGACAGGCAGGGATTTCCAATGAGCTATCATGAGTGCAATTTGGACTTCGGGAAGGGCCTCAAAATCAGCTCCAACGTTGTGCTACGCATAGAGATTTTGGGCGCGGCGCATAGAGAATTTTGGCCTATTTTTCACTTTTCAGCTCAGAATTTCGCCTAGTTTTGTCCAGTTTTACTTTTTTATGTAAATCTTGATCTATATTGATGTAATTTCATGTTCATGATGTAATTTGGGCATATTTTTACTTTTTCTAGAAGATTCATTCACTAAAAGGTGAAATGTGAGTGAATGGATCAGTTTCCTAGCATATAGAGGCAAGTTGTTTCATGGCCTATTTTCTAGTTCCTAGTTTAGATATGGTTGAAAAAGCTCCTAGAATGATGAGATAGACCCCTAGAGGCATTGGAATGGGTTAGGTTTTTCTATATGATGTATGTTCTCAGTCATTTTCAGGGTTGGATACTTGGGAATTGTTTGGCACTTCATTGTACATACACTTCTGCATTTTTGGCAAAGGAAAGACCAGGGTTTGCAGCACTTGTTGGGATCCTTGTGGCTCTGTGTTTTGATGATGTTTCTCTCTATGTATCTCTAAGTTTCATTGATGTTATTTTTTTATCATTTCTCTACACCTTTTTTCTTAAATTAAGAAAATCAGTGTTAAAGGTAGAATTCAGTAGCTTGTTTTGCTCTGCCTTTAGGTTTGTTTGATTTTACATGTTTTCATCTGTTTGTAGAGGATCCATGAGTTCTCTTGCCCTCTTCAGCTCCTCAATGGTCTAAACCATCCATCCTTTCAATTCAAAACATCAAAACCATTTCCTTCCTTGCCCGAATAAGAATTTTGCAAAAATCCCCGGACCCAAAACTGCCTTTCCCTTTGTTTCCGACAAAAACCTACAAAATCATTTCAAACTCCTTGATTTATATACCTAGCTCTCTTTTCTTCTGAAATTAAACAAATGAGTGACTAAGGTAGAATTCATTAGTTTGCTGGTGCTCTGCCTTAAACTTTTGTTTAGTTTTATATGTTTTCATCTGTTTTAAGAGGATCCTTGCAGCCTCTTGCCCTCTTCAGCTCCTCAGCAGTCTTTTCTATCCATTCATTCAATCTAAGAAATCAAAGTCATTTCCTTCCTTGCCCCAACTTGAACTCTGCAAGAATTTGGCCTCATCCCCAAGCCCAAAATTGCCTTTCCCTTTTTTCCAACAAAACCCACAAATATCATTTCAAACTCCTTGATTTATATACCTAGCCTAAAATTAGCTTTTATTTCAGTCATCTCAAGCCCTATTGATAACTTTCCGCTGAGATTGACCTGGAGAGAGCCCTCTCCTGTTCTGGTAGGGCTAGCTACCAAACTGAGCGTGGTTTGATGTTACCCTGAATTCTGCCTTCCTTAAGCCTGAGGTAGATTTAGGATATAACACACCCAATGTTTCGACACGAACAATAGAGATGGATTTGCGCTATGGAAGAAGGGATCTCACAATCCCTTCTCTCATGTTCATGAGGATGCTGCAAGGGACATTCTTATCTTATGGAAATCCACCTGGGATGCCATCAGATTCAGATCTTGTGGGGGAAGCCTCAGAAAGTGCTGCTCCAAATATAGATCCAGGAAGGATTGGAGCAATATAAGACCAAGCTACAGTGCTGTGGGAGGAGAATAATGGGAGGATCAACCCTCCAACAAACCACTTTGGCATGTGTAATATCAAAAAGACAATCACCAACAAGATAAGCACTCCCATGGATGAATCAGCAGCATTGTCATTGTTGAGCAGTGTGGATCTTTATTGGAAATCTCAACTGCTTGTAGAGTATTCCAAAGATCTCCACACAGGTGTGATACTAGATGGCATGCATCAATAAGAGGGCTACTTGGTCCAAGGAGGGGTAATCTATTATCATGGTAAGGTATTTTTGGCTAGAGCTTCCAAGCTCAAGCAAAAGATCCTACAAGGAGCATTTGAAGAATTCTTCCTTAGCCATATGTGTTCAATGAAGATCTATTCCCTGATCATCAAGAGTTTTTATTGGGAAGGCATGAGAGAGGACTTACATCAGAACTTTCAAGAGTGCAATAGCTATGGGGGATTGGGGTAGCCAATGGACTCTTTTCAAGAGTCATTTCAACCACCTCTTCCTTTTCTTGAGAGGAAGGGAATGTTCATGCACAACTCCATGTGTGTGAAGGACTATGATGGTAAAGGGTTTGATCATGGTAAACAAGTTGTATTTTATGATCTATTACATTCCTTTGCCATGTTTTTGCAGGATGGGACTCTTAAAGGGAGTGAGAGATCATATGTATCTCATAGTTTGTTGGGGGCCAATGAAAATTCTGAACTTGGCCACTCCCTTGATGTGCAAAGGGAGATTCCTTTTCATGATGGGTGCTTCACAAAGGCACCAAAATTATGTAACACCTTCAATCATGTTAAGGGGACTTATGCAGCAAAAGTGTGGTGGGAATGCCACTTACCACACCAAGATCTAATGAAGACAAGAGGTGTATTGCGCTGGCATCACATCTGGGATTTTGACCCACCTCCTCAAGTTCAGATTTCAGTTTGCATCTATGTAGTTCTGCTTCCATACATAGATGACATATTGGTATTGTTTATGGGGTTGTATGGTCAAAGGATGAGCAGTTTGTATGTACCCCATGGCATGGAACTTCAAATTGTGCTTCATGATACATGTTTTAGATATAGCATTGCTCCAACTATTTTTATTTCTATTGAGTTCCTCACTCCTGGAGGGTTGGACTATGCATATATTATGTTATATTTGGAGGAGCAATTTTTGATGTATTGTCTCAATGAGCACTTGGCTCATGATGAAAACTTGATCCTTGATGGTGCCATCAATGGAGAAGGAGAAGAACTATAACTCTTACCCTATCCATTGCTTGAGGACAAGCAACATTTTGGAGGGGAGGACTGTAATGTTCCTACTTATCCATGGCTAAGAGGAATATTCAATTTTGTTTTAATTTATGTTGCATGAATAAATGAATAAATAAGGACATGTAAAACTCCTGTAAAAGCTGAATAAATCAATGCCCATGTGAACAAAGATAAATCAGGGCCATGTAAATAATCACTTGTAGGTGTGAAAGAAGTTTGAGCTGAAGACTGGGTCAACCTTGACCAAATCAACAACGCTGTCTAGGTTCATTACATCTCCAAAAGGGACAACACAGTTCTAGAAGAAGGCCTCTCATGTGAAAAGGGCTAACTCATCAAGGTGGTTTAGGGTTTGTAAAAGGCTCTTAATCTTATAAAAGAAGAGGGAGGGTAGCAAGAGAAGGTTGTTGATTGATCATATTCTTGAGTATTTTTTCTACTTAGACAAATACTATTCTCTGTTGTTTAGTGGAGAATTGTTCTTGGAATTCCTATGCAGGGATTTCACCTCTTCCTTTGAGGACCTTGGAGGAGTATTTGCTGAATTGGTCCACTATTAGGCTTGAGGCCAAGCTCTATTTTCAATTGGAACGCTGATCCATTGAGGGTTTTTCTACTCTTGTAAGCTGCAGCAAGTGGGAGTCTAGATCTACAGAGATCTAGTGTATTTTGGGAGCCTCTTCTCATGGAGTGTGTCTTTTAACCTCCTGGAAGAGTGCCTCTTTCGTTTTTACTTCAGATCTGAAATTTGGTAGTGGCTATCTATGTCATTTGAGCTACAGTGCTGTCCCCATTGATGGACTGCGTTATTTTGATATGAGGGTCTTTCTGGTGTTTTGATCACTATTTTGATTAGAGATCTCTAGTGTTGGGCTTTGCCTTCCACTTAGGTAAACCATGAATTAGCTTGCTGGTCCATGTTCTATTTAGATCTAATCCATTTTAATAAAATGTAATATTCAAAAATTACTACAGCATTTACAGATCTGCAACTTGTATCTTAGATCTACTCTTATTTATGCATGATTTGGTCAAAACCCCAAGGGGATCTTGTAGAGAAAACTATGTAGTTTCCAGATCTGATATAGATCTGATATTTTGTCCATAGATCTGTCATAGATCTGAGTTGTAATATGCAGCTGCTACAGCTCCTTAAAATAACATTGTGGAGCCATTCCTGCTTATATACATATGTTGCAGCTCTCTTTTCTAAAGATTTATTGTTGTCTTGCCTCATGTAATCTATTGTATATTGAAAGGGCTTCACTTTACTTCTGATTTTCTGTTGTACATTCATTTACTGATTATATATGATGGTCTCCTATTTACATTATCAAATATTGCATTATTCCTGAAGCTGCATGTTGTGCATAGTTGCAACCCTTCTTGTACAGTGTTTTCCAGCTAGACTAGGTTGTGGGAGATTTTTTTACCACACCTATTTTGATTTGTTTTTGTTCCCATTCTAGATATAGACCCAAAATATATTGATCTAAGGGATCCAAGGGCTGCAAACTCATTTCTGTACACCAATCTCCCAAGGAGTGTGTTATTTTTCCAAGCTTGCTGTGCAATCCCAGTTTGGGAACATTACACTTTAATCCTACCATCTTAGAATCCTCGTTTATTTCACAAGGGTTAATATGCTCAACTTTCCCTACTACCTCTATAGAATTATAAACAAAATGTCTTCTGTTTTCCGAAGAAGGAGTCCTTCCCAACAACTGCAAAGTATTTTTCACCATTCCTTGATCAAGATGGTGGTATTACATCAGTTGGAACAATAGGGTATACCTTGGGAGTTATTTATGGAACATGAAGTCTTATCAAGCCCACAGCCTCATCATCAATCAAGTTTTCCCTCCTCATCTGCACAAGTGCCCTCACCTCAAGGAAACCTCCCTTCTTCCCCTTTATTGATGCATGAAATGAAGAGGATGACAGTGGTAATGATGAACAGAGTGCTAACAATGAAGGTGATGAAATCAGTGAGGTAGAGACATAAATTGATGAGGAAGAATAAGAAGGAAATGATGGTAAAGAAGAGGGTAGTGAACATGGCAGTGATAAAGGTAAAAACAATGACAATATGGAAGAAGGCAATGATGGTAATGATGCAAGCGAGTCAGCCCAAAGTGAGGAAAAGAGTGATGCTGATGAACAGAGTGTTGACGAAGAGGATGTTGATGAAAATAAGGAGGTTGAAAATCAAAGGGACAATGATCATGACAGTGAAAATAGTGAACAAGATAGAGAACAAAACAGTGCCACTATGGAAGAGGATGCTAAAGGAAATGAAGAGGTTGAAAGTGAAAATGAGATGAGCATTGAAGGAGGGGAATCAACAATAAAATAGAGAATACAGAGGCAGAAAGAAAAGAAGAAAGTGAGGAGGTAGATACAACAAATGATGATGAAGCCATGATAGGTGATGAATACATACAAGAAGAAGAAGGCAAAGATGAAAGTGAAGAAGGGGCAGAAATAGAGGATCAGGAAGAGGCAAATGAGACAAATCCCAGTGAGGAAGAGATTGAAGGCATCAAAGAGGCAAATGAGACAGATCACATTGAGGAAGAGATTGAAGGAAACAGTGAGGCAAATGAGATAGATCACAGTGAGGAAGAGGTAAAATATAGTGACAAAGAGGCAGGTGATCAGGAAGACAGTGAAGGGAAAGACAACAAAGAGGGGAATAGTCATGACAGCTATCATGACTATCATGACAAGAACCAACCCTTCAGTGACAATGAAAATAGTGCCAATGTAGAAAAGAAAGAAGATAACCCTAGTCATGATGACAGCAAAACATGTGAATAGGCTCATAGTCTAAGTGATGATCATAGCCATGGCAAAGAGACTAACAAAATCACCATCGCATCTCTTGCATGCACATACCAAAGAGGGCCAACGCAAGCGGTTGCTACCTCCAAAAGGCAAGGGACCTTGCCATCTACATCAGCTCAAAGGCCTGACAAGGGCAAAGAAAATATGGACAAGGGTAATAAAGGTAAGGGGAGCAAGCAAACTACTCAAAATCCCCAATTCATTGACCTAGATAGTGATAATGAAGATGAGGAGGTGGCCACTAGACTACTTCTCCAAATCAAAGATGCACAAATCAGGGAGTGAGAGAGGGATTTTGAGTTGGCACAAGGTATCATTCAGTATTACAAGAATGAACACAAGTACTTTAAGAAGATAAAGAGGGGCCTTGCTCTCCAGAAAAAGATGACCAAGTACTATGTAATGAAAAACAAACTTGCTTGTGCCAAACTGAAGAAATCCCTCCTTGAAGTCCAAACCCTAAAAGAGGAAAAGGGTCATGAAAACCTTGGATTTTGGCATCAACTTCTCAACAAGTCTTCCAAACCCCTTGAAGGAGATTTCCACCAATTTTGAAGAAATTTTGGCAACTTTTTGTTTTTTGTGATTTTGAAGGCCTATTAGCACAGCACCACTGGTGCTACGATAATCCTTGGAGCATCCTCAGAGGGTAAACTTGAGATTTTTGGACTTCTCATGGCTATCACATTATGCGCACCAATTTTCATAGAAATTGGAGCAGTTTTGACCTCTCAAAAGGTCAAAAAACACCTAAATTTTCACCATTCTGCCTCTATTTCAGACATGGCACTGCGCTAATAGCAGTGTTGGGATTTTGGAATTTTGAACCGGCTATAGGAGCTAAATAAAAAAAATACAAGAATTTTTGGAAATTAGACTCATAAGGATTTCCAACTAGCCATCAGAGAGCAAAATCCGACATTAGGAAGGGGTCTACAACTTGGTTACAAAAGTACCTATTTTCTGCCTAAGGTGGCGCTACGCAAATGGATTGTGTAGTGTGTTTTTGGCCAAAAGTCAACAAAACACACTTATTTATTGTAAAATCATATTTTAGTGTCTTTAAAGGCAAATCACTCTAGAATTAGGTGCTAGAAGTTATTTTGGCATTTATTTCATGGGATATTTTGTGCCTTGGGCCTTGCATGGTCTCTTGGGAATTTATGACATTTATGAGTGATTTTGACATTTTCCAACCCTATCTAGGGTTTTTTCCCTCCTTTTCTGAGTTAAATATAGCATGAGGGCTTCATTTTAAATGTTGGCATTCGATGAGCTTTGAGATCAATACATGGATTTTTGAGGTTGAAGAGCAATTTGGTGTTGTGGAGCTTGTGGATGATTTGCTTTGATTGATGATGATGAAGCTTGCTTGCAAGATCCCTTAGCTTGGTTAATGGTGATGTGTCTCTAATTTTTTCATGTTTTATGGTTTATTATTATGTTTCATCCTTCTATATGCAGTAGAACATAAAATTATAGTCTAATAAATGTTGTTTGAAGCACCTTAGTCCTTCCTGCCTTCTATTGCCTTGATGTTTTCCTCTGCTGGGTGTGTTTAAGGAATTCTTAGCTGCTCCTTAGGCATCCTTATTATTGTTTATTTCATCAATGGATTAATATGCTAGTTTCCAAATATGTTTTATGGAAAGTCCTACTTATTTGATGCTATCTAAACTATGTTTTTGAAATATCTCTTTGAAGTATTACTTGTTAGGTTAAGCCAAGAAGGTCTTGTTCTGATCTTGCCATTTGTCCATGCCTGTCAGTTTGCCTCAAATTTCTTTATAGCTTGATCAAAAATGTTTAGGATTTCCCTCTTTGATTGATTAAAATTATTTTTTTATCTTAAAGGTTTTCTAAATCTTGAAGGTGAAATCACTAGAAGTTAAATGAGTTTCTCGCCTTCTACATTTCATTGGAATGTTTGTCTTAAATGTCTATTTGTTTAAGTATTGTCATTGAGTAAATGGTTTACCCTATCTCATGATTATTATCTTTTTCTTATCATATTTGAGACCTTCTTGTTTATGGGTATTTGACAAAGGATTCTTAACTGCCCTTTTCCCTACCTTGTTTCCCCAAATTAATGTCCATTTCACTTCACACATAACCTTAAGGATCCATTGACCACACTAGATTTTCCTTGTAATGCACTCTGACTCTTTGTTGAGATATCCATGACTTTTATAGACTCCATAGCCCAATTATTTAATGATTTCTCACTCCACCTATTCTACCTATTTCATCTTACCTAACCAAAACAAACAACAAACCCTACACTTAACAACTAGCCTAAAATCAAAACCCTAAATAGCAAAAAGTTCACAAACTTTGCATACAATAGAGAGATCCCTCTCTGAGTCTAAGAAGGCTAGGTCTTAGGACTCAAAAGACTGGTTTCATGTTACCTTGTGCATTTGGTCTACCAATCTACTAAATCATGAGACCCTAACATTCTAGTGATCATGGTCGGACCTTTTGAGTACATATTTTCCTTAATACCTCTTAGGACTCATTAGACCCTCAGTTAGGCTTAGAAAATCCAGTGAATCTACCACCTCATCGCCACACTAACATTTTGGCGATCACGGTGGGACCTTCTGGGTACATAGTTTCCTGAATACCTCTTAGGACTCATTAGACCCTCAGTTAGACTTAGAAAATCTAATGAATTTACCACCTCATCACCACACTAACATTATGGTGATCACGGTGGGACCTTCTGAGTAAATAACAAGCTTATACATCCTTAGAGAATTCAGAAGCCCTTGTCAAACAGTATCCTCTAATTTGTAACCACCTCATCACTATCACTAACACAATGGTGATCATGATAGGACCTCTGAGTCAGTGACAATATAAGTATCCCTTAGGACTTCAGAAACCCTTATCAAATTATAGAGAGCTCAAAATGTCAGCCAAAGAGTAGAATCTGGTAGTTTCACCATCCTAGAAAAATGATGACTTCGCTATAGGACACTCTTACAAACCCTAGAGCTATAGAAAGGAACTCAGAAAACCCCAAGACATCCCTAGATTAGTTTTTTGTCAGTTATTGATGGTGGACCATAAACATACATTCTTAAAATAGCAAAAAATATCCACCTGGAAACTCCACTAGCCTCTAGTAGGCCTATTACTTCACTAGTTCTCATTAGACTCCCTGGGATTGTGTCAAACCAGCTCTGAGAAGTTTGGAAGCCTACTTATACACTGTGAGAGTTTACCAAGCACTAAGAGAGGTCAGCCTTCCGAAAACAGTCCTAAAATTTTTAGCCTATCTGAATTTTGAGTTTGAAATCTGGCTTCACATAGGATCAGTACCAGATCTCATCTGGACCCAAACCCTCCAAACATAGTTGATGACCCAGAAAATATTTTGTGGCAAACTTATAAAACTGGAAACTTAACCACTGTTAGGACTATTCATAGAGCAAGCTCTGTACCTGAACATCTTAAAAATTTACAAGATCCCCAATTTGACTTGTGCCCTGCTAGGGAGGAAGGACCCTCCTCTTTAGCAGGGATTGCCACAGTTGAGGTAGATGTATATATTTCTTATTTTCTTTATGTACCAGTGGAAGTATTGTTGCTTCCGTTCTAGCTGTGAATAGATCTGCTTCAATTCCAATATTATATATGATGTTACATATGTGTGATTAGAGATATCAACTGGGTAATTGATTTGTGGCACTCTAGGTATAGATTAATTGAGGCATGATCATAGTCCTGTAGATCTTTTTATTTCTGCATGAGTGATTCCTTCCAGCATTTAATTCAGCAACGATTTCCTTTATTTGGATTTGCTTCTAGTTTGATGTATCGGCACAAACAATGCAACTGTCATTGAAATAAAAGACGTCCCTGGATTGATAATTTATGTGTATCATCTTAGTCATTTAATAGTGATCAATACAGTCCAAAAATAACGACATTATAATAATTTTGATCCCAAATCAAGTCTGATTTCCCTTGTGCCTCCTACACTCCTAGTGATAACAAACCCTTGTTTCCTTTCATAGATGTTCATCCTTCCTTATATAACATCCTATTGCTTATGATTGAGAGGTGATATTTGAGGCTTGGGATGGATGGATATAGAGGAAGGTTTCATTGGTGTCGTGGACGGATCAAATTGTATCTCTCCAATACTCTTTGCTGATATCAATAAAGAATCTATGTCTTGTTCTTGAAATATTATAATCTCATGTTTTATGAATCATGTTGAATATATATCATGATTTATATACTTACGCTTGATGATCTAACATGTTTATTGTGAACATGCTTTGAACTACTTGTTGTATATATGCTTCTATGAATTTTTTTTGTAGGTCTAATTGCTTGGGAGGAAGCATATGCTATGAACCCTATGGGATTGACATCAAACGTAGGACCTATGGGTATTTCTCTCGATCCTGAATTTAGTAGTTTACATACTTTGCTTGCATGGTGTATGCTTCTTGTTGATTGTCTTCCTTTGGTCTGTTGAGGTTCTTAACCCTTACTTTAGGGAGGTTTTTCCCACCAATAGGATTTGTGACTCCAATGGGGAATACAGTCTTGTATTTCCTAGAAGGGTTGTTTGTCTCTTGATTTGGATTTGTCTATCCTATTTCTTGACTTTTCCTGTATTATTGACTTACTTGTAGTCTGGGAAATTGGTCTGATCTTTTAAATCAGGACTATATTTTTATTTTTCCCTATTTTACTATATATAAGCTCCTTCTTTTGTATACGGAAACATACATACACATTACCTTTCAAAGAAACTAGGATATATGCTAGTTTCTTTGGGAACAATTACATATATTTGGGAAAAAATGAATTTTTCAAGTTTTTGCCTTTAGTCAAGGGTCTGGACTGATTTTTATTCTTTATTGTGATCATTTATTGTCTCGAAGAGTCTAGGTTCATGTTGTTGTTTCTTGTTCTATATCCTTTTTCAAAAATATCTTATCAACCAAGGGTTTGCATTTTTGTAAAGTTTTGTGCTTGAAGTATTGGGTTTCATGCCTTCTCTCTGATGTTCTTGACTTTTCTTTGCTTTTGGGATAGTGAGTTGATTGTCAACTTGCTTATAATCCATTATTTTTGTTACTTTGCTTTGCATTCTTGAAGTTGACCTATTTGGTTTTTTTTTTATCATTTGAGAAGAGTTTTTGCAATATTGGTTCAGTGAAGGGTTTTGGGTTCCCTGAAATATTTCTATTTTCTATATCTTTTATGTATCTTTTCAGATCAAGTTGTTCAATTTCTTGGTCTCTTTTTCACTTTAGTCTTATGATCTTGGTTATTTTTTATGACTTGTGAAGTTTGGAGTCTTTTTTCTTCATTTTGATCTTGAAGTGATTGATTGCTTTTCCCTCCTAAATATTTTATTATAAGTGCTTAAAATAAAAAGAGAAAAAAAATTATTGTTTTCCTTTCTTTTCTTTGGTTTTGGTTTTTTGGCTTTCCAACAAGTGTGAAAATATTTTCTTGAAGTTGAAATTTGCTTCGTTTGGGAGAATTTTTCTTGATATTTGTTTCTCCTTGTTTATCAAATTTTGGCTTTTGATTTTTAAAAGAAGACATTTGTTTGTTTTAGAGAACTCCACAGAATATTGCATCTAATAATTTTAGTATGCATTAAGGAAGTTTGCATTTTAGGAATTTTAGTCTCTTTATATAGGATTTTAATGTGTGAGTGCATTTAAAAAGAGAATTTTTTTTTTTTTATTTCATAGATTTCTCGTAGAACCTTGTAGAGATCACTTTTCATTGAATAAAAAGAAGTTGCATTACATGTAGCCTACTTTTCTATTGGTTTATTTTTGTGTAAAGAGCATCATAAGTTCCACTTCTGGTACCCGTGACTTAAGTAACAACCAATAAAATCAAGCGCTTAATTTAAAATTAACTAGATTTTGTTTCTTTCACAGATACATCAATTAGTATAGGAAATTTAGGGCCTTGGAATAGGTGTGTGGGGAGTAAACTCTCTAAGGCCACTCTAAATTGAAACTTAGAAGTTGATTAAAGAGTGCGAATCCAGTATCGTTAAGATGTCCAGGAAATCTCCTCTAATATAGGAGTTAAGCACGAGGACCAGTGAGGACACGGAAATAGAGATACCCCTTATCCTACTTGTTGGATCTTGCACCCACGAATGTTATGCTCGACCTTTGATCATGAGCTAGTGACCATATTTTTCTATCCTAGGGACCCCACAGGTGACTTTGGAGGGGAATTATTGTGGTACCTAAGACAGAAGTTGCATCACTTCATAGTAATTCTTGAGGGTGCCCTTGTGAAGCTCGGGTACTTGCACCGGCAAAAGCTATTGTCTGGAGGTCAGTGTAACCATTTATGATACCTTCGCTGGTAGGCTTGGGACATAATTATCCAAAAATATATTTTAAAGGTCCTTATTTTTGCTTTCTTGTATTTTGGTGTCCAATACTAATAACCTAGAGAAAAAATACCTAGAATTTACTTGTTTGGTTGTATCTTTAGTGAATTTTTATTGAGTTCTATTTTCTCCTATATTGCCATAAGTTTTTAATTTTGTGGAGTATTTAAAAAGTTCTCTTAATACTTAAAAGTGGTTGATCGACTAGATCATTTATCTAGGAGGCTTCATGGGCTTTCACCTACGAGTGCCGACCCTTCACCTAGAACGTGTAGGAGAAATTCTGGTGGTGGTTTTCAACTAGTAGCAGGGAATGCATCAAATATTGATCCTTCTCCAAGGGCTATAATTTCACGGGGTAAAACTAGCTCAGTTCATAATTTGGAAGGAAACACTTTAATCCTTGAAAGGGTGCTCTTCCAATCAGAATATGAAGTTGATATTGAAGACATCCCTGAGTCCCCCGTGACTCCTATGGAACCTCTTCCTTCCAATATTTCCTACATTGTAGAAAATGTGGATACCCCAAATCATAGGCTAGCAAGCTCTTTTCACTATCCTTTTTTTTCCAATGGCCAATGTTAGTGACGTAAGTATGGCTACTAATACTTCTAGTGTGGAGAACCCTCTTTCAATGTCAGAAGGGGGTAATATTCCTATCTCTACTACTACACCTGGTACTGAAGTAGTTGCCTCTACCTCCATTCTGGTTTCAGTTGGGGACGCCCAACCTTTTTCCCTTTTCATTGGTGCATATCCTTTTTGGATGCCATCTAGTGGGATCCATTCATTTCCTTCAACCTTCCCATCTATTATTTTCACGTCAATGAATTCTATGCCAAGTGGTTTATCATATTTTTAGGGTTTTTCTTTTGGAAGTGGTCATATACCTCCTTTCAATCCATCTTTGAACATAGGATCAATTCCTTTCTCTGTATAGGCTCAGAATGCTAATCCTTTCCAAGGGAGTCAAGGATGGGAAAATATTTATGTTAGTGGTTTTATGGGCTAGGATCTTATCCTATATATTTGGTAAATATGGGAGTATGCCCTTCCCTTATGTAGGGACCTCATAGGTCTTTCCTCCTTTAGCTAATGCATGGAATCCTTATCAGGGAATTCCCCCTTATTTCAATGTTTCGCTAGGAGGAAATCACCTTATGTATGGTGAACATGAGGGACGGGGTGTGGATACCCTCAGAGTAACTATAGACCAAAAGTATTTCCTTATGTTCCAGGTTCTTCTATGAGTAACCCATGACAACTTGGTGCCTCTCAAAATCCAGGATATTCTTTTTCTAATGTCAGAGATTCCACTCTTGGTGGGTGGAATTCTCTAGTTCCTCTGCACCTACCATTCCTGGAATATTTGAACTTGCTAGATCTTTTGAAGTTGACAAATGATCTGATCCTTTACATTCTGTTTTGGCCTTTGGTCCCCACAAAAATTCATCTGATATTCCAGAATTTGAAGGGAAGTATATAGATGATTTGGCTGATCATATAACCATGTCCCATTTGTGGTACTCATCTAACTCCTTGATATATGATTCGATCATGTTGAGACTATTCCAACACACCCTAAATGGAAACGTTGCAAAATGGTATATGGAGCTAAGAGGGGGTACCTTTTCTATGTTTGGCGATTTGGATACTATGTTGCTAAAACATTTTCAGTTGCCTATCTGATATGATGTTGGAACTGAACTTCTAGCCAATTTTTAGCAGGACGAGGAAACTCATATTTTTTACCACATCCAAGAGTGGTGTAGAATAAAGAGACTTATCGAGGCATATATCACTAATTAATTCCTTTTAGAATGTTTTTTAAAATATTTGTACTTGGATATTTCTAAGGATATGTCACTCTCTGGAGATTTCAGTGAAGAACGGGCTATCTTCAGAGCCCAATAATTAGAACTCATTTATTATGAGTCTAGAGTCCTTTACAAGATTATACCTGATCCTCCTCGTTTGAATATCAGCCTATCCAAACGTAAACTAGAAACCCACACCGACGGTATTGTAAGGTCAATTGATAGTAATATGGCTAATGTGTTGAATCAATTGTAGTAATTATATTTACAATCTGCTTCTTTGGTGTAGGCTATGCCATCAGTGTCTATTCCTTCCCAACCTTCAATAATTAATGTTGTCCAATCTTCAAATCCCAAAGGAAACCAACAATCCAATGGGAAGAACAAGGAACATGGTAAGAAGAAATATAAGGCTGGGAAGGGTAATGAAAATAAGCCCAGTAATGATACTGGAGAAGGAAAAACAAAATTGAAAAAGAAAGTAAATTTCCCATGAAATTTATGCAATGGGAATCATTTAACTCATCTTTTCCCTAAGATTTAAGATGATTAGCGCTTGTTAGATCAACGGGGTTCTTGTAGTTCCCAAGATGTCTTGACTAACCCTTTTCCTCAAGGGAAACAAATGCTTGTTGATGCGAATGCTAGTACTGGAACGCCCTATGTGGGAAACTAGTATGGGGAATCCACATCGAATGTATATATGGTGAGATCTCATGTTGATGTTTCTACAAGATCACATGATTATGGTGAGCCAGAACCTTCAAAGGCTAAGGCTGCTTCTGATACCCTAAAGCCACTCCATATCGAGAGGCGTGAAATTGAGCCTATACCTCGGATTTCGAAAGGCTCTAAAAAATATTTGACTTACAATCCCAACGTTAGGAATACTAAAAACTATTCTATTTTCAAAGATCTGGCTCAGAGCCCCTGTGTAATGTTAGAGTTAGAGGTACTCCAATCGTGTCCTACACAAAGGAGTGCATTGCTCACTATGATTTTGAAAATAGATCAGAAAAAATCTATTGTTATTACATTTTATATGTCAAGTGTTAAGAAGAGACTCCCTCATCACATGGTTTTCTAGATTAAATCTACGTATCAAAAGAAGACTATATTTCGAACTATATTTGATGAAGGGGATTCCACATGCATCATGTTTTTATCATTTTGGAAGCTTGTCGAGTCCCCAGAAGTTATTCCTTCCCCTACTCTCCTTACTACATTCAATGCTCATTCTCATAGGCCTCATGAAATTATTCCAACATTTACCATCTATGTTGGGGGTAAGGTTGTCAATACTGAGGTAGATATATTTGATGTTGTTGATTTCTGGTAGCATCAGATGTGTTCTGAGTATCAAATTCTACAGGGAGGCTTAGACACATGTATTCCAACACGAATTTTGGGAAATTCCACTTGGATGGGGTTTTATTAAAATAATTAATTATTTTTAATGGGAGCCTTAGTCTAAACGTTGGGAATTAAAATAATTAAAGTATATTAATATAAATAGGTATGAAACTTCTAGAAAAATATGGACATCGAGTCAATATGATCTAATCCATTGATTATGTTTTAATATGGGTCGTTGGTTATCTAACAAGAATATTATAATAAGGACTTCGATGGAAATTTGGAAAACACACTGAGTGGGTCTAAAGATCAAATTTCTCCAATGAGCAGTGTAGGGTAGCCAAAGGATTTGATTGAGTTGATTCAATTGTAGTGAGGGGAAGTGATAGTTTTGGTTAGAAGATATCTTCCTAAAAAATATACAGAAGAGGGAGTGTAGCAGCTATGCTAGGCAGTGTAGTGCCACACAGAGGTAGCGCTGCAACCTTGAGGAGATCCAAGATTTTGCAGAGGATCAGTCACATGCAGTGCCGGAGTGCCAGGGTGTGAGATCGAAATTTCTAGAGATTAGCATCTAGCCAATAGAAGATCCAACATAATGAGGTGGCGTAGTCCCCAGCCATAGTGACATAAATATGCAGAGAGGCAATGTGGGGCTGTCCAGTTCAGTGTTGGGTCAATTCTAGATCTCTAGTGTCCTTGTTAGCTAATCCTCACTAGTTCTCTATTAGTAAGATTCTTTGTGGATAGCTAGATTTGGGCATCCAATTGCATTCAAAAAAATTTTCTTAATAATATCAAGCCCTCGTATTCTACACTGATTTTCCCCCATTATGTTTTTTCGGGGACTTAGTCCAAAAAGAATGGTGTCATGTGTGTTTAGTTTTCTTCTTGCTCATATCTTGTTTCTGTGTTTATTTTTCTATAGTTTATTTATGTAGTGAAGGTTGCAGTGTATTTTCCTCAATATTTACTTATAGAACATATTAAATAACTTGCACGATTAATCAAGTAGAATAAGTAATATTAGTTTGCTGAAATAGGGATTCCAGGTTTAGGAATTTTCACATGGTATTAGAGTAGTGCAGGTGAAGCAAGAGAGAATATCATAATAACTCAACATTGAAGATAAAGAGGGAGATTAAATAGTTGCATAGGCAACAAATCTAATCCAGGGGAAATTTTAGGGGCTAATATTCGTAGGTGGGCTAATTTTCCAAGATTTTTCCAAAAAAAAGTTTCGTTAATTTCCATTTTTTCTAAAGATTATTCGCCCAAATTTTACAGTATAAAATTATTTCACCTTAAAAATCTCCAAAATTTTATATATACACTATAAAAAATTATTATAAGTTTGAATATTTTTACAAAAATATTGTCAAATATTTTATAGATTGCATATGATGGACAATGAGATTAGCCCAGGTTTCTAAACTTCAAGATAAATTTTCATCCTTAAATTTGTCCCTGATCAAATCCCGAAGGGATTGCGCAGTCCAAACGAGGAGGGTAATATTTGTGAAGAAGTTTCTCTCTAAGTGAGCTGACAGAGAGGTAAGACTTTCCACTTCGTCATTTATTAGCAACAAAGGGAGAAACGCAGTAGAACCTTTAGCGCAAAGAAGTTTTATGTGGGCAGAAAAGCACCAGAAGAAGGAAGAAGACACTTTTTGAGGGGATTTTATTCCTCAATGAATTCGGATCAAAAGAATTCTAAGTCTTAGTTTTTAAGCAATGGTAGCGAGGATAATATCGACTAAATCTAGCAGGGAGTGTGTAGGCTAGCCTAGCAATTGCGCAGAGGAGAGAGAGGGAGCAATTTGACATTTTTCAGTTGACAGAGATGGAATCAACCAGGTTGAGAGATAAAGATCAGTTGGATGGTGCATCCAACTAAGTGAGTGGTGGGAAAGGATCACGTGTCTATTAGATGAGCATTATCTCAAGGCCTTTATCGATAATGTGGTCGATGTCCCCATAGATGTAGATCCATTGAAATCCTACAAGAATAATATGGCGAAGGCTAAGAAGTTTATCCTCAACGAAGTAAGGGATCATGTAGTATGTCACATCATTGGAAAAGTGACATCCAATGAGATGTGGGATGCATTAACTACATTGTATCAAGGATATTCTGAGCTGCAGAAGATGTACTTGCAAGAGAATATGTGATCTATGAGAATGCAGAAGGGTGAATGCATTGATCCAATCCTTGCAAAGCTTTATTAAACTAGACATCAATTCATAGTTGTTGGATCAACACCTCATGCCACTGATATGGTCACGTTGGCTCTAAAATTTGTATCAGATGAATGGAAAGTCTTTGTCCAAAGTATCTTGGGCAGAGAAAGGTTACCTGATTGGGAACATATGTGGGCCAGCAGGAAGAGATGAGGTGAAATATAATCAAGTGAAAACTTGATGGTATGTAATATTCTAAATTTTACATTTATTTATTGGACTATTACAGTTCTTACTTATCTTGCTTAACTAAGTAAATAAATGGGTGGAGGGACCCATAATCCCTTAAGATGAATAAATCCACTTCTAAGAGTGTGAACATGGATACTTAGCTAATAGATCTATATCATGGAATGGTGGAGAAGCTTAGTAACGAATCAAAGAGTGGGGGATAAAAGTAAGATCTAGGAGGAATCAAAGTAAGATCATAGAGAAATAAATGATGAGATGATGGAGGAAGTAGTGCATTAGTGCACACATTGTGGAGAGGGTGAATATTAAATACATAGATCATGGAGATCATGTAGAGACAACGAAGTCAACATGGAGACCTATGTCCACATGTGCAGCGCAGTTATGAGGTGGGCCAAGGCATGGGAAGGTTCACAAACTATATAATGAAGATGAAGGAAACATTGGAGGTAGGCTTTGTATTATTATTTATTGATATTTTTATATCTAGATTTTTCATTTGACATTTCTATGCACGCTTATGTTGTTTAGCTAAGTCTGCAGTGTTGTTTAGCACAAGGTGTTTTCGAGAGGAAATCCCACCCTTACCCATGGGGGACTTCGAGTGCCTACTCTGGGAATATTTCTATTGATCTCCATTCATCATCAGGCATTGGTTCCATATTCATACCACTCTCATATTCTCATTCAGCCACAGGAATAATGCATTCCTGCATCAAGGTTTGAGAGGTGGAGGTTGTTTCTAGCATTTCAGCTAGGAAACCGGTGGAGGATTCATCCTTTCACCTTGTGCTTCAAGGTCAGACTTTCAGGAGCATCATATTCATATCCGGCATTGAGGCCATCATTTCATACCTCCATGCAGCAGTAGTCCCCTCAAGGATTGTGCAGTCTAGTCTTGCAGATCTGAAGGAGGAAGGAAGTTTCCAGTATTTCAATTAGAAATCCCGTGAGGGACCATCTCCTCACTTTGGGCTTACTATTTCCATCATACAGGAGCTAAATTTAAGCATCTAACATCAGGCTATTGATCCTCCCTCTCTGGCAGCACATTTTTCTCTAGCTATTGTACATTCAACAGCTGCATCTATTGGAGGAGGTTGGAAGAGGCAGATCTTGAGCTTTTTGGCTTGAGGATCTGAATGAGGGATCAACACTCTATGTATTGAGTTGGTTGTGCTTCAATGCAGCCATCATATCTTCAAATCGTGTAGTACATCTGCACACCCTGAAGTTGTATAGTGCAACACCTAAGAGGGTTATTTTCCTAGATTGCTAGATCTGGAAATCCCTTTCTGGGTTATCTTTGGTTTCCATCATAATGCCCAGATCTGCAATCTTTGCAGCATTAGAGCTCCAGAGCACCATAGATATTCATTTTCCCTTTCAGCCAATAGTTTTAAGATCATCATCAGCTGAAGGGACAACACAGTATACAGCTTCCAGCAGCTCCAGTTACGTAGTGCCTCCTTTGGCATGATTTCAGGGTCATTCTAGGCCACTTCTTTGTCTTGAGTTATTCTATTTTATGCATTGTAGTATCTATTATTCATCTCTACATAATAAAATGGATCACCTATTCTGTCTATATATGTGTTGATCATAACTTATGTGTACATAATCTGTTGTTTCAAATATTATGTTTGTGTATTACTGCATTCTCCCTTTTGGGATATTACAGTGGTATCAGAGCATGATCTTTGGCTCAACTTGTGGACAATCTTGACATCACATGAAAATATGATAGTAGATATCTGTAAATAATGGAGGGATTAATTTTTTCTCCATATCTCTTTAGAACTATGAAGGATCTCTCCAAGGAGATCAATGAAATGAAGAGGGAAAGGAAAAGAGAAACCTCAAGAAGGTTTTAGAATGAAGAAGGTCGTAATACTTCTTATCAGTAGCAAAGAAGACCGGAGAGGCATAGAGCTCCTCAAAGATCTACTATGCCCACTTTCTTTGAAGAGGAAATTGAATGGTGTGGAGATAGAAGAGATATGGAGTGTGAAATTCATGAGACTCTAAGTCTATATCTTGAAGAGTACAAAGCACAGTGTAGAGCTTTTAAGGAGAATCTAATTCTCCAACAATTTTTCCAAATCAAGGAAGAATGGAGATCCTACAACAGTAAAAGAAGGAAGAGGCATAATAGATTCTATTTGCCTACATTTTATGGATCTTCCTCAAGCACTGCAAAGGATCTGAGGAAAGAGTTAGATGTGTTTTTTAGGCTACATCCTGTAGCTGAGAAAGAGGTTGTTCATACTGCAGCTCTTCACTTACAAGGTGATGTAAATGAATGGTGGTTTGGTCACATGGAGAATGCAAAAGTGACTAAATATTCAGACTTCTTTCAAAGGCTAAGGAAGCATTTTGATAGAAGAGAACCAGAGACATATCCCAAAGAGACATTTCAAAAGAAGTCAAAGGAGAATGTCATTCTTGTCACTCTGGACAAAGAGTCACTACATTCACCACTAGCTACAGAAGTACTTGTATCAGGAGGAGAGAGACTTGCATATTTTCAAGATAGTCCTAATCTCTTGAAAAATAGAGTCCCATGCATGATCAGGAGATGCATGAGGAAGAGGAGGCAGATTCCAGCACTGGTACATTGATAGAAGAGTAGCCATCACTCTTACCAACAGTTGGAGAGACCATTGCACTAGATGAAGGAACTCTTGTGGTCTTGCAAGATGTTCCCAAATATTAGTTGATCCAAGTTTTGCAATCATTCCATCCCATATTGTTTCAGTACCTCTTATTGAAGTTTGTGGGGACATTCCATTAGGGTCATTTCATAACCAAGGATTAGAGCAACATGCTGATTTGAAGCAGCAAGCTATCACTGCGCAGAGGAACATTGATTTGATCAGGGAAAATATGAAGAGCTATCCCAGTTTGTCATTATTGAGTTACACTCAACCCTTTGAGTTGAAGTGTAGAGTTTTAGAAGATGGGAAGAGTGTGATCCTATGTGAAATGTCTGGCTATGAGTTCATCATTGTACCTTTCCATGAGACATCAAATACAATGTTGTCAAAAAGTAGCAGTCATGAAAAGAGGATGAATTCATTGTTGGATAATTCCAATGGCAGCTACACTCATGAAGCATTGGAGAGTCAGATGATAGATGGTAGAAATCTTGAGATGGGCAACCTTTTTTCTTTTCAAGTTGACACTTTCTCAATGAGCATCTCACAGCTCAAAGAGAAACTTCTACCTACAACATATTCAGAACCTTATGGTTTTTGGAGGGCCAATGATGAGAGGATCTCATGGAGAGATCTCATGGGAAGTGCGCTTAAACCTATCATGGAGTGAAAATATCTTCAACAGTTTGAGGAATTTGGTGTCCTACAATTGGAGGATACCATGTTTTTGCAGAGTGATATCCATCGCCCACATTGGGATGAATGGATGATGATGTGTAGTAAGAGGTTGCAGGGCCACTTGAAGAACTATGAGACATGCCAGCAAGAATCTTGGTTGAGCTGGTTTCTCTTGGGTGAGTATGGTTACTACCCAACAACACACATTTCCATGATCCATGCCTTGCACAACATTGATGTAATGAAGGAGCAGGCATGGCTGTGCTGGCTTCTCTTGGGTGAGTATGGTTACTATTCAATGGTTAATATTTCTTTGACTCATGCCTTGTATATTAATGGCATAATGCAGTAGAAGAAGACATGGTTACTTTGGCTATTGTTGAGAGAGTTTGGTCATCACATGACATCTCCCATGTTTATGTGTTTTTTATTGTTTGCAATATATCATAAGACTCTCATGATGTGTAATGATAGAGTTGGTTTGTATTGGGATGATATGACATGCCACATGTCAATCATTATATTTTTTCTCCATGATTCACATGATGATGTGAAGAGGAAGCAAGAGATCGTGTTGCTTTGGTTACTCTTGGGAGATTTTGGCTTGACATACTCCCCTAATTTGCATAGTAATGTTGGAGGATGGCAGTAAGAGGAATTTCTCTGATGGTTCTTATCGGGAGAGTATGAAAACCATACTTGGTATGATGATGATGTGGTGGGGCAGCAGGATTCTTTGCTGCATTGGCTCCTCTTGAGAGAATATGGCCAACCCACTTGGTATGATGATGGTATGGTGTGGAAACAAGAAGATTTGCTGCAATGGTTTCTGTTGGGAGAATATGGTTTGACATCCTTCATGTCTACCCATATGTCTCTACTTCTTATGTTGCACAATCTTGGGATGATGCTTGGATCCAACAAGGCCAACATGGCTAAAGATGAAATCATAAAGAGACATAGTCTACTTCATGAAGCATGTGATGCAGAAATGTTTTTTGAATTGGGGTTTTCCTTTTGTGGAATGAACCACTTCATTTCATGTATCTCATGTATCGATGATGATGATGGAAAACATATGGTTATCACTTGGTACTTCATTGAGGATGAAGGACATCTAACTACATAGTTGGAGGTCACTTTAGACATTATAGAGAGACAACTTTGGAGATGGGTGTGCAAAACATATTACAACGAATGGGGAGGCCTTCCTTGTGAGGATGCCATTTGGAAGGAGATAGATGGCTGTTGTATAGTGCAAGCCCTAAGAGGGTGATTTTCCTAGATTGCTAGATCTAGAAATCCCTTTTTGGGTTATCTTGGGTTTCCGTCATAGTGCCTAGATCTGCAATCTTGGAATCATCAAGTCTCTAGATCACCATAGATTAGAATTTTCCCTTTTAGCTAGAAGCTCTAAGATCATCATCATCTAAAGGGACAGTGCAATATATATCTTCCAGCAGCTCCAATTATGCAATGCCTTCTTTGCATGATTTCAGGGTAATTCTAGGCCACTTCTTTGGCTTGAGTGCTTCTATTTTATGCACTGTTGTATCTATTATTCATCTCCACATAATAAAATGGCTCACCTATTCTGTCTATATCTACGTTCATCATAAATTATGTGTACATAATCTGTTGTTTCAAATATTTTGTTTTTGTATTACTGCATTCTCCCTTTTGGTATATTACATGGTAGCAGTAGTAGTGGGTCGAAGCCCAAGGAGGAGGAAGAGAATGGATCCCTTGCATATAAGGGTAACCAAGAGTAGTGGAGGTGACAAAAGGATGTCTCAAAGATAAAGTGTTTTTGGTGCGGTGAGATGGGTCACTACGCTACGTAGTGTCCTCTCAAGAAGAAGGACAAGGACCAGAAACATGATCCGTAGGCTACAATTTCTAGGTTCGAGGAGGAGGATTTCACCATGATTTCCCACATATCTCCAAGGGAAAATTGGGACGATTTAGAACTGTAGTTCGAAATAAATTAAAATGAGAAGGATCCTTGAGGAGTCCACCTCATGGGTCAATACCTTGCTATGGGAGCCAAAATTAGAAGTAGTAGGATGGACTAGTGTCAGTTGGTGCAGAGGAGTGCCAAAGTGACAACGTAGTGGCTAGAAATCTCCTGAATCTGAGTAGCACAATTCAGAGTTGGAAGAAGTGCAGGAAGGCACAACACAGAGTCAGAAGTAGTGCAGTAGCTTTAGAGGGTCGATGTAGAGTCTATTAGTATTAAGATCTTCAGTATCATATGCATCATGTTGAACACTTAGTTCAGTAATTTTGGATGTTTTTCTGCAATAGCAACAACAAAGTTGCAATTCAGATGCATTTGGATGCAATATGCAGGGTCAATAGCAGCATAGATACAATAAAGAAATAGTTGATGGGAAGCAGTTTCAAACATCAAAAACGTAGAGGGAGATGTTACAGAATCAATGTAGTGCTTCAACATGATTCATTACTAGAGCACATTCCTCGCTAAGAGGGAGTGTTGATTTCTGGTAGCATCAGATTTCTCAAATTCTCAAATTATGTAGGGAGTCTTAAACACATGTATTCCAAAATACCTAGAAATCGTTTGGGAAATTCCACCCAGAGGTTTTTTTATTAAAATAATTAATTATTTTTAAGGGGGCCTAAGTATATTAATAGAACCGGGTGTGAAACTTCTAGAAAAATATGAAGATAAATTCAATATGATATAAGCCATTGATTATGTTTTAATCTAGGTCATTGGTTATCCAATGAGAAGATTATAAGAAGGAATTCAATGGGCATTTGAAAAACACATCGAGTGAGTCTAGAGATAAAACTTCTCAAGTTAGCAGCACAGGGTAACTAGAGGATTTGATCAAGTTGGTTCAATTGCAATGAGGGACAGTTATAGTTTTAGTTGGAAGATATCTTCCTAAGTTGGGAATACTTTGCAGAGAAGGTAGGGGACAGTATGCAGAAGACGTACCGTAGCAGCTACGCTAGGCAGCACAGTGCCATGCAAAGGCAGCGCTGCAACCTTGAGGAGATTTGAGATTTTGTTGAGGATCAGTCAGATCCAGTGTTAGAGTGCTGGGGTGTGACACCAGAAGGGCTAGAGATCAACATATAGCCAGTAGAAGATCTGCCAAAAGGAAGCGACGTAATCCCTAGATAGAGTGAGGTAAACCTACACAGAGGTTGCATATTGGCAGCGTGGGGCTGTCTAGTTCAGTGTTGGGTTAGTTCCAAATCTCTAGTGTTTGTGTGAGGTAATCCTCACTAGTTATCTTTCAATTAGATTCTTTGTGGATAGCCAGATTTTGGAATCTAGTTATATTCATAGATTTCTTCTTAATAATATCATACCCTCATCTGCTGCACTGATTTTCCCACACTGGCTTTTTCCAGGGACTTAGTCCAAAAATAATGATGTCGTGTTTGTTTAGTTTTATTCTTACTCAGATCTTGTTTCCATGTTTATTTTTCCACCGTTTATTTATGTAGTGAAGGTTTCAGTTTATTTTCTTCAGTATTTACTTGTAGAACATAGTAAATAAATTGCATGATTAATCAAGTAGAAGAAGTAATATCAGTTTGTTGCAATAGGGATTCTGGATTTATGAATTTCAACAAATGCCAACCTTGATTATAATATTTTATTGGGTCGGAATTTTGTTTATGCAATGAATTCCATTTGTTCATCATTATTTTGCATCCTATGCTTCCCTCATGAAGGGAGAATTGTTACAATTAATCAAATGGATTATTCTCCTAACGATCCCAAAGAATATTTTGGCTCTACCTTGGTGAAGAACACCAAGAATCCTATCGATAATTTTGGAGTTGGAATGTATTCCTCATTGATGAGTACTTTTGATATTCCTCCTTTTATCTCTTATAGTAATGTTATTTCAACCTCCAGGATCATTTCTCGAAAATTTTCATTTATAACTCATTATTTTTCTGATCCTTGGCGCTTTCCCTCGCATACTTCCACATTAGAATAGGGGCACGTTGGAGGAATGGCATATCCTATAGCTTTAGTGGAAATCACATATCATTCTATCATGAATTATGTAGATTTTTACCCCATTCCTCCCGCATCAAAGGAGTTGTATGGTGATGTGGCTTCGATTTGGACTATTGATACTACCTCAGCTATGGATTTCCTTGACATTGTCTTACCATCTGAAGAAGAAATCTTAGAAGCAATGACTGGTGCATAAATATCATGGGATGAGTTTCATCATCGATCATATTTTCTCCCTAATTTTCATGACGTTAATTCAAATTTTTCTGGTCCTTCTTCAACTGGAAGTGTTCATAAAATTATAAATCTTTTGGCCTCAACACATATTTTTTCCGAAGGTAATATGTTTAATACTTTAGAAACAATTTCTTAAACATTTCCATGAATCCCAATGTCATCCAAAACATATTCATTGGAGCTGAATGTTCCCCTAAAGAAATCGATATTTATACTGACCATTTTAAGGAATGTCGGGATGTGTTTGCTTGGTATTATGAATAAATGCCTAGAATCGATGCATCAATAGTTCAACATGAGATGAATACATATGTAAACATTAAATCTGTACAAGAAAAGCTTGAACTGATAAATCCTAGAAAAGCCACAACCATTAAAGTTGTGGTTGAAATTTGCTTAAGGCGGGTTTCATATACCCTGTTCCCTTGACTAATTCTGTCTCTAATCCAGTCCCAGTTGATAAAAAGAAAAGAAATATCTGGGTATGCATTGAATTTTGAGATTTAAACATGGCTGGTCCTAAATATAATTTACCCACTCCTTTTATTGAGCATATCATTATTGAGTGTTCTGGAAACGAGATATTCTCCTTCATGGAAGGTTTATCAAGATATAATCAAATAACTATCTGTCCTAAAGATCAACACAAGACAAATTTTATTTTCACCTGGCGTGCGTTTGTGTACAAGAAGATTCCTTTTGGCCTAAAAAATGTTGGAGCTACCTTTCAGCAAGCCATGTATTATGCTTTCCACGACATCAAGCACATAATAGAAGAATATTTGGATGACCTATCTACTCATTCTCGAAAGATAATGGATCATCCAAAGCACCTTTGTTTTCTTTTTGAACGATGTTGTTATTATAAGATATGGTTGAACCCTAACAAGTGCATTTTCATTGTCACATCTAGTTGGTTATTGGTATTCATCGTGTCAAATGAAGGGATTTGTGTTGATCCCTTCAAGGTTGAGGAAATACTTCATTTTCCTCTCTCGTCAACTATTCACCAACTTCGGAGTCTCCAAGGAAAAGCCAATTTCAAAAGGATATTTATCGTAAATTATGCTGATATTACGAAAGGATTATACGATTACTAATGAAAGGAATTCCATTTATATGGGACAATTTTTCTCAGCGCTCTTTCGATGCTTTGAAAAAAACATTGACTTTGCTCCTTTATTGAATCCACCTAATTATAGAAGGGATTTCGTCTTGTATCTCGCTACCACATAATCAAACATTGGAATGGTTTTGGTTCACCAAGATGATGCTATTCAAGAGCACGCGATCTATTTTCTGAGTCAAGGCTTAGTTGGTCTTGAACTTAGGTATTCCCATGTAGAGAAATTGTCTTTGGTAGCAGTTCATGCTATCTGGCGGCTCCGTCGTTATATTCTGCTTAGAAAAAAAAATTGTGTTGGCTGACATCAACCCATTTCAATTTGTCCTCAGTAGGCGAGCGATTGGGGGAAAATATAATAATGGATTTTCATCTTACAAGAATTTTATCTCGAATTTATGTCAGCTAAGTCCAAAAAATATTTATTCTTCATAGAATTGATTTCAAAGTTTCCTTGTCAAGAAGATATTTTTTATGAAGGGTCATTTCCTAATGATCATTTCTTTCTAATCTCTTCGCAAGATCCTTGGTATGGAGATATCATAATATATCTCCATACTTCTATGTTCCCTTAGACTTTTTCAAAGGATGCATGTAGAAAATTATGTATCCTAGATAAAACTATATTATTATCAGTGATACTTTACATTGTCACGAGATTGAATCAATCCTTAGCTGTTTTTTAACCTTGAGTCTATTCTAAATTACTTCTACAGTGGATATTGTGGAGGTCATCTATCTAGGCCTGCTAAAACCCAAAAATTCTTATGTGCAGACTATTTTTTTCCTTTGATCTTCAAATATTGCATTGAAGTGGTCATGAAATCTTGTCAGGTATATACTCAGAAAATGTGTCCTCGTACAGCTCTGATTTTTCCCGTCATCACTTTCAGACCTTTCACTAAGTGGGGTATTGAATTTACTACTTGTAATTCGGCTTTGTCTATGGGTCATAAGTACATCATTGTAGCAGTAGACTACTTTACAAAGTGGGTTGAAGTTATGCCCACTTTCAAGGATGACGATGAGATGGCAGCTCTTTTCCCATTCAACCAAATCATTTCATGTTTTGGTATTCCAAGGGGAATTGTCACTGATCATGGTAGTCATTTTTAGAATAATATGATGTCTAAATTAGCTTTAAAATTGGGATTTAGGCAAGAGAATTCATCTCTGTATTATCCTCAAGAAAATGGGCAGGTTGAAGCCATGAATAAATCCCTCAAAACTATCATGCAACGGGAAATCAATAAATCTAAATATAATTGGCACATCATGTTATATCCTGTGCTTTAGGCATACTGAATGTATGTCAATAAATGCTACCAAATTTACTCCTTTTCAACTATTTTACTGTTTAGAATCAATATTCCCTGTGGAATGTGAGATTCCATCCCTTAAACTAGCAGTCAAACTTCTTCCATACACTTCTAGTCTTGCAGAATGACTCATTTATTTGTAACATCTCAAAGATCAGCGTAGATATGTAGCCATGATGAATGAAGCTCATAAAAAGTGATTAAAAGCCCAATATGACAAGATTGTGCATTCTAGGGTTTTCTATGAAGGTGACCTTGTCCTGTTCTATGACCAATATAAGGAGACCTTGGGGGAAGGCAAGTTTAAACCCATGTGGTACGGTCCTTTTATTATCAAAAAGGTCTTGAATAAAGGTGCTTATGAGTTGGTTTACTTTGATGGGAATGTGTTGGCAAAGCCAAAAAATGGGCTCTATTTTAGGAAGTATATTCCTAGGTTGTTGCCTAGGATCTGATTTGTTTTGTATATATTGTACAAAGTTTTTTTTTATGTCTATGGGTCTCGTGTTAGATATTGGTATCTTTGGTCTGCTTTGGCAGGTTTTGATGGATGATCTGGTGTATCTAGGATTTTCTTATGGTTCTAGTAGACATACTAGAAACTTAACTTCTGTCACTTGGGTTATATATTATCTATCTAGTCAGTTGCTAGTCTCAAGAGGCATATGTATTGGTCATGCCTCCAACAATATGGCTGAATACAATGATGTCATTAAATTACTATCTGAGGCAATAAATTTTGGTATTGAATCATTAATGGTTTATTTGGATTTGTAGCTGGTGGTGTCTGAATTAAATAAAATTTACTGTGTTAGAGATCATTTATTACATCGTCAGTTTTTGAGAGTGCGATTGTTACATAGATCATTTAATTTTATTACTTTCATTCATATTCCACAATCAAAAAATTCATTTGATGATTCTATAGATAATCAAGTATTATATTGGCACATTAATCATTCATCTCATTAAAATAAAAAATATCATAAAATTATCTCTATATATGATCAAAAAATCATTAAACCATTTGTATATATATAGGAATAATATGTTCAAAATAAGACAAAATGTGGAAAACTTTCCTACAGAATTAGGGCTTAAGCCTAATCATGTCCATAAAATATCAATCATCTAAGTATAAATCTATGGGCCCTTCCTTGGATGAGTGTCACATAAAAATATGATGGCATTCACAACTCGTCTAAAGAGCCGCACCCACTCCCATGGTACTCCTACCACTCGTCTCTGAATAGAATCAAGGAGATCCAACTTCCATGGGAACCTGATGAGTCAAACTCTCTGAGTTCTTGTAGACTACATGAAGGAATTATCAGACTCAGCTGCTACTCTCTCCGCGTCTCTGTCACAACGTCTGTGCCTAGGCAAACCCTCAGGTTTCACTAGTCCAAAATCTGCATCATGATCAAATAATCTTGTAATATTTTTGTTTCACTCCAAAATGAATTTTAACTTCTTAAGATCATATAAAATCCATAATAATAAATCGAATAACATAAAAATTTAAAATATTTTACCTATATCACCCCATGCAACGCCTACAGGAAGTGCCATATATGGTTCCTCTCAATATTCTATGCCTGCAAAAGGGTATTCATCTATAGATATGACTTGTTCTTTCCACCAAAGGAAGAACTCATCATCAAATGTTTCTCGAGTGACTTTGCCTCCACCAAGTCACTTGATTAATTCTAACCATCTAGCCATCCTTAGATCTCTGGGATTGGTAAGGGTTGTAGACACTCTGGGTCAAAGTCTTGTAACCCTCTCAAAGAAGAATGAACAAAGGATACTACCATAGAAAAAATTATTTTTTTTCCCTTGTCTCACTGAAGACAATTACTTGTTCATGTTGACCAGAATTTTTATGCCCAAATCAAATACTTTCGAGGTAAGGCACTCTACTACTAATAACATGGAAAGACGAGAGGCTTGATGCACTGATGTTGATCCTGCTACCCTGACAATGGTAAAAAGAAGGATTTTTATTGGTAGGCTCATTACATTTTCGATCGGTATTTGTGACCTGACCTTGTCAGTATATGGTGTGCAGTAGGCTCCTTTATAATAAAAAACATTGAGGCCTCGTCGGGCTCGCCCTTTTAGGTCAACTGGTTCTCCTCTTCTAGAAACTCCTACAATGAATTATATGTCTTCCACCTCAAAATGCAAGGGCATCTAATCAATAATAAAAACCTCTTTCTCTGGATCCCTGTAATGAATAAGCATCTCTAGCAATTGAGATTGGGTTTTCATATTTTACATCATGAAAATTTGAGTAATGCACATCCTCTCAATTCTTCCAATGCCAATGGAACATTTAGAACCTCATTGTCAACATCACTATATGCCCTTTCTCTCCAAATGAATTACATCCTATAAATTTAAAATAATTGATCCATTAGAAATTTATTTTTTCATTTCTCTTTATGTGTACACGACTTTTTCAATCCACAGTCACATACATACGTGGATTTTCCTTTAGAAACATGCATGTACGAATTTCTATACGTGGTTTCCAAAGTGCCAACCTGCGCATACGCAGAGGCAATTTTAAAAATTAAAATCCAACTGTGAAAAATCACTTAAATTTTCTTAAAAATGAATAAAATCAATGAGATTGTGGATCTATAATTACCCAAAAAGTTGGTTGATGGTTTGGTTGAGGAAATTGGTGGAATCAAGTTGCCCAAATTTTCTCCCAAGATCTCAATTCTCAACACTTACAAGTGCAAATGAAGTTTTGGGTAGTCATAATTTATTTTTATATTAAAATTTCAAAACCCACTTTTATAAAGTTCTTATGTTTAACTTTATTATTTTATGAAATTTTTGACTTTTTGGCTTGAAGTGTTGGGGAAGGTTATCTTCCAGGGTAAATGAAGACTTTGTGATATTTTTCAACACTTCGACTCCACAATGACATAACTATCATGGAAGATATCCTTTTCATTGCTAGTATATAGGTTAGGACATATCACTTTTCTGTTGAATTATGCATCTTAACCTCATACTGCGATATTTTTCCATAGGGTCGACACCATTGTGTTGCAAATTTCAAACCACTTTCACTCGTCGTCTTATAAAATTTTAACACAGTGGTAGAGCCACTCCTTTCATGGTCTTCCTAGTTAGATCCTCACTAGCATATGTTTCTCATGCTGCAAGAACTGTTTAGGCTTGGGAGTCCTCTTTAGTCTCGCCATGACTTTGCGATGAAGCCTCATTCCTTTCCTTCTTCGCTATCTTGCTGGATTTATACCCTAGAGGATCCCATGTGTTAATTTATATTTCCGCATTTAATTTTGACTACTTGTACATTTTTGGCCTTGATCCGACTTCACTTGGACTCATGTATAAGCCACTTTTTACCATGAATTTTATGCAAGTTCAAACCATGAATTCAATAGATTATATGAATTGACACCCTTTTTCCATGGAAAGAACATTCCTTTGAGTGTTTATGACCAGTTTTGGCCACCTTGAATTGAGCATAGGAATTTTCCAGTCCCAAGAACTAGTGCATCTTCCCTTAACAATCATTCTTTCCACTGTACCATAGGCATTATTTTATTCCTTTTCAGGATTTAAATCTGAAAAAGACAAAAAAATTATATATTATAAAAAAAGGGGGAAAGAAACATTTACTTCCATATTTGATGGCAACAAGAGTCAATTGTGCCCCCCTTGAAAATAGCACTCAAAACAAGTCTTTCCTCCATCAGTGATGGGACTTAGTTTGACTTCAGGAGAGACATAACCTTGTCTTTGAGTCAGTCCTCCTCTAGTTGGTTATCTCTTCCAATCATATGGAGAGTTTGTTAATGCATCATGCATTGCAAAATTATACAATTTTTTTATATGCTTCCATCGATTCATATTTGAGTCGTGCTTTTGTTCAAGGGAAGTAAACCTGTGTCGGCCATTCTACGGTGTCTCTTGATTAATTTTTAGTTAGCCATACCTAGAATGTTAAGTTATTTTTAGTATCAGATCAACTATTTTTTCTTTTGCACATGCTAGTCAAGAAGGTCTCCACTGACTTCTTACTAGGGGTTATTCTCTTATCGGCTTCAAAAAAATTATCTGAGAGTATGCGTAGAGCTGCACCCTAGCCCTATCTATATCATTGATAAGTGACCTTGTGCTCAATGTCGATCATTATAATGGGTCTTTGACTAAGTGGTTTCCCTTGTGTTTGATATCAACTTAAATTATCACACATTGGTATTCGTGCAGTACCTTGGTTTCCATTTGACCCTATTGGTGAATTCCTTGCCTCTGTGTCAGCTTTCATTATTGGTTGGGTTAGAGGGTTCCTTTCATGCACTAACCACATATTAGGTACACCGCAAACGTACTTTGGAATGGTTACGTCATCTCTTTTTGTCCGAGTTATTCCAAATTATTGGTCTACGGGTTACACTCACGCTAGTTGATGAGGGATGCCTTAATGCCTTCCTTCCAACAAATATTTTCCCATTAACTTCGACTCATTTCTTTCGGAAAAATATCTAGAGTCCTTTTTCAGTACCTTAAGGTTTGGAGTCATCAGTGGCAGACTCCTTCGCTATCGACAATGAGATTACATCAACGTCTCATGATTTATAGATTATCTCAAGTGTTTGACTTCAATACATTTTTAGATTGTATTGGGGTACCTTGATTCTCATCATCATTATCGGTGAGTTTTCTAGTGATTTTTAACGGTATTCATCAATGAACGGTAATCAAGCAATTTCTCAGATTGTCAACTTCAACTTATTTATTCCCATAGTGTAGAAATGTACCATATGCATTCTGTGAAAACCTCAAGTTGTGTTAGCATCTTGGTTCACTCAAAAACCTATTTATTTTTCTGCCAGTGATACCACCCACCTTATATGTTGCAGTCCATCCAATCAGAATCTTGTATTTTGGCACCTAAGTTTGTGCCATACCAATATTCCACCTATATGACTTGGTAATTTGAGGATCAATTGTTTAGTATTAGTGATAAAAAATTCCTTGAGCATCATTGATCAAACTTTATTCTATATGTGATATTGAGACATAGCTCCATTGCGTTCATTTGCAGCTACGGTAAGAGATCCACTATGTATTTTGTACACTTATGTATATATGTTGTATCTGCTTTATACTTGATCAACATACATGATTTCCTATCTCTGAATATGGGTATCTCCACATTAGACGTGAGCCTTCTTTCTGATTTCTTTCACAGGCTTTCAATAAGCTGGAATCTTATGATCTCCTCTCAAGTCCTCAAATGATCTCTCTTTATACTTAATACATTTCGGCCATCATGTACCCCTTCTGACCTCACATATTAGGGGGCATATGCTATAGCATCATTCAACACTCATGTAGTTCTGACACCCTTGTATGGCCTTGGGCATCTCTTTCCCATTCATACTTCATCATTTATTAAAAAACAATATTTTGAATTCCATACGCGACTTCGCCCTTCAAAAATCACACACACATGTAGGTACCTCTATATATAACCCGCGTATATAATTTAAAATATGAAAAAAATAAAAAATATCCTATTTTTTAGATGGTGTTGACGCGTTTCACCGAAAGCCACATACAGGAGCCTGTGGCTTAACTAACTTAACCA
This sequence comes from Pinus albicaulis, assembly GCA_034641835.2. NCBI lineage: Eukaryota > Viridiplantae > Streptophyta > Pinopsida > Pinales > Pinaceae > Pinus > Pinus albicaulis. The sequence continues at coordinate 506,600,477 of CM076576.1, read as the reverse complement.
ATTTCTGGTGGTATTTATACACCTCATGGGAAGTCCTAATTACACCAAGGAGATAGGATAACAAAATTATAGTCATTTCGCTCCCAAATCAAGTCTGATTTCCCTTGTGCCTCTTGCACTCTCAGTCATAGGAAACATGTGTTTCCTCATAGATATATTCATCCTTCCTTATATGAAATCCTATGGCTTATGATCAAGAGGTGATATTTGAGGCTTGGACTGGACAGATCTGCAAGAAGGTTTTGTTGGTGCCATGGACGGATCAGGTTTTATATCGCCACTACTCTTTGCTGATATCAATAAATAAGATTTGTCTTGTTCCTAAAATGTTATGGTATTGTGTTTTATGATTAATGTTGAATATATATCATGATTAAATTCTTACGCTTAATGATATGACATGTTTATTGTGCACATTATTTAAACTACTTGTTGTATATATGCTTCTTTGAACTTTGTTGCATTTCTAATTTCTTTGGAGGAAGCAGAGGGTTTGAACCCTACTAGATCGACATCAAACGTAGGACCTACAGGTACTTCTCTCGATCCTAAATTTAGTATTTTACATGGTTTTCTTACATGATGTATGCTTCTTGTTGATTGTCTACCTTTGATATATTAAGGTTTTCAACCCTTACCTTACAGAAGCTTTTCCTGCCAATAATTAGTATACTAGGAATAAATAAAGAACGGGTCAAAGAAACGACCTGAAATTATCAACCCATTTCAAGTGTTTTTTTTTTTTTATGAATTGGACTAATTCTATTAAGCAAAAATATGGTACATGATGAGAATAAAAACAAGAGAGGAAAGAAACGGGCCAACCGGAAATGATGAACTATCAACCTCGATCCTGAAGATAGTAAATGAGAGAAGCAAAGAACTATGAAATGTGGCAAGCGTGTTGGAAAAAAAGCCGGATTATACCTAGAATGGGAAGAAGCCTCCATACGAGGTTTTTTTCCTTTCTTTTTGTTGAATTTAACCCATCCAGCTTGGTGTGGATGGGCAAGAACAAATTGAAGACTAGAGTTCACAATGGGGAGAATATCCTTATCTGTATCGGAAGAGCAGGACTCATGAATGCATTTTTGAGTGATCGTCGAGTCTAGAGGATGCTCAGGAACCACGAAGGAAAAGTCATTCTCCTGTTGAGAATTATCCATTTCTGCATCAATCTTTTCTTCCACTGAACTCGAATATTCGGAGTCATCTACGGGTAGTATACTACAAGGGATCCATCTTTTGGATTTAGATTTTGTAATGTTTTCCTTTTTTTTTTGCAAGGAATGTGGGGTAGGAGTTCTGCAGATGCCCTGTTTGGTGACAATGGCAGTAGCGGAAGGCAGTATTCTCGTAATATATGATATGTGTCCATAAAAATTTACCTATCTTAAGATTGATTTGGTCAGGTAGGCCATTGCTTATGTCTAACTCCACCAATATTCTGGCATATGTACGTAGTCCTTGGCCCTCCCTAGAGTAATCTGCAGTCAGAAAGTGGCCCAGGGCATTGCCTATTCCTTTATAGACTGCAAGGTGCCATATATGGGCTGGTAACTTGGGAAGCCTAACCCATACATGGTGTCATGGTGATGACTATTGTAGCTGGGTCGAAATCTGGGAACCATGGGCCTTCTGTTAAGGCCTGTTGATAATCCTTGATGTGATCGAAAAATACTGTGAAAAATCCCTTTGAACAGAAGCTGACCTTGCAGTTGTGGGTCCAGTTAGCGTAGATCCACTCACAGAGTTTCTTTGTGCGTGGCCAAAGTCCATTGAATCTGCATATGATAGTTGTTTCCGCAAATTTTTGAAGTTGTTCTACCAGATATGGATGGGAGATCTCTATGGAGGGAACATCCTCTAATTTTTCGACCAAAAAAGGCTTGGGGGCCTCAGGGGGTTTGGGGATCTGAGTTTGGACAACATCTTTGTAGGAGAAAACATGTGCTGAAGATGATTTTCCAGTTGCGCCTCCTCTCAAACGAAGGGTTAACACAATAGAAGCATTTATTTCAATACTATAAATAGAGAGGGGAAGAAGATCCTCAAGATTTTTACCTTTATAGAGAAGTGTTTGAAGGGCAGAGGGAATCCCTATCCGATGTTCTAGATATAACTTGAGGTCTTGCACCAGATCCGAAGAGCTCACCCAATGCAGCATGGTTTTTCCTGAAAGAGGTGAGATCTGGATCTGAAAAGGGGAAGAGTGATCTGTAGACCCCTCCTTACCATTATAGATATGAGATGAGAGCGAGTTGGATCTCTGGTATTCCAGCTTCTCCAGGCCTTGCTGGGGTTTGGAGGAAGTAGCAAGAAGAGGATGACTACTTTGGAACTGAATTTTTTCCGCCAAGAGAAACCCCTCTGCCGACCCTGTAAGCATATTCGGAGGATGCAGCTGCTGAAGGGCACAAGTGATAGTAGAGTCGATGTGTTTGGTAAGGATAACTGCATCTTCCTTATGAAGAGCTGCAAATCGATGTAGAGACAGAGTTATGCCCCTGTGGCTATGGGGAGCAGCCGCAGGTGCTAAAGCATTGGCAGTGTGTTTCTTTGCAACAGTGTATTCTTCCGTGATGTTGGAGTCTACGCAGCGAGCGCCCTCTGAATGAACAACGATTGCAAAGTTTGGTAAGGCCCTCAATCCTGGCAGGGGCATCTCTCTGCTAGGCGCTGCATTGAGGGCATCCACTATTTCCTTCATGGTGGCTTCAATGGAAAGGAGTGAACCAGGCTCTGGAGAAGAAGCTACAGCGTCAGCGGGGGTGGCAGCATAGCAATTCGAAACCCTAATGCTATCCATGTCACTCTGAAAAACCTTATTGCCTCTTCTATTTTTGTGAAAAGTTGTCAACCCATTTCAAGTCTTATGAGACATTCAGAATCCGTATTTAAAATGGAAGTGAAGGTTAATATCAAACTTTATGAAGGTGATATGGACACTATGAAGCTAAATCACTAGTTGTAACAATTAGAAGTTTATTTCAGTGTTCATAATATAGAGGAAGAACATATGATTTCATTTGTGTAGTTGAAATTAGAGGGCCATGCCTTGACCTAGTTGAAAATCCACATGAATACCTTGAGGTTGGAGGCAGATCCTCTAGTTACTAAGTGGCATTACTTTAAAACCATCATAAATTCGAAATTTTACCCTATAGGGTGTGAAGAGGACTAGTGGATCCAGTGGCACTACTTTAGGAAGAATTTGGGGCAGAGTATACAGGAGTACACCACATAATGTAGAAAGATGGCCATAATGTTGTAAATATTCTCAAAGAAAATAAATGTACTAATGAATTATCTTAGGGTTCTAAATAATGATTCACGTGAGCAAGTGATGTTGTTCAAGTGAAAAATGGCAAATGAGGCTTGTGTGCAGGAACAATACCTTGAGAACAGATACCTGATGAAAGGGAAATTAAGTGGATCGAAGTAGAAGGAGCACTAATATGCTTCTAAGGAGGGGAAGAAGAAGAGAAAAGAGGGAAAATATAATAAGATGGATTCCATAGCACACCAATCCAAATACCCTAGCAACTATTGTAGCCACTATATCATTCATGATCAAATAGAGGAGAAGTGTTGGAAGTTGGATCTAGAGCTTAACTTGAAGAGAAAAATGAAAGATAATAATAATAATCTCATGGCCACTAATTCAAGAAACTAGGTTGAAATCATCTAAAATGTGGTTGAGAAGATCATTTGTACATTAGTAAAAAAGGAGTTTAATAGCAGTAGGCTTATGCAGCAGGAAGAGAATGAAAGGACTAGGCTCTTCCATATAAAGATATAGGTAAAAAGGAAAAAGATTCAAGATTTTTTTGACTTAGGATTGTAGATGAATCTCATTACATTACAGCTAGTCAACAAATTTTTAGTGTAATTTCATGATCATCGAAGTGCATATCCATTGGGAAGGGTAAACAAGGATGAAAATATAAAGGTAGAAAACAATGCAAAACTAGATTTTCTATCAGTACTAATTTTTTTTATGAAGTATAACTAGATGTAGTCCCCCCTGATGTATGTGTAGTTGTTTTTGGAAGCACCTACATGTACATGCAGAATACAATATTCATGCAGAGAGCCAACCAACGCTGACTCGTCAAGGATGGAAAATCGTTCTGTTAGAAACTATGTTAATACTAAGAGGGGGGTGAATTAGTATTAAGGCTAATTTTAACAATTATTTCCAATTTACGAATTCATTTACTTAGAAACCATTCATGTAAGCAACATCATAAAATAACTCATGAGTCACAAAACAACACAATAATCAATATGCACATTTGAACACAGAGATTTTAACATGTAAACGTTTTGGGAGAAAAAGCACAAAATCTTGTTTTTATTATGATGTAATCAAACCGCCATATTAGATTACATCGAGTTTCATTAACACTCACTCACATGAAGCAATAACTCCTATTTGTATCACTGACACCAACTAGAAGGAAGCACTAACTCCCTTTTTTCTTGTTGTAGCCAACCAACAGGAAACACTAACTCCCTAATTTGTAAGCACCCAGTTGTAGGAGGCACCAACCCCCTAAGTTGTTTCTCAAGAACCCACCTTAAGGAAGCACCAACACCCTGATGTGAAAGCACCAACCCATTGAACGTAGGGGTTATCACTCCACCATTTCTCCGAAGGATGAAAAGGAGACTGATCAAGAGATCATATCCATTGTTCAAAAATGCTCGAAAATGAAAGTGCTCAAAATTGTTTGCAACCTGAGTGACCGGAAAGGTCTAGTCGCTGCAATTATGGCACCACAAACAGTTTTCAAAACATAGATTGTATGCAGAAGTTATGAAGATTTGAAAATCGCAATAAACTCCAAAAAAATGACTTTGACCAAGTTTGAATTGGAAATTTGAAAATTTTAAAAAATAATATTCAAGGGAATATTCCTGGAATATTCCTCAAAATATTTCCCTAAATATTCTGTAAGGGCCAATCAAAGTTCGACAAGTGGAAACGTTTGATTTGAAGGCTAGTTGAATTTTAATGTTTTGGGCCAATTAAGGGAAACCGTGTGGTAGGCCCAGAGGCCGCCAAATGGCCCTAGGCCGATGGTATAAGGTCACGTTAAAAATTGGTTGGGTGTAAGCGGACTCGAACACATGACCTCTAGCATCGAGCGCACAGGCCCGACCACTCGGGCTACCGAAGTTCTTAACTCCATAGAGGTGGAAAATATATCTCATGATTTCATTGAATTATATTGGCAGCAAAAGGGGGCCAGCCCCTAAGGGCCATCCCCCACTCCATGTGACCCGGGTTCAGAACCGTGGGTCTTCACAACTAGCGTCCTCCAAAACGTAACCTCGGCAGTTAATTCGCAACGTTCACATGCGGATTAATAGCCGTGGCATAAAATTTAACCTAAATGAAAACCATTTATTCCGATGCCAGTGGCTGTGACAACACTTGTCACATGGCAGGTTAAAACAACGATTATACAAACGGTTTGCGGAACAATTAGCTCTGGGTTCCAAGCCACCAACGAAGAGTAATATCAAAAAATTAAGAGCGGAGATTTCGGTCACGTGCCTGCCCCTCACAATAAATGTTATCGTTAACTGTCTTCCAATTTTGGAGCGTGCCCACCAAATCAGGTGGAGTTGCTAGTTTAGTCACGTTATTTGGATTTTCTCCACAATTAGTGGAGTTTTTTTAAGGGACATTGGGCAATTTTTTTTTTTTGGCCATAACTCCTTGAATTCGACCAATTTTGATGAACGAATAGTCAATTTTGGGCTTCCTCAACATTCTAAACACATTGGAAGAGGTTTCAAAGCCATCAGAGGTCATCTTGTGTAGGTTTAGCTTCAGGAGAGGTCAAGGAGCCACTAGGGCCACTAGGGTGTTTTCAGTGTATTGAGCATTCATTCTCTGTTTTTTGCAAATGAATAGTCATTCCTAACTAATTCAAGCATTCTAAAGCTATTTTTATAGAGAGAATAGCCATTTTAGGCTTTTATTCACATGTACTTACCATTTTTGAGCAATAAGATATGAGGGACATGCCATTGGGAGCTGGACCAGCAGATGTAGCCGAGCAGGGGTGAACTTCTTCATCAAATTTGCTGAGTATTGTTACATGTGATGTTTATTTATCTGTTATTTACTATTGTACAATGTTATACAAGCAATTTACATGCTTTAACCTCACACGAAAATCTTTTTAACTAAGTTAAAACCATTTGTTTCACCTGCAAACTTCAAAGAACCTTATGCACACAATTTAATTACTATTTGGATACTTAGCACAGCAAAAATAATACATTCCATTCAAATCAAGTTAGTATCAGAGACAAGTTTTACTCTCTATATTGTTATTGTGAAAATTTTGTTTAATTGTTTGCAAGAGTTTTAATGTTACATGATAAAGCTTGAGAGAGAAGAAGGTCAATTCGTAAAAGCTCAAAGCAATCCTCAGCCAAAGAGAGAAAAAGTGCCATTATCACCACCTTTAATTTCACCTCAAAGAGAAGCAAAAGAAGCCATCAGCATGACTTCAATAGAAGGATAAATCCATGAAGAAGTTGATCTCAAAGAGGAAGAAAGAGTGTTCAGAAAAGCATTCCTTAACTTAACTGAAATGGTGAGAGTCCTTTATCAAGAAAGGAATGAAAGACTTGAAGGAGAAGGATCTTAAATTCACAAGGAAGGAGAAGGATCTTCAGGAGGCCACAATGATGAAGATAAATCCAAGAAGGGTAATGGAGGAAATGGAGACAATGGAAAGTCTCAATCATCACCCTCATCTTCATCTTCATCTTCATCAACCTCTACTTCATCTTCAGTACACCACAAGTCAAAGAACACTGGTAAAATTATTTTTCTAAAACTTGATTTTAAGTTTGAATTGCCAAATTTTGATGGTGAAGTTAATGTAGAAAAGCTAGATAATTGGATTAAGCAATTAGCGGTCTATTTGAGAATTCAAAATTTTCATGATGATGAAACCAAAATTTAGCTAGCTTCATTGAGAATGGAAGGTGCAACTCTTGTTTGGTGGGAAGCCAAGACAAAGGAGGAGATCAAGAAATATGGTAAGATTATCTTATCATGGAATGATTTCATTTTTGCAATAAAATAATAGTTTTATCCATTAGCTCACATACAGAAAGGCATAATGGACTGGCAAAATTTTAAACAATTGAAAGGGAAAAATGTTCAAGTGTATACCCAATAAGTTAGAAGAAGAGCTCTTTTACTAGGAATATATTTGCATAGCCAAGGCACTTTACTCAAGTATATAGGAGGTTTACATACTTATCGAAGACATACCATTCTCATGTTTAACCTTACAAGCCTAGATGAGGTTTGTGTTCAAGCCACACATTTAGAGGCAAGGGGAAAAAAAAAACTTAGATGGGAATGAGGAAAGTGAGTTTAAAGGAAAATGAAAGAAAAAGAGAAATGCAAATAATAGAAAAGAGAAGGGAAAATTCTTCTGCAAACATTATTCTAAAACTAGCCATGATGATGACCATTGTTGGAAACTTCATCCAGAGTTGAAACCAGAAAGTTTTAAAGCCAAAGATAAAGCCAAGGAAAAAGGCAAGACAGTTGCAATAGCTGAAAAAGACCTAGGGTCAGAATCAGGAGATGAAACAAAAATCATAGCTATGGGACTAAAGAACTTGAAGGGGAAAGAGAATGAAAATAAACCCATTTCTAGTAAATCTAACTGTCACATAGAAGCTCCAAGTGAAGAAAATAGAATTGAACTGTTTCATGTGAGGGTCATTTCCAAACATACCCAGGTTGACACATTTTTTGATAGTGGTTCACAAGTGAATTTAATATCTAAAGACTTAGTCAAGAAACTAAATCTTGAGACCATTCCACATCTGAAACCATATCCACTTGGTTGGATTTGTAAGGATGCCAATTTACAAGTTTCAAAGAAGTGCATGTTGCACTTTGCAATCACTGCACATTTCATTGACACAGTTGAATTAGATGTTATTCCGATTGATATAATAGGTATGGTGTGGGAAGTCCTTAATTGTATGACAGGAAATCTATCTTCCATCACCATGAGAAAAAATAGCATTTATTCAAAGATGGCAAGGAGTACACTGTGAGAGCTTGTCACAAAAAACTAAACTCTTCTTTGACTAATGCAGGGCAGATGAAGAGGCTCGTCAATGCAGGTCAAAACTTGACATTGATGATGATTAAGCAAAGAGAAGCTTTACATAATCCTTTTCATGTAAATTTTGATATATTTAATGAGTTTTTTCAGTTTGAAAGCAGGTTGTCTTTGAAAGAAGATGACAAGCAGTTGCAGTAGTCGAGTTTGGTGTCGAACGGTGCTGAAAACAAAGTGTTAGTGCAATAATTTGCAAAGGTCCAAGAGAGGGAAAATAAACTTAGCAAAGAAGGCACAAGATTAAGCAATGATCATTGCTCATTTCAGAAAAGCATGGTAGAATGGCGAGGAAACTTGGTCAGAAATCGACACAAGTTCAAAGAAAATTTAGCAAAAAATCACCATAAGGACAGGATGCAATGTGAAAGTAATTTTTAGTTTCCTTTGATTATAGACCAATGTAGAAACAATGTGTTTATTGCAAATTTAGGTTGTTGTTCTGCAAGTTTCAAAAATTTGCAGTATGACAAGGTCAAAGTCAGAAATGGTTGGTCAAAAAAATCAAAGAAAAAGTTGTTGTTTCTTGAAAAGCTCCAATTAATGAAATCAGGGAGATTTTAGTGGATTAAGATTGGAAGAGTGGGGACACAGTCTCCTCATCTTCATGTTTAGTAGTCCATAGAGATTTTCAGGTCCAAATGCTTCCCATTGGGGAGGTGTGATCAGGAGATCATATCCATTGTTCAAAAATGCTCAAAAATGAAAGTGATCAAAAGTGTTTGTAACTTGAGTGACCGAAAAGGTCGTGTCGCTGCTATTCTAGCACTGTAAATGGTTCGGAAAACAGAGGTCGTATGCAGAAGTTATGAAGGTTTGGAAAGCCCAATAAACTCCAAAAAAATGACATTGACCAAGTTTCACTTGGAAATTTGAAAAATTAAAAAAAGAATATTCCAGGGAATATTCTTGGAATATTCCTCAAAATATTCGCCATAATATTCCTTAGAATATTTCATAAGGGCCAATCAAATTTTGACAAGTGGTAGCATTTTATTTGAAGGCTCGTTGAATTTTTATGTTTTGGGCCAATTAAGGGCTACCACGTGGCAGGCCCAGAGGCTGCCACGTGGCCCCAGGCTGAAGGTATAAGGTCATGTTAAAAATTTGTTGGGTGCAAGCGAACTCGAACACACGACCTCTAACACCGAGCACATAAGCCCGACCACTCAGGTTACCAAAGTTCTTAACTCCATGGTGGCAGCACATATATTTAAAGATTTCATTGAATTCTATTGGCGGAAAAAGGGGGCCAGTCCCCACTCCATGTGACCCCCGACTCGGAACTATGTGTCTTCACAACCGGTGGCCTCCAAACTGTAACCTCGATGGTTAATTCGCAAATTTCACATGCAGATTAATAACTGTGGCATAAAATTTAACCTGATAGCAAACCATTTATTTCAATGTTGGCGGCTACGACAACACCTGTCACATGGTTGGTTAAAATGACGGTTATACAAACAGTTTGCGGAACTATTAGCTTCAGGTTCCAAGCCACCAATGCAAAGTAATATCAAACAGTTAAGAGTGGAGATTCCAGTCGCATGCCTGCACCTCACAATAAATCTTATCTTTAACTGCCTACCAATTCTGGAGCGTGCCCACAAAATCAGGCAGAGTTGCCAGTTTAGTCATGTTATCTAGAGTTTCTCCACAACTAGTGGAGTTTTTTAAGCGACATTGGGCAGTTTTTTTGTTTTGGCCATGACTCCTTGGATATTCGACCAATTTTGATGAATGAATAGTCAATTTTGGGCTTTCTCAACATTTTGAACACATTGGCAGAGGTTGCAGAGCCATCATAGGTCATCTTGTGCAATTTTAGCTTTAGGAGAGGTCGAGGAGCCACTAGGGTGTTTTCAGTGTATTGAGCATCCATTCTCTATTTTATGAAAATGAATAGTCATTCTTGACTAATTCAAGCATTCTGAAGCTATTTTTATAGAGAGCACAAACATTTGAGGCTTTTATTCAAATGTACTTACCATTTTTTAGTAATAATATATGAAGGACATGCCATTGGGAGTTGGACCAGCAGATCTAGCCCAGGAGGGGTGAAGTGATTCATCAAATTTTTTGAGTATTGTTACATGTGATGTTTATTTATTTTTTATTTACTTCTTTACAATGTTATACAAGAAATTTACATGCTTTAACCTCACACGTAAATCTTTTTAACTAAGTTAAAACCATTTGTTTCACCTACAAACTTCAGAGAACCTTATGCACACAATTCAATTACTGTTTGGATACTTAGCACAACAAAACTAATACATTCCATTCAGATCAGAGACTAAAAAAGGTAACCACTAACCACTTTGAACTAGTAACTAGCCCTGCCAGGCTCAGAGGGCTCTCTGAATGAGACCAGACTCAAGTATTGGCTATTATATGAAGGATATTAGGCTAGATATGATAGGCTCAGGTATGTTTTGAGTATCTTAGGGTTTGATGTTGGATCAGAGATGAAACCAAGTAGCTAGGTCTAGGTATCTAAGGGTTTACAACTGCAAAAATATAAAGGAGCAATGTAGAAATGGATCTATGATGTCTTTAGGGTTTTTGTAGGTATAGTGGTGAGTATGAAAAGGTAGATGGATTTAATGATTATTTTCAATCATGAATTCATTAAACTGGAAGCATGAAACATAAAATGACATTTCCATATAAACAAATCTAAATCAATAGAATTCTGCCTATGAATTGTAAGGAAATCCACTACAGATACAAGATATGAAATATGATCTATATATCATTCAATAAAGACTATAACAGAGAATATACATGATCATAAATTCACTACACATGAATTCCTATATAATAGCTGCTACTACATCCTTTGATTTCTGAATATGAAAGTGAAAGTACAAGCTACAATAGTTATAATCCATTGATGTCCAACCAGTCAAATGACTCTGAAAATGATAGATATAGACAAAAAAAACATCTCCCCTCTCCCAGGGGTCGAATCCATCAATTGTGGAGTTTATTACATGATAATGTCAACAAAACCCTAATGTCTAGTGGAGGTCAACCAATTCACCTCATCATACGAAACTAGATACGTTTGACCAAAATTACATTAACAAGCATGTATCTACCCTATTTAACTATTTACCTGGTCAATTACACCTCATGACATCATCATTCATCAATTACATAGGTAAAATTCAAAATATGTAAAACTAACTGTGAAAAATGCCTTCTAGAGAAAGCATAGAGAAATATGGAGAAAGTGTAGCAAGCCTGGAGAAAGGGTAGAGAGCTGGGGGGAAAACAATTTTTGGAGGCCTTCCTGGTGTCCAAATCTCTATTTGAAAGATGCTATGGAAAGGTCTAGATTTATACTATATGATAAGTGCATCAAGAACTCAAAAAGGTGGCTTGTATCCCTCTAAATATTCATTCTCTGAACAGTATTCAGAAAGCGTAGGAAAGCCTCCAAAAACAAGGTAGAAAGGTGATTTTTTGCATGTTTTCGGGCATCTTTACCCCCCATAAGTCGCTGACATGGATAAAATACTAACTAGGATTGATGTAACCATCAAGAGGAATCCAAAAATACTAATTTTTCATCCAATGGACCCCCCAGCAAATGTGTAGCATGGCCCACGCTACGCTTTTTGCTAGTGTGACTAGTTTTCATAATTTCCAAATTTAACCAAAATGTCACAAAAAACAAAATTTACTCCAAAAATCCTCAAAATTGGTCTATAGATGCCTCATAAGGTATGTTATTCCACTAAGGAAACATCAGAAAGTATCTCCAAGTTATCCTTCTCCTTTTGACTTTTTAGGGTTCCCTTTAGCTTTGCATGCATTTGTTTGAATTTGACATTGCAAATATGATTTCTTGCATAGTAGTGGTCAACCATGTGTTTTTTCATCGTTTTGTCTCTATTATACTTATCAAGGATCTTCTCCAAGTGAAAATTGACTTTCTTAAGCCAAAACTCCATGTTTTTATTGATATCCATGGCTATCCTTTATTCAAATGCCAACTCTTCATCTGGTGGATTTTTCTCTCTTCCTTTCTACAATGCTTTTCGGAGACCCATGGTAATTGGCCTCTTCCTAGTCACCTAATCTTCATGTTGTTATGAAAATTCACTATCAGCCACTGCCTTTCCTTTCACATCATGCATACTAGCTTCAAATTGACTTTTCTCTAAAGACAACGGTTTTGCCTTCAACTAGTTGTTTTCTTGCTCTAAGAAGGAAATGATGAAATTATCCATTTCCAAGTTTTCCTTGAGTTATTTGATCTGAGAATTTTTTTCCTTGATGATCCTCTCTAGTTTTTCATTCTCTTCACTAGCCTCCAAGTCTACTAAGTCAAAGTGATGATGGATGATCTCCTCATCATGCATAGATATCTCATGTTGTGATGGTAATCCCTGCTCTGTTGATGTGGGCTTGGACCCTTCCTCAAAATTAGGAGAAAAAACAAGCCTTCTACTTCTTTGATATGTTTGAGTGACCTCAATCTTCCTCCTCACTGAAACTATGCTAGGTGAGCCAACCTCTACATGTCTAGATGGTTATGATGGCACTGATGGTGTTGATGGTGAACTAGGGATAGTAGACTAGTTACTAGAAGACAAAAAGACATCTACTTGCATGAGTGTTTCCCAAGTGATGATATTCTACCAAAGCTGGTGTAAAACAATGACTTTGATAAGAGCATGGTGAAATAGGTTGCTTTCAAGACTACTCTTCTTATGTTGAATCTTTTATACCATCTTTGCCAAACTTCTGTAGAGGTAATAGGGAAATTTGAGTGGCTTTACCCCTGTGAGATGCATGAAAAGTTTGATATGATACCCATATAGTCTAGAAAATATTCCCTGATAGTTGAAGTACTTCATGATGATCTTCATGAGTGGTATATTCTTCTCAAGGAGGTGCTCAATAAGAAAAATATTCTTCATGTGTTCTTGGTGATGTCTTCTGAGATAGGGCTAATAATTTTGAAGGTCTAAGTCTTGGTTCTTGAACCATTTTTCACCATGATTAGGTATCCTTGTGGCCTCAGCTACTATATCAATTGATATAATGAAATTAACCCCTGCATTTGTTACCTTGTCCTTTTTTAGTTGAGCGGAAAACAATTTGGTCAATGTGGCATTGTATTTGACTGTCAAAAATTTTTCACAAAAAGGAATACATCCTACTCCTTGAAAAAAGTTCTTGGATAGCAGTGAAGACATAATTTCAAGATTTTTTAAGTGCTCATGTCTTATCACCTATCCTCCCTTCTTATAATATTTCTTCTACTCCATTTGATTTTTTGCAAGGGGCAAAACCCTAATAGGACAAAACAGGGGAAGGGAGAAAAGGGATAGGATGGGTAGGTTAGAGAAGGGAGATGAGAGTAGGAAAATTTAGGGATATGGGAAAGGGTCTTAGGGAGCTTTAGGAATTAAAATGGATTGAAATGGGCATGGAGATTGGGATAGGGAAATTTTAGATAGTCCTAGCTAGGAAAATTGCGCAAAATTGTAGAATTAGGCTAGGGTTTAGGATTTGGGACTTAGGAATTGGGAATGAAGGGGTATGAAAGCTATGGTAGATCTTTTCTGGTGTGAGGGAGTCTATAAAGTCTATGGGAGAGTGTATTTACCTTGAAATTTTTTAAAATATGGGCCAACCACTAAAATGCAGTGTAAAGGCCAATCGAGGGTTTTCATACTAAATCAATGAAATTGAGTTGTAAGAAGGGGCTTAATGAGGTGTAACTTACATTTCCATTGATGCTAGACACCTTAAAAGCCTTCAGAAGCCTCCATAAATTGATTTTATGCCTCCAAGAGAGAAAACACAACATTTGGAAGAAAGTGTAGCGTCGAGCCTAAAAAGCGCAGCGTGGCTTCTTTGGCACCAAATCTTGGAGTGTTTTCTACTTGAATCTGATGAATTTTCACTTGGTGATGAATGAGAGCTGTTGTTCAATGAGGTGAATGAGAAAATGAGCTTGAATTGGTATTTTATAGCTTGTGATGATCATTTTTCTTCATGGTAGTGGGATGGCCCACTACATCTCCTTTTCATTTTTCTTTGAAAACTTGTAACTTTGACACTTTCTTATGAAAATTTAGTAACATGATGAATTTATTGCATATTTTAAACATGAATTACATTTAAAACCAAAATTATTGAAAAAATTTACCTATTACCACTCCTCCATTGCCATATTTTATGCATGGAATGACAGGTTTGGTGACTGAAACCCTAATGACCTAATGGAGACACTAAACTAAATGAAATCATGATGATGTTGAATGAAGTGATGATGATGAACTTACAATGATGGTACAATCAACTGAGTGATGACAAGGACCGACATGTGAAAATTTTTAAAGGAGTGGAAATAGTCCTAGACACACTATCTAGCGACCAAAGTTTTACTTGAAGACCTAATGAAATGACAAAAAATTGACTTTGAGAACCTAACAAGACATCATAAGAGCCCATTTGATGATTGGTGACAGGATGTATAGAATGACACTAACATTGGCTCCATCTGGGGATGGAAGCTCCTTGGAGGTGTCAAGAACACGGTAGACCAAGTAGCCTTACCATTGGGCATGGATTCAAAATCGAAAGACAAGGCTAAATAATTAAAACTGACTGAAAACCAAACTGACTTGAGTTTCACTAAACTTAGAAATCAGCAGAAAATCAAGGGATATTTATGGCCTTCACTTCGGGCTCCAAAATCCGATGATTATCTACTTCACACTTTGGTAGAAAAATTAAACTGATATATACAATGAAATTAAGAAACTTCAGAAATCTACTCAGAAAACGCAGTGCTTGAGAAGCTTACCATTGACTGGTCCTGCTATGCAATCTTATCCATTCATTTCCTCCAATAGATAAGCATTTTGTCCTCTTGAGGCTGAAATTTTGTATGGTCCATTCCATAAGTTCTGAAATTTACTGTGTTTCCCTTTCTCTTCATTTTTAGCATCCCAACAGAGGACCACATCACCAATTTTGAAATAATCTCCCTTTGTATTGCGGTCATATACCTTCTTAATTCTCCCTTGAAACTTAGAGGTGTTTTGAAACACCTCATCATTGGTTTGCTAAAGATGGATCATCTGATTGATCTAGCGTTGCACATCATTCACTTCACTACCTGCTTCCTGTAATAGTTTCATAACTGCAACTGCAAGTGATGTAGGGAAAATTGTGTCGACTCCATATACCAATTGAAAAAGAGACATACCTATTGACTTCTTGCTACTCACTCTATCTGCCCACAAGGAATTAATAAGTTTCTTGTGTCAGTTTTCTTGTTCGCTTCCAATATATTCTTTATAATGTTGACCAAATATTTGTTTGACGATTTTGCTAATCCATTACCTTGCAGATAATATTCGGTCGAGTTACCCTATTTGATGTTTTATTTCTCGCAAAAATATCCCATTTTCTTGGACTTGAATGAAACCGCATTATCTGTAATGATTTTTTGGGGATAGAAAAATCGAGACAAAATACTAGTCTCCAAAAGCTGAATAATGACTAAATCAATAGCTTTCCTCGTTGGGATTGCTTCAATCGATTTGGTGAAGTAGTCGATAGCTGTCAAGATCCACTTATGTTTGGAAGAATATTGTGGGTGGATTTCTCCAATGAAATCAAGGCCCCACTGTTGAAATGGCGCTTACACAGATATGGGCTGCAAAGGAAATGGGAGCAACTTCCTCTTACCTACAAATATCTGGCATTCATGACATCTCATCACGGTTTTATACAAATATGCAAAGAGAGTAGGCCAATAATAACCAACCCTCAACACTTTATTCACCATAGTTTTCCAAACCACAATATCCATTGTGTATATCACTCATTACCTCCTTTGCTTCATTTTCTACTAGAGAATTTAGCAAGACACCTCCTGGGTCTTTCCAATATAGAGCGTTGTCTAAATTGTAGTACTTATAATATTTTAACTTTAATGATGTACCCTCAGTTTTAGACATGTCTGGTGGAGGATTAAGATGTTGAAGAATATAAATGATTTCGGCATGCCAAGGAGATGAGAGAAAAAATTATGATACCTGCATGAGTGATCCGTCATCTTCTTCTTCAGAAAAAACTGAAATTAGATTGGTGTCAAGTGCATGTAAATTGGATTCAACCATCAACTCAGCCAATCCTTGACCTTTGATTAGCTTTGTAGTCTTGATCTCGAGGTCATACTAAAACATAGTTTTTATCCACTTTCCTCTTCTGCCTTCCATACCAGTCTACATTAGGACATCCTTCACTACTGCATTAGGAACATAGGCTAGAATGTGTGAAAGAAGGATATACACTCGAAAGTCCTTCAATGCCTTTACGAGGGCCAAGGCTTGCTTCTCAATGATGTTATATTTAAGGGAAACATCTCTAATGGTACGACTGAAGAAAGAAATGGGTTGTTTGGTCTTATCCTTCTTTTGCATCAAAACATTAGCCAAAGTATGTTCATTGGAAAATGAAATATGATGAAATCAACGGTATAGTCGGGGCTGATCAAAATAGGAGTTGTTGTTAAGGAAAAATTAATTGAATTAAATGAATTTTCAGCATCCTCTGACCACCTTACCTCACTTACCTTTTTAAGCATATTGGCCATCTCTCAAAGATGCTCGGCAAAGTTTGGGATAAATCTTCTCAAGAAATTAATCTTACCATTAAAGGCTTGGATCTCCTTCTTGCTGCATGGAAAATCTATTTTCTAAATAGCCTCAATCCATGAAGGATCAATATGGATACCATATTTGGAGATGATATGGCCAAGAAGCTTGTCCTCCTCCATGGAAAAAAGACTCTTTTTGGGATTGAGTGAAATCCCAAATTTCCTGCACTTTTGAAATACAACTCTCAAATGATATAAATGCTTATCATCAGAATGGGAGAAAATTGTCAGATCATCAAGGTAGACTACTAGAAAAACATCCTTTTCATTTGTGAAAGAAATTTCCATTGCCCGCTAAAAAGTGGCTCCTGCATTTTTTAGCCCAAATGACATTTTTGCATATTTCAAGGTGCCCCAAGGTGTCGTGAAAGAAACTTTGTCTTGGTCATCCTTATGCACTAAGATTTGATTATATCCCGAATATCCATCAAGAAGTGACATTCAAGAGGACCCACACACTCTCTGTATGATATGGTCCATATTAGGAAGGGGATAGTTATATTTTAAAGACACCTTATTCAATTTTATGAAATCAATACAAAAACGGATTTCTCCCATTTTCTTTCTCACTAGAACAAGATTTGACATCCATTATGAAAATCTAATGGAAACAATGATACCAACTTTAAAGAGTCTGTTTACCTCTTTCTCTATTCACGGTAACAATCTTGGATTTATTCTTCTCAACTTTTGTCTAAAGGGCTTTTGATCATGCTTGACTGAAATTGTGTGCTAGATGATATTTTTGTCATATACTTTCATATATGCATAGTCCCAAGAAAATAAATCAGGAAATTCAGATAAAAAGGCTATGTATTTATCTTTCATCTCTGGAGATAAGGACTTGGAAAAATTAACCATTTTTGGATTTTCTATTGTTCCAATATTCACATGTTCAACACCTTTCTTAGTAGGAACCATGGTCAGCTTTCTGGAAACATCATCTTGATCGAACACCTCTTCCAAAGGTACAAGACCCCATGGAATGTTATTATATTTCAGCTATAACACATCAACCTGAGTAGCCTCAATAACTTGATCATATTTATCATATACTTCATCAATATAAGAATTTTCAAACTCACCTTCCATCTGCAGAAAATTATTCACCTGTTTTTCATACCAGAACACTTGCCAATACCTCAAGTTGTCAAGAACAACTGATCAGTGTTTGACATCAATTTCAAACTTCCTATTAGAGAATATTGGAATCTTAAAGTTACTTGTTGCCGTGGAAAGTGAATCTTCCATAAGATTCTGAATTCTTGGAATGACCGACAAGGTATATTTAGGAAACATTTTGAGAATGTCAAGTAAAACATTTTGATATGCTCTCATCCTTGGATTCTTTGCCTAGTATTCTCCTTTTACCTGTTTGATTACAAGCTTGGAGTCACCATAAACATAAATTATTTTTTCACCTAACTTTTTCATAATTTTTAGGCCGGTGATCAATGCCTCATACTCAGCTTCATTATTGGAGCAATCAAAATCTAACTTATAGGAATGCAATCTCACATTTTTTGGAATTTTACCTGATTGATGAATTAGACTACGGATCCAGTTTCTGATGCCTGCCCCATATTTCCCTAAGGCACTATTGAAATCCATGTTCCAAAGACCATTCTTGTCATCATGAAGTTGGAATTCTGTACTCTGATTTGTTTCTTCCTTTTGGGCCACTTTTTCAACCTGTTCAGTTCCTTTTTTTCTAATTTTTTTGATATTTTCTCTGAAGTACTAGGCTGATTTCCTTGTCCCTCATCCAAAACTACTCCAACATTATTTGAAATTTATGGAATTTCCTCAACTTCTATAATCTGACTATCTAAATTATCAAAACCACTATCATTAAACAAAATAAAGGACTCAAGATCAGTATGTACAAAATTGATAGGGTGATTGTTTGGTTTCTCTTTACTCGTGATCATGTACTTCATTTTTGTCTCCTAGTACAACTTCCTTAGTTGCCCAAAAACCAGGAAGGTAGCATAAGAGAAATCCAATTGCACGGTACCTCTTAACTTTTCTCCCCATGACCTTGACAGCAAAATTCGATATCGCAGAGGTATATCAGCCACTACCACATCCATTAAGACATTTTTAGCAGGAATTTTCTCAAGTGAAACTACGAATTCTTTTATAAGACCGAGACAACGTACTCTACCAAAATCAAAAGAGTAAAGATCATGGTAAGTCCAGATTATGTCGAAGCCCAATTTTTCCATTATGTCCTTTGGCATCAGGTTATGAGGAGCTCCAGAATCAAGCATGGCATTATGGAGGATACACTGATGAACCCTCAAACTGAGATAAAATAGGGGAACTTCACTATCGTCTAGCTAACCATCTATGGCTGGATGAAAAAGGAGCTCGGGTTGATCATATTCAACATTAACCATATCTGTCACAAGGTTTACTTTCATAATTTTAGCAGCATGATATTTGTATTAGTTATTTTTCACAAGCTCGGTCAAGGGGATAGAAAATTTCAACTTAGAGATTTCATTTTCTAAGCTAAACAAATTTGTTTGTTTATCTACCTCTTTTACAGCAGTGTCCCTCTTGTCGGGTTGGTCTTTTGTTACATATTATTTCTTTTCGCCTTATTCCTCTTTGTTTGGTTTACTTGTAGATGTTTGGTTATTGTTTCTCTGATTTGCAGCTACAGGCTCCTTTCCCTTGTTTTGATGAGCTTGGGGATTTTTCTTGGGCTGAGTATCTTTTTTCTAAGTTGTCCTCTTCTAGATAGGAGTGATAGGAACATCTCGGTTTCTCAATGAATATTGTCTCTACTGTGAGATGAGAGAATTAATATAACCCCATTGATAGTCATCAGATTAGACCTCAAAATCATCATCATTTGCAAGTATATAGGCCTCATCTTTCAGTAAATATATTTTTTCAATGTATTCTTCATCCTCTGTAAGGAAGATAGGTTTTCCATATTTTGTAAATAAATGATTCTCTTCCACAATATCTTCTTCCTCTTCAAACCCTTGAGCATAATTATGTTGCGAAGGAGTGTGGATCTATTGTTGTGTTGGCTGCTCCGGAACTCTTTGCTCCCTTTCCTTAATCCTAAACTGAGGTTGTTGTTGCTGACCTTAGAAATTAGGATTCTGGAGCTGAGTTTCTAGTTGCCTTTCAGTGATAAACATTCTATCCACCATTATTTCCATAGTCCTGATCAGAGTATCCAATTTGGCATCAGAGGATGTGGATGGTTCTTCCTTGATTATCACCTTTCTTTCACCTTTGGTATTTGACTTTTCGATAGTCAAATTTTCTTCAACACTAACTGCGTTTTATGCATATCCTCATGTGTTGCAGGACTTCTTTCTCGGAGCTAATATTCCATATTCGGATCAAAAGCATCTGAATAGTGCAAGAGAGACAAACCTGGAGGAGGCTTGATATCATTGGGGCTTGAGTTATATACCCAGTTAAAGCGTGCTGTAAAATCCTGAACAAAATCATTAGGATTTCTTTTTAGGTTCTCATATTCAGAAATAATCTGAAGTGGACTCTTTTAAATTTCCCATCTAGCTATAAATGCATCAGTTAAATACTCTGGATTTTCTATGGAATGGGCAGTCAAAGAATAGAACCATGTTTTTACATCCCCAGAGAATATTTGGGCAATGATCCTCATTTTTGCATCATCGACATCAATCTCTTCTAAATCAATGAAATCAGTAAATTTCACTAGATGTTATCTAGAGCTAATATTTGAGGTTTCATCAAAAAGAGGAATTAATTGACCATATCCCTGTGGTAAGGGTGTAATTTTACGAGGTAAAAATAAAGGTGCAAATATCGCCATCAACCCTGTTGAGTGTGGTGTAGGAGTAGCATTGGGAGGGGTAGACTGAGAAGGATTATGAGGAGGAAATGTAGTGAAAGGGATGGAAGAAGAGGAAGAAATTAGTTGAGATGGTGCGGGAGTGAAAAAATACTCTTGCTAATACTAGATGATAGCTTTCTCATATGTATATAGGAGCTAGTTGGCTAATTTTCAAGTCTATCAAACTGACTCCAGACTTTCCTATCAAAATATTCTTCAGATAATGTGCTATCTTCACACTTTAGGGAATCAAATACTATTTGAGATAATGATGTAACTTCAGAAAACCTCAAGGGATCAAACACTATTTCAGACAAGGAAGTTACTAAATTTTATCTAAACAAAGATAATTCAAATTTCAGATCGAATGGAATATCTTCAAGGGATAATATTTTTGCAGGAAATGATGTAGACCTTACCAATGAAAATAGGTCTGATTGAATCTCTAATTACTGAGATCTATGATTTCTGATGAGTTCCTCTAGATCTTCAACTGGAGAAGTTGCATATGGAGCAGGATTTGATCTTGCGTATATTTTTGGATCCAATGTATTCTTTCTTTCTACACCTCGAATATCTGCAACATTAAATCAGCCTTTACGAACACTAGGGCCTATCACCCACAGGCCTATAATTTGATGAAAAGTAATAATACACCCAGGGAAGATCTGTCACTTTGTTCCCTCGCAACGATGCCAAAATGTTAGCACTCTACCAGTTCTCCGAAGGCTGAAAAGGATACTGACAAAGGTAACCACAAACCACTTTGACCTAGTAGCTAGCCCTACCAAGCTGAGAGGGCTCTCTTAATGAGATTACAGTCAAGGATTGGCTGTGATATGAAGGATATTAGGCTAGATATGATAGGCTTATGTAGGTTTTGAGTATTTTAGGGTTTGATGCTGGATTAGGGATGAAACCAAGTAGCCAGGTCTAGGTATCAAAGGCTTTACAGCTGCAAAAATATAATGGAGCAAGGTAGAAATGGATCTATGATGGCTTTAGGATTTTGTAGGTATAGTGGTGAGTCTGAAAAGGTAGAGGTATTTAATGATCATGTTCAATAATGAATTCATTAAACTGGAAGCATGAAACACAAAATGAAATTTCCATATAAACGGAGCTAAATCAATAGAATTATGCCTATGAACCGTAAGGAAAGCCACTGAAGATACAATATGTGAAATATGAGCTATATATCATTCAATAAATACTATAACAAAGAAGATAAATTATCATAAACTCACTTCACATGAATTCCTATATAATAGTTGCAACTACATCCTTTGATTTCTAAATATGAAAGTGAAAGTACAAGATATAATAGTTATAATCCATTGATCTCCAACCAGTCAAATGACTGTGAAAATGATAGATATAGACCAAAAAAACATCTACCCTCTCTCAGGGGTCGAATCCATTATTTTTGGAGCTAATTACATGATAAGCTCAATAAAATCCTAATTTCTAGTGGAGGTAAACCAATTCACCTCATCATAGGAAACTAGATACATTTGACCAAAATTACATTAACATGCATGCATATTCCCTATTTCACTATTTACCAGCTCAATTACACCTCATTACATCATATTTCATCAATTACATAGGTAAAGAGACAAACTAGGTCAAACTAATTGTGAAAAATGCCTTCTAGAGAAAGCGTAGCGAAATCTGCCGAAAGTGTAGTGAGCCTGGAGAAAGCGTAGCGTGCTGGGGAAAATGAATATTGGAGGCCTTCCAAGTGTCCAAATCCTAATCTGAAATATGCTATGCAAATATCTAGATGTATGCTACATGATATGCTCATAAAGAACTCAAAATTATGGCTTTTAGCCATCCAAATATTCATTCTCCCGAGAGTACTCCAAAAGTGTAGCAAAGCCTCCAAAAACAGGGCAGAAAGGTGATTTTTTGCATGTTTTTTGGCATTTTGACCCCCCAAAAGTGGTTGAAATGGCTCAAACGCTGACTAATATTTATTTATTCATCAAGAGGAATCCAAAAATTCTGAATTTTCATCCAATGGGCCTTTGCTTACCCAATGACGTGGCATGTGCCTTATGCTTTTGCAAGTGTGACTGGTTTTTAGAATTTCCAAATTTGACCAAAATGTGACCAAAAAAAAAAAAAAATCTACAAAACTCCTCAAAATTGGTCCATAAATGCCTCATAAGGTATGTTATTCAACTAAGGAAGCATCATCAAGTATCTCCAATTTATCCTTCTCCTTTTGACTATTTAGGGTTTCCTTTAGCTTTGCTTGCAATTGTTTGACTTTCACATTGCAGATATGATTTATTGCATAGTAGTTGTCAGCTACATGTTTTTGCATATTTTTGTTTCTGTTAGCCTTTTCAAGGAGCTTCTCCACGTGAATATTGACTTTCTTAAGCCAAAACTCCATGTTTTCATTGATTTCCATGGCTACCATTTCTTCAAATGTCAACTCTTCATCTGGTGGATTTTTCTCTCTTCTTTTAAGGAATGCTTTTCGGAGACCCATGGTCCTTGGCCTCTTCCTTGTCACCTACTCTTCATTCTTTTCGAACTCCTCACTATCATCCACTTCTTTTACTTTCACATCATGCATAAAAGCTTCAAACCTACTTTTCTCTAAAGACAATTATTTTTCCTTCAACTGATAGTTTTCTTGCTCTAGGAAGGAAATGATGAAATTAGACCTTGCCAAGTTGTCCTTGAGTTATTTGATCTAAGAATATTTGTCCTTGATGATCCTCTGTAGGTTTTCATGCTCTTCACTGGCTTCCAAGTCTAGTGATTCAAAGTCATGATGGATGGTCTCCTCATCATGCATAGATGTCTCATGTTGTGACGGTAATCCTTGCTCTTCTGATGTGGGCTTTGCCCCTTCCTCAATATGAGGATAAAACACAAGCCTTCTTCATCTCTGATATGTTTGAGTGACCTTAATCTTCAGCCTCACTAAACTGTGCTAGGTGAGCCAACCTCTACATGTCTAGATGGTGTTGATGGTGTTGATGGTGGACTAGGGCTAGTAGGTTGGATACTAGAAGACAAAAAGGCATATTCCTACATGAAATTTTCCCAAGTGATGCTCTTCTACTCAAGCTAGTGTAGAACAATAATTTTGATAAGAGCATGGTGAAATATGCTACTTTCAAGACTACTCTACTTATGCTGAACCTTTTCTTCCATCTTCTCCAAACTTTTGTAGAAGTAATAGGGAAAATTGAGTGACTTTACCCCTATGAAATGCATGAGAAGTCTGACATGATAACCATATACTATAGAAAATCTTCCCTCATAGGTGAAGTACTTCATGATGATCTTCATGAGTGGTGTATACTTCTTAAGAAGGTACCCAACAGGAAAAATAGTCTTCATGTGTTGTTGGTGATGTCTTCTGAGATAGGGTTGATGTTTCGGGGAAAAACACCCTAGAGGTTTGTTGGGTCAAAACCTCCACAAATCAGGGCATGCTATTCAGAAGGACTCACACACAACCACACTTAAATGCTAAAAACTAGATAACAATGATAGAAAAACTCACCCGTAGTCCTATGTTCGATGCAGATCCCGTGGGGTCCAAACCCCCAGCAGCTCTTCTTCCTCCTTAACCTGGAAACCAAGAAAGAACATGCACGGAAACCTAGTTGTACAACATATATTTCTCCTAAACGTTAGTGTAATCTATGTGAAACATTATATAAACCATAATGAATGATTAATAATAAATCTTTTCACATATGCAAATAGATATTAACACGTAAGTTCAGGAACAAGATGGTTCTTCATTATTACGAACATCATGTACAGAAATAAAGAGTGGAGAGATCACCTGAATCCTTCCACGATCTTCGAACAGACCGTCGTCCGGATCCGTCCCGCCCTTGCCTCGCTAAGATACTTTCAAGACTTGTGCACTCGAGATGGCATATAAATGGATGAACATCTCCAAGAAACAAGGGTTTCCTGTATAAATCTGGGAAAGTGCAGGAGGCATGGGGAATCAGACTTGAATTGGGATTCCAACAGAGTATAATATCTATAAAATTTCTCTCTCCCTTAGGCCATGCACATGAGGGGCTTTTATACTCCCTCAAAGTAGTTTCAATCAGTTGGAAACAGTTGGCCACGTACTGGGGTGGTTGAACTACTAGAGTAACCATCAACCCAGCCCGAAAATAGGGAATTTTTATATATTTTTTAATGATTTTAATGGCATACGCGGAAAAGTACATGTGGACTCACGTATACACGCGGAAAAGTCTGGGCATACCCGTGTATGGGATTTTTAACACTGTTTTTTATGAATTTTGTTCAAGTCTATGGGAATGGGTGCCCAAGGCCATAAAGACAATCATGAATCACATGAAGGTGAAAAATGATGCTATAACAGAAGCCCCCTAATATATGAGGTCAGAAGGGGTACATGATGGCTGAAATGTATTATGCACATAGAAAGAACTTCGCAAGGACAAGAGAGGACTTCAGTAGAGTTCAGCCTGCCAAAAACCAATGAAAGAAAACAGAGAGTCAACTCATGCTGAGGCGGGCATACCCATGCTCAGTCAAAAATACATCATATAGAAAGTACATAATAGATCCAAAATGTATACAAGTATAACTGAACTGAAAGTACACAATGAATCATCTGAGCATGGCCCGGAAATACAAGTCTGAATCAATGTCCAAGTATCACATATAGAAAGCTGATCAATGATGCTGAAACTAGATGTCTGATCATATAAGTAACTGAATCTCCAAGTACCAAATCATAAGGGGTGGAAATCATGGTACAATCACGCAACTCGGGAGCCAACATATAGGATGTTGCTGTATTGAACTGCAACATATAAGGGTGAACGACATCACTGGCAGAAACTGAATGAACTGTCGAAAGTGAACCGAGAAATGCTGGTGCAACCCGAGGTCTTCACCGATCACAATGGCACAATTCTACACAATGGGAATAAATGAGCTGAAGTCGACCACGTGAGAAATCGTTGGATTACCAGTCAATGATGTATACCATTAACCAATGCGAGACAACCAACCAATAATGAAAATGAGTGTCAAGGTGCCCCAGTACAATCTAACAAGTGCGAATAAATGAGTTGAAGTCGAACACTTGAAAGAATCTACCAATCAGGAGGCAATGATGAATCCCCACTGTCGATAGCGAAGAGTCTGCCATTGATGACTGCAAACCCTAAGGTACTGACAAAATGACTCTAGACCTTATTCCCAGAGCAATGAGTCAGAGTCGATGGGAAAAGATCTGCTGGAAGGAAGGCATTAAGGCATCCCACATCAATCCAGCGCGAGTGTAACCCGCAGGCCAAGATTTGGAAGGAATCGGATGAAGTAGAGTGACGGAACCAAACCGAAGTACGTTTATGACATGCACAAGATGAAGCTAGCGCACGAAAGAAACCCTCTGAACCAACCAATAATGAAAGCTGACACAGAGGCGAGAAATCCACCAATAGGTTCAAATGGAGATTAAGGTACTACACGAATCCCAAGTGTGATAATGTATGCTGACGTCGAACACTGGGGAAACCACTCATTCAAAGACCCATAATGATGATAAAATGCTAAGCACAAGGTCACCTATCAATGATGGAAATAGGGCTAGGGTGCGGCTCTAGGTTTTCTCTCAGAGAAATGTGTCGTAGTCTATAAGAGACAAACCCGCCAGCGAGAAGTCAATGTAGACCTTATCAAACCAGCATGAGCAAAAGACCAAAACATATGATGTGATAGAACAAGATAATGACAAGACCGGGGAGGCCGACTGAATAATGAGTCAAGAGACACTGCAGAATGGCCAACTCTGGTTAGACTTCCCTTGAACAAAAGCACGACGCGTGATGACCATGGTAGTAAAAAGTGACACTGTATAAGTCTGTTATGCAGGAGGCAAAAACAAACCCTCCATATGATTGGAAGAGATAACCAACTGGGGGAGGACTGACCAGTGAAACAAGGCAAAGGCTAAACCTAGGTCAAAACTAAAACCATCCCAAATGAAGGAAATATATATAAGTATATGTGCTTTGTTCAAGAGCAACAAACTGACATTGTACTGCCACCAAATTATGAAGTTACATCCTGTTCCCACTCTTTTTGTTATATTTGATTTTTTTGTCTTTTTCATATAATAAGCCTGAAAAAGAATAAAAGAATGCTATGGTACAATGGATAGAATGAGTATCAAAAAACAGATGCACTAGTTCCTGGGATTGGAACGATCCTATGCTCAATGCAAGGTGGCAGAAACTGGTAAGCGATACTCAGAGGAATGTTCCATCCATGGGTAGAGAGGGTGTCAAGTCGTGATAGCTAAGTGCATGCAATGGTTAACTTGTACAGATAGACAAGGTCAAAAGTTGGCTTAAACATTGAGTCCAAATGAAGCCGGCTAAAGGCCAGGATAAACAAGTAGCCAATATGAAATGCAGTAATACAACTCAACAACACCAGGGAGCCTCTAGGGTAAAAGCCAGAAAAATGATGGTGAGGAAGAAGAAGAATGAAGCTTCAACACGTAAGTCATGGCGGGACTAAAGAGGACTCCCGAGCCTACATAAAATGCAGCATGGGCAACAAGTGATAGCGAGGAACTAACTAGGAAGCCCATGTAAATTAAGGCTCTACCACCAATTCATGATTAAATAATCAGCGAGTGAAATGGGTGTAATACTCATGACCTGATGGGATCGACCCTATGGAAAGTGATCAAAATGGAGGCTAGTTATGAAAAATGCAA
The DNA here is from genome assembly GCA_034641835.2 of Pinus albicaulis. Lineage (NCBI taxonomy): Eukaryota > Viridiplantae > Streptophyta > Pinopsida > Pinales > Pinaceae > Pinus > Pinus albicaulis. The sequence goes on along the minus strand of CM076576.1, from coordinate 506,572,998 downwards.
CGGAAAGTGGATTCCCTAACCTATATGCCAGTGAATATCATGTACCTGCCATGACGGGTCAGCAGTCATGGATCAAAAACTGGGAAAAATCTCAAATTCGTCAAAATGTACCTGAAAATATACCAATCTGGGCACTTCCAAGCAACCGGGTTATGCAGCTTAAGATAGATTGAAAAAATAAGCATAACAAATTTTTGCGAAAATTTTCAACTTTTTGGGCATAAATAGACAAATTACCTCATATCTGGTTCATTGTTACATTGTTGATTTGGGAAAAAGTGCTTTGGAGAAAAAGCCTCTTTCCTCAAAATAGGAGAAATCGACCGTCAAACTTCACCGAATTCCTCAGGTAAGCTCTTAATTCATCCTTGCTATTCATTTTGTCCGTTCATAAGTTAAAAATTATGGATTTTCACCATTGAATCATTTGCTAAAAATCACGGGTTTGCGCATACGCGGGTTTATAATGACCAAGTCACGTATACACGCGATTGTGCACAAAGAAAGTCGCGTATGCGCAACCCAAAATGAAAAAATGCGTAGATAACGAACGAATTATTGAAATTTTGCAGGATGACCATATCAGGGAGAGAGCATGAACACAGTGCCATTGACAATGAAGTCATGCGGGACCAAGCATCACTAAATATTCTCCGAAATTGTGGATTGCTCAAGTTTTTCAAAATGCCAAATATGAAGATTAATGTTCGGTTGCTCAAAATGCTTGTGAACTATTGGGAACCGGAAGAAGACTGCTTCATAATAGATCAGATGCCCATACGCATCGAAGTGGAAGATATATATTTTATTACTAGACGCTCCCGGAGGGGGGAGCCAGTAGACTTGCATGGTAAGCCTTTGGGAGGGCTAACCGTGGAAGATTACGTCCACGTCTACTGCGTAGAGGGTTCCAAGAAAGTTGGAACTCAAATTACGATCAAAGATTTAAGAGACTTGCACATGAAAATACTTCTTTTCACCATTGGCAAGGTGGCAGGGTCTGCTTCCCTACACCAGGCGTCCAGGACTCAAATGAGTATAGCAGTGGAATGCTTAACTCATGTATATGATTGGTGCATAGCTCTATTGATGAACATGAAGCAAAAATTGACTTCTATCCGAGAAGTAAAGAAAAAACATTTTGGATATGGTACAATCTTGATGACATTCTTCTTCGAGAAAATTCCAACGCTGAGACCCAAAGTGATCTCTTCTATCAGCAGCCCTAGATATCCAAGAATTGCCCAATGGGCTGACTTGATGAAGAGATTGGGGGGAAGTGAAGTTCCCCGAACCACCTGGGATGATGAGTTCTTCCTTTGGTGGGGAGAACAAATCATCGTTGTGGAAGACTATCCCTATGCCGGAATGGATTTCAGAGGCGATCCAGACCTTGTCCTTCCACCAGGTGCAGCATGGGGCATAGTTGATAAGTTTGCAATTTTTTGACTTATATAATTTTTTTTGAATTTTTTTCAATATGTATAAAAAAAATGAAAAACAAACATGTTTTTAATTGGATTCAAAATGACTTACAATTTTATAATGATCATGAAACAGATATTGGACCAGTTCGACCTAAGGGTTACCCACGACATAAGCGTCGCAGAGGCGAGGCGGATACAGTAGACTCAAACAGAACCCTCCATGCCGTACAGAGGAACTTGGAGGGGTTAACCCGCCAAGTGCCTATGGCTGCAGTGGAAGATCTGCCTGAGGCCATCCAGAGGCAGGTAGTAGGAGTACCCTGCGACTGGGTACGGTTATTCCGCCGCATTGCCACCGCGATCGTGTTCTATAGGAACACAAATTCTGGGCAGGGACCTCAGGAGTAGATAGATATGATGTATCAGATGACTGTATATTTTTTGAGACTGAACATGATCGGCCATAAGCCCAAATTTTTGTATGACTTATGGATCCAAATTTTGTATAGTTTTAAACACTCTGATGATATGTATACAGCGATGTTTGATGTGATGTGACAAATGTATAAAAATGTATGATGCTTTTGATGATTAAATTTTATTGTATGGAATGATTAATATGCCAATCAATTGCTTCATTAGCTAATGAGTCTGCCATCCAATTTTCAGCTCGAGGAATATGAATGAAAGTTAAAAATTGAAATGATCTTTGTAACAAACGTACCCTCAAGAACAACTGGAGTAAAAATGGATCTCGAACCCGATAAGTATTATTCAACTGCGACACCACCAGCTGAGAGTCCAAGAAAACTACCAACGAATCAACACCCAAAGATATTGCCTCTGAGAGTAGATAAACAACTGCAGTGTATTCTGCTATATTATTGGAAGCATGACCAATGCAGACTCCTCTTGATACTAACAACTGACCGGATGGATAATGAAGCACCCAAGCCGCGGAAGCTAAGTTTCGGGTGTGTCTACTAGCACCATCGGCGAAACCAAAATGACTCATGACATCCGACACAACCTGCCAAAGCAGATCAAAAACATCACCATCCCATCAAAGATCGAAAAACAATCAGATATGTACAAAGAAAAACTACTATATACAAAAGCAACATGCCAGGCCGAAGCCTAGGCATAGCACTTTTTCAGATAGAGTCCATTTCTAGGCTCTGGCAACTCGTTTCCTTAAAAATCAACTAAGGTATATGCTCCTTTTTTAAGGACTTTTTTAAAGATGAAGGGGCCATACCACATAGACTTAAACTTTCCTGCCCCCAGGGCATCTTTTTCTTGGGCATAGACCAAAACAAGGTCACCTTCCGAAAAAACCCTAGGCTTGACCGCCTTATCGTACTGAACTTTAACTCAATTTTTATGTGCTTCATTCATCGTGGCGGCATCCCGACGCTGCTCATCAAGATGTTCCAGATGAAAGAGACGTTCTTCAAGACTAGAAGTGTTAGGAAGAAGTTCAACAGCTAACTTAAGAGAAGGAATCTCACATTCAATGGGAAATACGGATTCCAACCCATGAACTAGCTGAAACGGAGTAAAGCTAGTTGCAGTTTTCACTGACGTCCTATATGCCCAAAGTGCAAGATATAGCATAATATGCCAGTTGGATCTAGCTTTATCGATTGTCCTTTGAAGAATTGTCTTCAAGGATTTATTCACGGCCTCCACTTTCCCATTGGCTTGAGGATAATACGGAGATGAATGCTCCTGCCGAAAACCTAATTTTAGAGCCAACTCAGCCATCATGCTATTCTGAAAATGACTGCCATGATCAGTGACAATCTCTCTAGGAATACCAAAACGAGCAATAACCTGGTTGAAAAGAAAAAGAGCTGCAGTCTCGCCATCATTCCCAAAAGTAGGCATAGCCTCGACCCACTTCGTAAAGTAGTCTACTGCTACAATAATGTACTTGTCACATTTAGCCGAAGGCAGGTTACAAGTAGTATAATCAATACCCCACTTTGTAAAGGGACCGAAAGTAATGACTGGAAAAATCGGAGCTGGATGAGCGCACATTTTTCGAGTATAAACTTGACACAGATGACACTTTTTGACCGACTCTATACAATCTTTGAAAATTGAAGGCCAAAAGTAACCAGCACGCAAGATCTTTTGGGCTGTAGCAAGCCCAGATAAATGACCACCACAAGCTCCACTGTGGCAATCATTCAGCACAGCCTCAGCTTCTTCGAGAGTTAAGCAACGTCTCAGGATTGAATCAACCCCTCGACAGTATAAAGCATCACCAATAATCAAGTAATTCTTAGCCAAGTGACGCAATTTATGGCGCTCATCTTTCGAAAAAGTAGAGGGAAACTTCGCAGTCTGAAGATACACAATTATATCTCCATACCAAGGATCCTGTGGAGAGATAAGAAAAAAATGTTCATCCGGGAAGGATTCATCATAGATCATTTCTTCCCCACAGGGCAACTCGGAGATCAATTCCGTGAAAACCAATGATTTCTTGGACTTGGTAGACATAAAATCAAGATCAAATTCTTGCAAAATCACAATCCATCTATTGTATTTTCCCCCAATCACTCGCCTACTGAGGACAAACTGAAATGGATTGGCTGCTGCCAAAACATAAGTTTTTCGTAGAATAATATAATTCCGGAGTCGCTGCACAGCATGAAATGCTGCTAAAGCTAACTTTTCTATCGGAGTATACCGAAGCTCAGGACCTACCAATCCTCGACTGAGATAGTATACAACATGCTCTGCAAGAGCATCATCTTCCTGAACCAGAACCATACCAATAGTAGATTCTGCGATTGCAAGATACAAAAGGAAATCCCTGCTATAATCAGGTGGACTCAATAAAGGAGCAGAGGTCAATGCTTTTTTCAAAGCATCGAATGAGCGTTGAGCGAAGTCATCCCAAAGAAATCGAACTCCCTTCTTCAATAATCTCATAAATCCCTTGGTAACTTCAGCATAATTTACGATAAACCTCCGAAGAAAATTAGAATTTCCTTGTAGACTTTGAAGTTTACGAATAGAGGACGGGGGAGGCAACCGAAGTATTGCCTCAACCTTGAAGGGATCTACCCTAATCCCTTCTCTAGACACAATGAATCCCAATAACCGATCGGATGTCACCGCGAAAATGCACTTGTTCGGATTCAACCTAATCTTATAGAAACGACATCGTTCAAATATTTGACGGAGGTGAGCAGGATGATCCATCCTCTTCCGAGAATGAGCAGCTAAATCATCCAAATATGCCTCGATGATCTGTTTAATGTCGTGGAAAGCATATGACATGGCCCGCTGAAACGTAGCCCCAGCATTTTTAAGACCAAAAGGCATCTTCTTGTATGCAAAAGTACCCCAGGGAAAAATAAAGGTAGTCTTATGCTGATCTTCAGGACGGACAGTAATCTGATTATATCCCGAGAAACCGTCCATGAAGGAGAAAATCTCATTACCGGCACACTCGTCAATGATCTGATCTATAAATGGTGTGGGGTAATTATCTTTAGGACATGCTTTATTAAGGTCTCTGAAATCAATGCAAACTCGAATTGTTCCTTGTTTTTTTATCTACGGGAACAGGGTTTGAAACCCATTCAGTCAAAGGAACAGGGAAAATGAATCCCGCCTTAAGCAGCTTCTCAACCTCAGCTTTGATAGCTGCTGCCTTCCTAGGATTGACCGCACGAAGTTTTTGCCTCACAGGCTTAGCGTTTTCGTAAGTCTTGATCTCATGCTGGACAATAGATGGATCTATACCAGTCATTTCCTCATAAGACCAAGCGAATACATCCCTATACTCTTTAAAGAGCTTGGTGTAAATCTGAATCTCTTCACGGGAACATTCAGCTCCGATGAAGACATTCTCAATAATATTGGGATCCCTGGAAATGTTCACCGGGATAGTAGGAGAAATCACAGCCATGTTCCCTTCAGCATAAACCTGTGTTGGTGCTAAAGGGTTCAGGACTGGGCGAACAGGACCAGGAGACGGAGGACTTGGAAAAATTGTTTCAACTTTGCTCAAATCAGGTAAAAAGTAAGACCGATGATGCAAATCATCCCACGGTCTATCTATACCAGTCATAGCTTCTAGGATGGCCTCTTCAGATGGAAGAGTGGTATCAAGGCAATCCTGGGCAGAAGAAGAACTAAGCGTCCAAGCCGGAGCCACATCTCCATCCAACTCTTCCAGTGAAAGAGGAGCTGGGATGGATTCTGCAGAGTCAACAATAGATTGATAAGCAATCTCAGCTGCAGACATAGGAAATGCCATTCCACCCACTTGACCTTCCGCTACTGTGGCGGTAGGGGAAGGTAAGGTCCAAGGGTCTGAAAAATAATGAGTTCTGAAGAACTCTCTTCGAAGAGGAGCCCTGGAGGATGAAATTGCATTTATATGAACCGTAGGAGGTGGAATATCAAAAGTACCCATCAAGGAAGAATACATTCCAACCCCTAAATTCTCAGCAGGCGCCTTAGTATTATCCAATTTTGGAATATTTGAGTCAGTAGATGCATTCAGGTCTACAGGAGGACAGTCCAGTTGATCCACCGTAACAATCCTCCCTTCGTGAGGGAAATAAATAATTCGAAATAATGAAGATGCAATGGCATCCATCTCATAAATCCAGTTTCTCCCCAACAGAAGGTTGTAGTACAAGCTTGAATCAACTATCTCAACCTCTATATTTACAGTTTTTCCCCCAACACAGATGGGAAAAGCTGGGACAATACCATGCGGTCTGTGAGAATGACCATCAAACGCAGTTAGAATAGTAGCTGATGGAACAGCTGCGGGAGATCCAATTCCCTTCCAGCATGTGAGAGACATCACACATGTGGAAGCACCCTCATCAACGACCGTCCGAAAAATATTACATTTCCGGTACGATGATTTGATATGGAAAGCCATATGATGGGGGAGTCTCTTCTTAAAATTAGTCATATCGAACGTAATCATAAGAGAGTTCTTTGGATCGACAGCCCCAAGAGCAGTGAGCAGAGCACTGCGCTGAGCCGGAAAATACTGGAGCACCTCTAAAGCCGACATGGCACAAGGACTCTGCGCCAGATCTTCCACAATAGAGTAGTTTTGGGCAGCCCTAACATTTGGATTAATCGTCGAACGCTTAGTAGATGCTTTGGGCATCCGAGATATAGGCTCAACAGTAGGCTTCGTAATATGAAGTGGCTTAGTAGAATTAGGAGCATCCTTAGCTTTCGAAGACTCTTCTTCGCCATAATCATGGGATCTCGTAGCGACATCCACGTGAGCACTCATCATGTATATGTTTGATGGAATTTCCCCTTCCTGGGTGCCTCCAGAGGAAGCCCCAGTATTTTTATTTGGGCCAACAGCTAGCTGTTGCCCTTGGGGAAAAGGGTTTGTCAACACATCCTGGGAACTGGAAGAACCCTGCTAAGCTAACAAGCACTGTGCATCTTGAATTTTAGGGAAAAGGTGTGTAAGATGGTCTCCAGCACACAACTTGCATGGAAACTTCACTTTCTTTTTATCCTTTGGACCCTCACCAACATGCTCGTTGGTTTTATTCGCATTACCCTTCCCATTCTTTCCCTTTTTCTTATTATTTCATCCTTTCTTCTTCCCTTCGGATTGTTTATTTCCTTTGGGGTCAGAAGTTTGGACGGCATTTATCGACAAAGATTGGGAAGGCGATGACTCATCTGGCACAGCCTGACCAGAAGGAGCAGATTGCAAAGACAACTGTTGCAATTGAGTAAGCAGGCTAGCTACACCACTATTGATCGACCCAATAAGTCCATCACCATGAGGACCAGGCTTAGTTTTGGATAAATCTAATTTGGAGCGAGGATCATTGGGAAAATATTTATGAAGGACCCCAGACTGAGAATGTATCAATTCAAGCTGTTGGGCCCTAAAAATGGCCTGTTCCTCAGAAAATACCCCAGACAGGGATACATCCTTAGAAACGTCTGACTGCAGAGATTTTAGAAACCATTCCAAAAGGAATTCTCCTGGAATATGAGCTTTAATAAGCCTCTTCCTTCTCCTCCATTCCTGAATATGGTCAGAAATGTGGGTTGCGTCGTCCTGTTTAAAATTAGCTAGGAGTTTGGTCCCGGCGTCATAACGGACGGGCAACTGGAAATGATTTAGAAATGTAACAGACAGCTCTCCAAATGTAGCAAAAATGCCCCCAGTTAACTCAATATACCATTTGGCAGTGTTTCCAGTTAAGGTGCGTTGAAACAATCTCAGCCTAATCGAATCATCGATCAGGGAGTTAGAAGAACACCATTGTTGGGAAAAATAATGAGAGGGGGGGGTGAATCAGTATTTACTGCATAATCAAATCTTTTACTTTTTCATTCCTTAAAACCCATACGCTACTTTACTTCATTAAACTAGCGTATATACGCGGATCCCCTTTATGAAACTAGCGTATACACAGAGATTTAGATATGTCATTAAATCTTCACTTAAACCATTCCATCATTTATTCATCAGATATTCAATAAGCAGTAAACAGGTGCAGTAAGAACAGAATAAACCATCACACAAGCATCACACATGAACACCAGGATTTTTAGGTGGAAACCCAAATCGGGAGAAAACCACCGCTGCAGTTGCTCAGCCTTCAATATTTTATTATAGAGAAAACATCTTACAACATATGTGCCGGCGCAGACTTGACCAGCACGCAGGCACCCACCTGCGCTCGTTTACCAGCCTCTCCTGGAAGGGAGCTCCAACCCCCTGACTCGTTTACCAGCCTCTCCTGGAAGGGAGCTACGACCCCCCGATCTCGTTTACCAGCCTCACCTGGAAGGGAGCTACAACCCCCTGACTGAAGGCTACAACCATCAGCACCACCTTGGACCACGTTTCATCAATTTTCACACTGGATCCAACAACTTCAATAGAACACCACTTGCAGGCCACATTTCATCATATTTTCATACTGGACCCTTTCCATACTTTTAAGCACAAACATACATCACCAATAGATACATATCAACACAGATCAGATAGCAGAAACACAGCAGAACAGATCAGATATTTCATACCCCTTGCTTCAGCAAACCCTAGTTTGCATACGCGCTTTTACTTCACTGATATCGCGTATATACGCGCTTCCGTCCACACAAACCAGCGTATACCTCAGTGTATATTTTATTGCGCATACGCGCTTTCTCTTCGCTGAAGCCGCGTATATACGCGCTTCCTCCGCGGCGAAGTAGCGTATAGATCTTCAATCTTTACAGAGCAGCATACTTCATCAGATCAGATATTCAGTTCAGATCTACCCTTTGCTTCAGACAGATGTTCGCCTAGATGTTCGCCTCATCACAGATCTAATCACTCCATAAACAGATCTAGCAAATACAAGTACATTTCAGATCTAAAGATCCCGCTTCATCATTTCTTCATAAGTGCTTCATAGATTCAAATCTATCATCAAACCTTTACCCTTTCCATACAGATATACTTCACAGAGAAGTATTCATTCAAGCTCAGACATCTTGCTCTCACACACATCTTTTGCACAATGAATTTCTTCTCCTTATATAGGTTTACCCTTTTTCAATACCATGAGCCCCTTTTTCAATACCATGGGCCAAAGCAATACCATGAGCCCAAAACTACCTGGACGGGGTCAATTAGGCGGATCATTACCCAATACGATGGGTCAATACCATGGTGGTTACCCTTGGTTTTTCACTTTTTGAGCGCTTTAGCCCATACGCGACTTGGCACGTTCTTTTCCGCGTGCATACGCGACTTCACCTAGTAATATCCGCGTATACAAAGAGACATACTCTTTTCATCATATTTTGAGCACATTCTGAATTCCTTTCTTCATTGCCTTTTGTACACACTGTAGATATATCATATTTTCTTCATCAGGAACATATTCTCTCAAGCACAACTTCATCAAGTAAGTTGTCATCATCTTCATCAAGTGGGTTGCCTTTCAAGGACAACACTTAGCATCATATTGTCAACAAACATCATATCACATCAGATTTACATCATTTACTAAGTCCATCAAGTCAAGCATAACTTCATCAGGTGGATTTCCATCAAGGAAAACACATGTCAACAGTCAAATGTCTTCATCTTCATTCAGTGGGTTGCCATCAAGGACAACATCCTGCATCATATTTCCAACAATCTCCCCCTTTGGACTTGATGGCAACCATGATGGTGTTTGGTTACCACAACAGATAGATACATTAAGAATACAATGAAACCATGTCACTCTCCCTATTTTTACCATGTCACTCTCTCCATTTGTGACACCATTCTTTTTCTTCATTCAAACACCATGTCATTCTCCCCCTTTGACATCAAGGGCAAAGGGTAAAACCAGCGGATCAAAACCAACACACTCTCCCCCTTTGAAATCAAGGGAAACTGGCGGATCAAAACCAACATACTCTCCCCTTTTGACATCAAGGGCAATGGGTGGATCAAAACCAACACACTCACCCCCTTTTCTCCTCATGTAGAAGAAGCGTTCTGCAGATCTGATGTATACTGAAGTGACCAAGCTCCCCCTGAGTTCATGCTGAATCTTCAAACATATTTTTCAATGAAGTACATGACTCTATGAACTTCCTATCACCAAAAGACTCATCCAACCAAGTGGATTTACATATAAGACTCAAGTACCCAACCAAGTGGGTTTACACATTTCAATTCAGCTACCCAACCAAGTGGGTTTACAAAAATGACAAGTCCTTACATGACTGAATTTTACAAATTTACAACATGAGTCTCAACAAGACCTTGTTATCAAAATACAAATATGACTTTTCATAATCAATACCAAAAGACCTCAAGAGAGATCATATATCAGAACCACCATAATTCCAACACTGCATTATACTCAGCAAAGCTAATGCTCCCCCTGAATCTGTGCAACCAAGCAATCTTTCCAAATGACTAAGGCTCCCCCTTAGTTTGTGCATCCTGAAAATTTTCACCAAAAAATCATCAAGGCATCTTCATCAAAACATTAGAAACAGAATTATGAGAACTGGAACACCACCAGAGATACCAAACAGTATCAGAGATACCAAACAGCACTGCAGCTGTGCTGAAAAGAGCTGAACCAACCAAAAATTTCCAGCAACCATACATACGCGGTTTTCTGTGCATGAACTCGCGTACATACGCGAATGTGTTTCAGGAAACCCGCGTATCCCAAGACATCTTCTAAATTTCAACCAGATCTGATTCTCTGTGAGGCAAAGACAGTGTTCAGCTTCTTTCTGAGATATTTGACTGCTTCCCTGGACTACAGATAGATAGAATAGTGTAGTTGTGTCTTCAAGCGTCATCCAACGGTTGTGGCATCAGTACAATAGTAACCAAGCCTTCATATTCTTTGCAGCATCAATACAATCTTTCCAAGAGAGATTCTCATATCAGAACAACATCTTCACATAGGTGTCAAGCAATCATCCATGTGGTCCAACATCACCATGATCTTCAATATTTAACATGAAGTAACATATGTAGGAAAAATATCTCTCAACCATAGTAACACACTCTGCATGATTTATTTCTGAATCAAATGACATCCAACTCATCCATGTGTGAGTACAAAGGATACTTATCAGCAAACCAGGGCTCAAAAACTCATCATAATAAATCATGTACCAAGTCATCATCATTTGAGCATGAGTATCACAAAAACCAAAGAACAAGCAGTCATATTGCCAACAATGCAATCATTAGTATTCAACCTTCTGCTCCCCCTAAACCAATGCTCTTCCTTAGCTTGCAATCTGAAGCACCTTCAACAGCACGTCATCAGCAACAATCTCTGCATGATCTGTCCTCATCTCTGAATTATAAGACTTTCATCTCAACAACGAGTGCTCTTCATCATAAAGAAACCAGGCTTCATCCATAATGTTCAACACAAGAACCCATGTATCATTTCATTATTATGAGTATAACCAGAATAATGCTAATAGTGCAATCATCAGCAGTCAGACTGATGCTCCCCCTGGACCTCTGCTCCAGATCTTCAGTTATCAGATAAATTCTTTTATCATCAATGCATACGCGACTGTGTCTGCTGAAACTTGCGTGTATACGCGACTTTTGTGAATAGAACTCGCGTATGGAAAGTGTAATATAGAAAATTTCACACCTTCATCTCCTTCTGCAAATTTACCTTCTGTTCTTGTCTTTTCTTCACACCAGATGCACTGTCAGAAATACATCTAACCAGAATAATCAAATCAACTATGAGAGTCATCATGCATTGCTCCCCCTGTGACGATACATTACTAAATCTCCTAATGTATCCCACATCATTCCTGCAGTCAATCAGAGAAGTAAGCTTCCAGAAGCGGATGACTGCAGTAGGGTCTGAATTCCCTACGTTTCTGATCGGTCCTCCTTCTTTTTCCAAATTTTCCTGAGCTTTCCAACAGTGTGCTGGAAATTGTCCACTTTCCCAGATCTGTTCATCCTGCATTCTCTTTCTACATGTCCATACTTGTTACAAGCATAACATCTCATATGTCCAGAAAAATAAGTATAAGTATCATACTGAGTATTTCTAATCTTCCTCCTTTTACAATCTGCTGCTTTATGTCCATACTTGTTACATGAAAAACAATATCCTTTGAAGAAACCAGAGTACCTTTCTATGTAGGAACTGTTTGATTGAGGCTGAGAAGATTTGCTCCTGCAATTTGCTGCAACATGCCCATAATTATGACAATTGAAACATTCAACATTATTGAATGCTTTCCTTTGAGATTTCATCATTGTTGATTGATCTTTTGTCTCTTTCAACACTTCAGGCTTTGCATTGACTACCTCTGAATTTTTAGCACTTCCTTGTGAGGTAGATTCACCTTTAATAGTTTCATGGAAACCAAGACCAAGTTTGATAGCAGGAGACCTTTGATTACTAAGAGTATTATCCAGAATCTTAGTACTATCTTGAAACCTCAAAAGTCTAACCTTTTCTTCTAATTTACCTTTGAGAATGTTTACCTCAACCTCCAGGGCTTGACATTGCTTTGTCATGCTTTCTTCTTTCCTTCTTCCATCTTCTACTTGATCCTTCAGATTTAGAATCTCTTCTTTCAACCCTTTTTCTTGTTCTTCAAAAGTTTGCAAGAGTTCCTCATTCTTCTTGTTTGATGCTTCGAGATCTTCTTTGAGGGAGACGATTTCTGCTTCAAGTCCTTCCTTTTCAAATGATTGTATAGGTTCCTCACTCTTCTTACTTGATGCTTCAAGTTTTGCTTGTAGAGAGATGATTTCAGCTTCAAGACTTTTATTCTTCCTCTTTGATTTTTCCAGACCTGTTTTTAGAGAACCGTTTTCTGCTTCAAGTCCTTCATTCTTTGTTGGTCTTTGATAACCTTCTTTAAATCCACAACATTACTTTCACTATCTACATCATTGCTTGCACAGATAAGATTACAAGGATCATTATCAGATTCATCTTTGTCAACTTCTGCTGTACCAGTTTTCTGAGACATCTCCTTACTTTGAGTATTTTGCTTCTTTTCCATGAGCACTTGTAGAGCTTGGTCAGAATTTTCTTCATCTTTAATCTTGATAGCTTCTTCTAGGTCGATAGCATATTCTTCACTATTGTTTGTACCACTAAGATCTTTCAAAGGATGACCCCAATCACTATCAGATTCATCTCCTTTGATTTCTGGTATCCATGTTCTTTGAAATATCTCCTTTCTTCGAGTAGGCTTCTTCTTTTGCTTCTTTCCCATTGCGACGGATCTCCTTCAAGCGATCAAGCTTCTGCATAAGGACCACCCTCTGATACCAATTGTTGGGAAAAATACTGAGAGGGGGGGGGGGTGAATCAGTATTTACTGCATAATCAAATCTTTTACTTTTTCATTCCTTAAAACCCATACGCTACTTTACTTCAGTAAACTAGCGTATATACGCGGATCCCCTTTATGAAACTAGCGTATACACAGAGATTTAGATATGTCATTAAATATTCACTTAAACCATTCCATCATTTATTCATCAGATATTCAATAAGCAGTAAACAGGTGCAGTAAGAACAGAATAAACCATCACACAAGCATCACACATGAACACCAGGATTTTTAGGTGGAAACCCAAATCGGGAGAAAACCACCGCTGCAGTTGCTCAGCCTTCAATATTTTATTAGAGAGAAAACATCTTACAACATATGTGCTGGCGCAGACTTGACCAGCACGCAGGCACCCACCTGCGCTCGTTTACCAGCCTCTCCTGGAAGGGAGCTCCAACCCCCTGACTCGTTTACCAGCCTCTCCTGGAAGGGAGCTACGACCCCCCGATCTCGTTTGCCAGCCTCACCTGGAAGGGAGCTACGACCCCCTGACTGAAGGCTACAACCTTCAGCACCACCTTGGACCACGTTTCATCAATTTTCACACTGGATCCAAACACTTCAATAGAACAACATTTGCAGGCCACATTTCATCATATTTTCATACTGGACCCTTTCCATACTTTTAAGCACAACCATACATCATCAACAGATACATATCAACACAGATCAGATAGCAGAAACACAGCAGAACAGATCAGATATTTCATACCCCTTGCTTCAGCAAACCCTAGTTTGCATACGCGCTTTCACTTCACTGATGTCGCGTACATACGCGCTTCCGTCTACACAAACCGGCGTATACCTCAGTGTATATTTTATTGCGCATCTGCCATCTGGCCTTTCTCTTCTCATGACGTATACGCGTTCTTACAACAATGACTCCGTATAGATCTTCAATATTTACGAACGGCATACTTCATTCAGATCAGATATTAGGTTCAGATCTACCTTTGCTTGAGCAAGATGTTCGCTGAATGTTCGCCTCATCTGAGATCTAATCACTCCAGCTGGATTAGCAAATACAGGCACATTTAAGTCTAAGATCTGACTTCATCATTTCTTCATAGGTGCATCATAGATTCAGATCTATTATCAAACCTTTACCCTTTCCATAAAGATATACTTCACAGAGAAGTCTTCATTCAAGATCAGACATCTTGCTCTCACACATATGATTTGCACAATGAATTTCTTCTCTTTATATAGGTTTACCCTTTTTCAATACCATGAGCCCCTTTTTCAATACCATGAGCCAAAACAATACCATGAGCCCAAAACTTCTCGGGCCCGGGGTCAATTGGGCGGATCATGCAACTTGTGGGTCAGCCTGCTAGATGGAGTACCCTTGGTTTTTCACTTTTTGAGCGCTTTAGCCCATACGCGACTTGGCACGTTCTTTTCCGCGTGCATACCGCGACACTATGTCCACGTATACATTGTCGACATAACTCTTTTCATCATATTTTGAGCACATTAAGATTCCTTTCTTGTTCCTTTGCCTTCTTGTAGATACATCCTGCTTTCTTCATCGGGAACATATTCTCCTCAGCACAACTTCATCAAGTAGATTGTCATCATCTTCATCAAGTGGAGTTGCCTTTCAAGGACAACACTTAGCATCATATTGTCAACAAACATCATATCTATGATTTACATCATTTACTAAGTCCATCAAGTCAAGCATAACTTCATCAGGTGGATTTCCATCAAGGACAACACATGTCAACAGTCAAATGTCTTCATCTTCATTCAGTGGGTTGCCATCAAGGACAACATCCTGCATCATATTTCCAACAACCATAAATGGAAAGTGGTGATGTGATCAGCCGGATCTTCTCCATTCTTGCCTTCAAACTTTGGAATGTCTGAAGGAAGTTTGGTCGGAACCGGAGGCCACCTCGAACTGTACCGGATCAGATCATTCGTCAATTTTGACAGATCTGGAAATTTTAACGTTGCCAGAAAAGGTAAACGAGGCGGAGCCTGAGGATTCCATCCTTGATGGGATGAATTCCCAACATTCTGAAAAGAATACCCTGGATTTGATAAGGCACCAGGTTGCCAAAAATAACTCGTAGAAAAAGGAGAAGAACCTCCTCCCAACGCAGAGTTACCAAAGACCGGACCAGTTCCCCCCGCTGAAGTATGAAATGAAGAGGAAAGCCCCTGATAGGGGTTCCAGGCATTAGAAAGAGGAGAAAAGGTCTGATAAGCACTCGACGAAGGGAAAGAAGTATTCCCTTGGTGACCAGCGTAAAACTGATTCCCTGCCCCCACTGTAGTGAATACAGGGTTCCAACCTGTAAAAGTGGTCGAATTCTGACCTCCAGACCAAGGGTTGAAACTCTGGGTCTGAGAAGTAAACAGAAAGGACCCTAAAGAAGGATTGGAACTAGGAATGTGCCCAGTTCCAAAGGGGAACCCCTGAAAAGAAGCTAATCCACTAGCCATGGAAGACATGGGTGTAGATCCAGCTGCAACAGTGGAAAAGGAAAAAGAAGGAATCCCACTAGCAGGCATTCCAAAAATAAAGGGACCAGATTGAGAAGCATGTGCTTGGGTGAAACCAGAGCCAAACACAGCAGCACTAGAGGCAATCGAAGATATAGCAACAGTGCCCCCTCCTTCAACAGAAGCAGGAGTCTGAATGCTTGCAGCACTCACAGCAGAAGTCGCGTTCCCAGTCGTGGCCATCGAAAGGTATGTATAATATGGAGGATCTTCCGGTCTCTCTGACTCAGGTCCGATGTATTCAACAACGAACGGATAATCAGGAGGAAGAGGAGATGGAAGTGACTCAGAGGGTTGAGACACTTCCTCTACTTGTACTTCTTCTTCCTACGGAAATAAGACTCTCGAGGTGAGCGGAGCGCTCCTCTCGGAACCAACACCAGAACCAGCTACGAAACCTTCAATCCCTTGTGGAGGATCTCTCTCCATTGTGTCAGACGGCACAGGGTGATACTCACCTACTAAATTACTCCTACGCCTTCTTGAAGAAGGCTCTAGACTCTCGGGAGATAACCCCCAGATTCTCCTCGATCGACGAGGCGCTTGATCAGCCACTTTAACAAATTTTAATTAGACTCAAAAAAGTATAAAGCTAGGCAAGCTAGTAGCAAAGAGCACTCACTACAAGAAAAATCCCTGAGATACAATCAAGCAAACAGCCTTCGGGTATTTCCGCTCTGAGTGATTAGGACCGGACACCAAAATACAAGAAAGAAAAATATAGGACCTCTCGAAAGTAGTCTGGGATAATTACGGCCCAGGCATACTAGCGAAGGTAACATAAACAGTTACGCCGACCTCCTAACAACAACCTTTGCCGGCACAAGTACCCAAGCCTCGCAAGGGCACCCCCCAGAAGTACTGCTGGAAGTGATACGACGTCTGCCTCAGGTACCACGGGTATTCCCCCCCGCAGTCACCTATGTGGAACCTAGGAGTGGCAACTATGGGCACCAATCCGTGTCAGAAGCTGGGAAGAATGGTCTTGAGGTCAGATTCAGCAAATCAGAGAGGGGGTATCTCTCTTCTCGGCCTTCACTTCCCCTCGCGCTTGACTCTCTGGAGGAGAGCTTTCCCGGTCCACCTAACGGAATTGGATTTCACTCAATTAATCAAATTCTATGTTTTGTTTGAGTGGCCTTGGATAGTTAACTCTCCACTCACCTAATCCAAGGCCCTACAACCTAGCTAGTTGGTGTATGACACTTAATAAAAACTTGCTAGTTGTTTTTAAATTATAGCGCTTATTTTAATCGGCTGTTATATTAGGTCAAAGGGATATGGAAATGAAACTTGTGGTGTTTTTGACGCAGAAAAGAAATTAAAAAAAACCAAACTACATGCAAATGCAGTAATTGCCTTTCGATGAAAAGAAATTTCTACAAAGGTGCTACGAGACTAAAAAAAAAAAAAAAACTTTTTAGATAACAAACTTCACACTCACAAAAACTATGAAAATGACTAAATGCTTAAGTGCACCTGATGCAAATCACTAAGAGCATGCAAATTCTAAGATGCAAAATCCATTAAAGCAGAGAGAAATTTCCCAAAGGTCCTTCAATTTTATCTCTTTTTTGGTTGTCCACAAAGCTAGTTCCCAAAATCAGAAACTCTTAGTATAAAGACACCAAAATCGCTTGAAACAAGAGGAAGAAACTAATGACAATTCCTTTCCAAAAATCAAGTCAAAAACCAAAGGCAAGAAATCTCAACAAAGCTTCAAAAGATGTAACAAAACGAAAACAAAAATGCAAAACAAAAGCAAATGACAAAACAAAATGTTTTTTGAGCTTTTGAATTTTATAAAAAGGAAGAGCTCTAATAGACCAAGAAAACTATCAAATTCCAAGCCAAAAAACTCTGAACTTCAAGCAAAACTTCAAAACGCTCCAAATCTTATAAGGCTACTTTAGTAGCAAGATTTATATGAGCAAAAGAAGACAAGAAACTCAGTCACTCAGCCTAGAAGAATATTACAACCTTGCAGCAAACAAAAACTTCAAAGAACCAAGAAAGACTCTTCAAAAGTTGCAACAAGACCTAGTCAACTGAACTCAAGAAAACCAACCGAAAGAAGGCAAAAATCGAAGTGCAAAGCAAGACACAAAAGTAGGAAAGAGTAAATGAGCAGAAGCCCTCTGTCCTGATGAAGCAGAACAACCAAGAATCCCCAGGAAGAGATCTTGGTACTCGAACTAGAAATGCAAGCACAAGAAACAAAATTTGCCAGATAAGCTAGTTTTCAACCAAACAAGAGAGAAAAAATACCAATGACCACTCTCAACGCAATCCAGAAGATATAAAGACACTGCAGGAACAGGTCTCCATAGGCAGACAAGACTAAAAAGCCAAGAAATCAAAAATTTCAAAATTCACCTAGGCATACGCTACTTGACAGTTTTGAAGAAAGTGTGCATACGCGACTGTGTTAAAGGAAACCCGCGTATACGCGACTCCCTTTAACAAAAACTGCGTGTATATGCGTCTGTGTATAGACAAACCCGCGTATGAAAAGGTAAATAATAAAAAATAAAAAAGATCAAGCCTGGATAAGGAACCAGGTCTTTAGTCTGACTGAGAAAGAGTTAACTGGACTGGAAATAAAAGTTAAAACTGTTGGAAACCTTTCAAACAGCTGAAACCACCCAACAGGGGAATCACAAGAATGCGATCCCCAGCGGAGTCGCCAGTTCTGTTTCGGGGAAAAACACCCTAGAGGTTTGTTGGGTCAAAACCTCCACAGATCAGGGCATGCTATTCAGAAGGACTCACACACAACCACACTTAAATGCTAAAAAATAGATAACAACGATAACAGAACTCACCCGTAGTCCTACGTTCGATGTAGATCCCACGAGGTCCAAACCCCCAGCAGCTCTTCTTCCTCCTTAACCTGGAAAACAAGAAAGAACATGCACGGAAACCTAGTTGTACAGCATATATTTCTCCTAAACGTTAGTGTAATCCATGTGAAACATTATATAAACCATAATTAATGCTTAATAATCAATATTTTCACATATGCAAATAGATATTAAAACGTAAGTTCAGGAACAAGATGGTTCTTCATTATTACGAACAGCATGTACAGAAATAAAGAGTGGAGAGATCACCTGAATCCTTCTACGATCTTCGAACAGACCGTCATCCGGATCCGTCCCGCCCTTGCCTCGCTAAGATACTTTCAAGACTTGTGCACTCGAGATGGCATATAAATGGATGAACATCTCCAGGAAACAAGGGTTTCCTGTAAAAATCTGGGAAAGTGCAGGAGGCACGGGAATTCAGACTTGAATTGGGATTCCAACAGAGTATAATATCAATCAAATTTCTCTCTCCCACATGAGGGGCTTTTATACTCCCTCAAAGTAGTTTCAATCAGTTGGAAACAGTTGGCCACGTGCTGGGGTGGTTGAACTACTGGAGTAACCATCAACCCAGCCTGAAAATAGGGAATTTTTATATATTTTTTAATGATTTTAATGGCATACGCGGAAAAGTACATGTGGACTCGCGTATACACGCGGAAAATTCTGGGCATACCCGTGTATGGGATTTTTAACACTTTTTTTTATGAATTTTGTTCAAGTCTATGGGAATGGGTGCCCAAGGCCATAGAGACAATCATGAATCACATGAAGGTGAAAAATGATGCTATAACAGTTGATAATTTTGAAGGTCTAAGTCTTGGTTATTGAACCATTTTTCACCATGATTAGGTATCCTTGTGGCCTCAACTACTACATCAGTTGATATAGTGAAACTAACCCCTACAATTGTCAACCTGTCCTTTTTGAGTTGAGTGGAAAACAATTTGGTCAATGTGGCATTGTATTTTTCTCTCTTAAATTTTTCACAAAAAGGAAGGCATCCTACTCCTTGAAAAAAATTCTTGGATAGTGGTGAAGACATCATTTCAAGAGTTTTTAAGGGCTCATTTATTATCACTTGGACAACCTTATTATAATATTTCTTCTCCTCCTTTGATTGTTTGCAAGGGGAAAAACCATAATAGGACAAAACAAGGGAAGGGATAAAATGGATAGGATGAGTGGGTTAGGGAAGGGAAATGAGAGTAGGAAAATTTAGGGAGATGGGAAGGGGTATTAGGGAACTTTAGGAAGTGAAATGGAGTGAAATGGGCATGGGGATTGGGCTAGGGAATTTTTACACAATCATAGCTCTGAAAACTGCCCAAAATTGAAGAGTTAGGCTAAGGTTTAGGATTTGGGACTTATGAGTTGGGAATGAAGGGGTATTAAAGCTATGAAATATTTTTTTGGGTGTGAGGGAGGCTAAACAATCAGTGGGAAGGTGTATTTACCTTGAAAATTTTGAAAATATGGGCCAGCCACTAAAACGCAGTGGAGGCCAATGGAGGGTTTTCACACTAAATCAATGAAATTGAGCTGCAAAGAGGGGTTGGCTGAGGTGTAACTTACTTGTAAACTGATGCTAGACACCTTGAAAGCCTTCAGAAGCCTTCAGAAATCGATTTGATTCCTCCAAGAGAGAAAATGCATCGTTTGGAAGAAAGCGTAGCATGGAGCCTAGAAAGCGCAGTGTGGTTGCTTTGGCACCAAATCTTGGAGTGTTTTTGACTTGAATTTTCTGAATTTTCACTTTTTTATGAATGAGAGCTCTTCTTCAATGAGGTGAATGAGAAAATGAGCTTGAATTGCTCTTTTATAGCTTGCAGTGGTCACTTTTCTTCATGGTAGTGGGATGGCCCACTACATGTCCTTTTCACTTTGCTTTGAAAACTTGTAACTTTGACACTTTCTTATGCAAATTTAGAAAAATTATGAACTTATTACATATTTGAAACATGAATTAAATTTGAAACCACACTTATTTAACAAATTTACCTATTATCACTACTCCATTTCCGGATTTTATGCATGGAATGACAGATTTGGTGACTGAAACCCTAATGACCTAATGGAGACACTAAACTGAATGAAATCGTGATGATGTTGACTAAAGTGATGATGATGACGTTACAATGATGGTACACTCAACTGAGTGATGACAAGGACCAACATGCGAAAATTTTGAAAGGAGTGGAAATAGTCCTAGACATACTATCCAGTGACGAAATGTTTACTTGAAGACCTAATGAAATGACAAAAAATTGACTTTGAGAACCTAACAAGACATGATAAGAGACCATTTTATCACTCTCGACCAGCTGTACAGACTGACACTAACACTAGGGACCAATATTTCATAAATTTTCATACTTTGATATATAGGCTCTTTGTTCATACTTTTGCCTCTTTGTTATAACTCTAACTTAGCTAGATATCTCATTGTTCAGCTGAAAAACATCTCTCTCTAAATTTTTGATGTAGCTCACCTCACATTTAGAGTTGATAACAAATTTTTATATTTGTTTCATCCTCTCATTTTCATGGCCCATACATACACTCTTGTATTATTTTCCTTCATCTGCACTTGTACATCCACACACTACCTCAATAAGACTTTGGCCTTTTGGTATTCACACTCATAGCACAAAAACCCATGCTTCAATTCAAACTACCTGAATTCCCTAGAAACCGACACTCAAGTAAACAAATTTTTGATTGGTTAATTGCACATGGCTCGATGAGGCCCTTCATTTACCCTCACAATGATCAAAGATGAACTTCATTAATTCATTTTACAGCTTGATGATAGAATTCATTTACACTTTCACAAGTTGAGGAGGTACTTCACATACCTACCGCAATGAGCTACAATTATACTTGTAATTATTCAGAGATAATTTTGATGCTTTTTCTTGTCCTCTCATATTCAACCTAATAGCCTTAAATTTCCTCACAATTGGTGCACCGTTTATAGCTACTACATTTGAATGCCATTGTCATTGAACTATGGTTTTATCCTTGGTAATCTTGTTTGTTAAATCGAATCAACATGAAAAATTCCATGCAACCATAACAACACTTCACTTGACTCTTAACTGAATTTGGCACCCAAAACACCAAGTTTCCACTATGTTGTGCCCTTAACACTTTAGCACCTTGACTCATGGAACCATGTCCTCAGAACTTTGAGCTAGTTGTTGGACAGTATTGGAACATGTTGGTCGTTAGCACTCTTCCATATGTCCCTGACCCATGACCATTGGCTTAAACATAGAAAGCGCTTAGATCCATAATAGGTTGGCTTAGCAACCACACCATTATTCTTAAAACCCTACAGTTTATGTGCCTGAAGGCTAGAACAACAACCTTGCCATCAATGGCATAAATGGTAAAAAATTAGCCGCTTGGTGAAAATCCTAAGAATGAACCATGTCACCTATTGATGTAAACACTACCATACGGTAGTATCTGAATGGTGACATGTATCACTTAGTTTTGATCTTGTTGGTCGACTAAAAGGTTCATTTCCACATTCCACATGTCACATTGTCGAGGTGCCACATCATCATGATTTATTTTTCATCACCACATGTCTCATTGTCATTAGGCTATGTTGTCCTTTTGGTGAGTCACCACTATTTGTTTTTCGCTTGTCACTAGTATAAAGGAGAAGCCTGGGGACTATGTTCTTCATTGTTTTTATGTGTTATCCAAATGTTCCTAGGGTGTGAATTCCCATCATATGCCATTTTTGTGAATTTTTTTGTCTCTCGGAGACCATAAATCATAGCACAACACAATCAAGCCAACCCTACATGGAAGACTTGGTCTAGATCTCCATGGCACACCATAAAATTCTCTATCCGGTAATGAGTATATATCCATCTCTTGAATTCCATCAACCATCACAGTTTCTAACTTTGTACCTCCATGAAGATGCATTATAACTATTGGTACAAAGATGCATTGAAATATGGAAAGTGATCAACAATGGAAAGAAGGAAAGTGATCTTTGTACTAGCTTATAATCTCTCACCGTAATATTCTCATTCATTCAACTAATCTTCCAATAATTCATTCCTTCCAATGAATTACTTTTGTTGGATTTTCATATCAACAATTTTTTACTTACATCTCCAAAGATATTGACCCCTTCTTTAATATGAATATTATTCCATGGGACTAAGAAGTATTCCTTCTTCATCACTACTGGGGATGGCACCATTTTCTTCTTGAGAGGTATCTTGATCTACTATTGATATAAGTGTAGGTCCTTCTTCGTTACTACTAGATGTATGACCTTATTTTGAAAATGCATATGGATATCTAGAAGATAGATTACCTATTCTTTTACAATTATAACAGAAAAATATATTAACTTTTAAATTGCATGGAACCTCATTTGGTTCCTTTGTTCCTTTATCTTCAATCATTGAACATGATTTGTCTTTTTGATGATCAACTACTTTCACCTTAGGGGAATGATATTCAATATTATAAGTACATTTCTTCTAAGATGCCTTCTTCTTTCTTTTCTTCTTTTTATCTCTATCAACTTGATCATTTTTTACAAGGTGATATTATTTAAGATATGATTAATTACTTGAGAAGAAATTATCTTCAATATTCTATGGTGCCTTTTGATTTCCTTATTCATATATACATTGCAGCTTATCTGGAATTTCTTTTCTAGAATCAAAATATCTCACTTTATCTGATTCTGAATATGATATTCCTTTCAATATAATATTCCTACCTTCGCTATCATATTCATTCTCACTCCACTCTCTACAAAGAACCATACATCCAATTCATAATGATTAAATAAGATTCGCTCCTTACCTTCCAGAATATATAATTTGATTGATTCCAAAATGGTACTCCATCTGGTGTAAGTCGATCCTAGTTATCCATGATCTCTTTTGATCTACCTTCCAATAGTTAAGTTGTTCCTATAGGAACCCACTTTGATACCAATTGTTGGGAACCAGGTTAATACTAATAAGGGGGGGTTGAATCAGCATTAAGGCCAAATTTAACAATTATTAACTATTTATAATTTCCTTTACTTGGAAACCATTCATGTAAGCAATATCATAAAAAAACTCATGAATCACACAACAAAACCATAATAAACATGCACATTTGAACATAGATATTTTAACGTGGAAACCATTATGGGAGAAAAATAAAAAATAAATTTTTTATTATGATGTTAATTAAAATTACTGGCTCTAATTACATGCAGTTTTGTAAGAACCCACTCACAGGAAGCTACAATTCCCTATTTTTTTCGCTAGCACCAACCAATAGGAAGCACCAACTCCCTAATTTTTTTTTGTTGGCACCAACCACTAGGACGAACCAACTCTTTGATTCACAAGCACTTATTTATAGGAGGCGATGACCACCTAATTTATTTCTCATGGGCCCACCTAAAGGAAGAACCAACCCCTTGATGTGCGAGAACCAACCTGCTGATCTTACAGACCTATATTTCATACATTTTCAGACTTTGATCTACAAGTGTTGTGTTCATACTTGTTTCTCTCTGTTACAACTCTCACTTGGCCATATATCTCACTATTCAAATAGACATCCTATATCTTTTCCTCTACTCTAAATCTCACCTCACATTCATATTTGATTACAACTTTTTAGATCCATTCCATTCTCTCACAGTCACAACCCATACACAGACTATTACAGTCTCAACCTTCCTCTACACTTTTGTAGCCACATACTACCTCGATATTTATTCAAAAATCTAGCATGAACACTCATAGTGCAGTAGCATATGCTTCAATTCAGAATACCTTAATTCCCCAAACACTGACATTCAACTCAACAATTCTTTTTTAGCCAATTACGTGTGGCTCAATGAGGACCCACATTTAATCTCATAGGGATCAAAGATGAACTTCATTTATTAATTTTAAAACTTGACGAGAGACTTCATCACACTTTCACAACTCAATGATGTGCTTCAACTAACCATTACACTCAACTCTATATATGATTTTAATTATTTAGAGCTAATTTTGGACCTTGGTGCTCTATCTCATCCCTTAATATTTAGTCGGACAACCTTCAATTTCTTCACAATTTATACACCTTTCATAACTAGTGTGTGCCAATACCCTGCTCATCAAATTGTGGTTTTATCCTTGGTAAAATAATTTGTTACAGCAAATCACCATGACCATGTCCATGTAGCCATAACAACCCTTCGTTTATCTCTTAACTAAATTTGGCACCCAGAACATCAAATTTCAACTATCTCGTGCTCTTAACACATTATCACATTGACTCATGAAACTATGTCCTCGGTATCATGAGCTACTTTTTGGAGGGTATCAAAATACCCTGGATGATAGTGATCTTCTATATTTCCCTGATCCATGACCATTGGCTTAAGCATGGAAAGCGCTTAGCTCCATAATATGTTTGATTAGATACTGCACCCTTATTCTTTGGTGCTTGGGATTTAAGTGCCCAGAGGCTATAACCACAACCTTACCATCAATAGTGCAAATGCTCACAAACTAGCCCCTTCGTGAGAATCCCTAGGATGAGCAAAGCCACCTATTGATGTCATTGCTACCACATGGTAGTCTTCAAGTGGTGCCATGTCTGACTTATATTTGGCCCACTTGGTCATCCAAAAGAGGCATTTCCTCCTACCACATGTCATACTATTGAGCTTCCACATCATCATGCTTTCCATGTCATCACCACCTGTCATATCATCATTGGGCAACATTTTCCTTTCATTGAGTCTCTACCAGTTGTTAGCCACTTGTCACTAATACTAACCAAGATTTTTTTTGTCAACCTTTCTCTCTTGATCCACCTTCGCATACAACACCTTTGCATACAGCACCTCTGGTCACTTCAACTGGCCAGCAGCAAACCTTCGCGGAACATCATATGTACTACCCTCCTCTGGCGACATATACAGGTCAGTGGCAATCAATATAGAACCGGCAAGCAGATCATATACCTCTGTCTTGTTGCACCTCACACTGCTACGTAATCTGTCTGGTGTCTTGCCTCGCCCCAAACAATATGAGCTATGGGTTATTCCTGAAGGTGTGAAAGTGAAATGATGATTGTTTCCTTCCTGTTCGTGCAAGTAACCATTAAGTATCGGTGACCCACCCACCTTAGACGACTGGGCATCGGTCTGTCCACTTTGATACGGCCAGCCAGCATCAGTGTAATAATCTGATCAGTCTCGTTGTTTTGCATACTTGGTGCACCCACTTGACTCACACGAATTGGCCTCTTCTTTCTTCCACCACCACTCTAGTTCGCTCAGCTTCAATCAATCAATCAATCTATCGATCTATCATTCATTCATTCATTCATTCAGCCACAACTTCGAACTGACTGCGGATGGATGTCGAACTGCGGAAGTAAAGGGGAAGGTAAGGGTAGGATTGCTAGGTTCATTCAGAGGCTGATTTTAAGGATGTTTCCAAGTAGAAATTTGATGAGTTTGCAAAGTTCGAGTGTAAGTAGGTTTCCAAGGGTGAGGTCAGAGGCAGAGGTTTGAAAAGAAAAGTCCAAAGGTAGTAGGTGCCTATCTCTGGCTCCAGGTGATAATGTCAGTCTAGTGTTGTCTAGGGCTCATAGGTTGTATGGAATTGTGAGGATCGTGTTAGGACTCCTATAAGGGTAAGGGCTTTTAAGGTAGGGCATGTGGTAAGGATTATTGGGTGTGGTAGGTGCTATTGATGATGGGATGCAGGCCTTGAATCGGGTCAAACCATCCAGTCATAGGTAAACGTTATAAAAGTGCCATGTTCTTGAAAGATCAAATCTACTTCTATGTCCTGATGATAGATTATCAGACCCCTAAAGATTACTTTTTCAATAAATAAAAAAATATTTCATTATAAGGTTTCCTTAATTCATTGCCAAGCTAAGTTGTTGGCTGTACCCAAGTAGGCAACAAGCGATCCCTGACCCTTTCTTTCCAAAACTACCCCTTATTTTATTTGTTAGTGCACCCATCGTTAACCGTATAAAGCATACTAATACTCATGCATGCGCGGGAAAGAAGGTTTTCTCTCCATGACTTTATCACTCAGCAGCTTGAACAGAGGAATCAAAGCTACCATCACTCTGCAGCTGCAACAGAGCAATCACAGCTACCAATTCTTAGGACTTAGAGCAGCAAGGGCGCATCACACAAATTTCCCTCTATGCGCTTACCGGTCCCGAAGTCATCAATTTGAACTATCCCAATCAATGTGCATTGCCTAACCAAACGATCACACCAATTCTACACTCGACAATTGATTCGGCTACACTCCCTTTTACCACCCAAAACCTTACTTAGTCAGTGACATAAAGAAAGCATGGGACTCTTTTTTTCACTATTTTTCTTTTTTATCCAAAAGTGCACGAAAAATGAATTCTCATTATATGCCATTATTGTGAATGTTTTTGTCTCCCAGAGACCACCAACTGTAGCACTATACTGTCACACCAAGCTTGCGTGGAAAATTTGATCAAAACCTCGATGGCATCCCATGAAATTCTTTGTCCAGTAATGGAAATATCTCCATCTCTCAGAGTCCATATGTTTTGGAAGTTTCTCACTATGTACCTCCATGGAAGGATGTACAATGTTTCATAAGATTAAAAGCATATATACATCTCCCAAGATTCGTCAACCATAGCTCTACGCAATTTCCTAGCTTTCACAAACCTTTTTACTGGACCTACGCAACACGATGAAATGTCATGCTATGTCATCATGTTGTGTGTCACCCTATGAATGGTTCCACATGTCACCTAGAAAAGGGCCACTTCAACAACCAAACATTCCAAATTACATGGCACGTGTAACCTTCCTCATCAGGTGACATGTCACCTATCATGTCATGCCACATGTCCCTTAATAGTTCATCATTGTGTTGAACTATCATTCCAACTAGCTACTACATCATCCTTGTCATCCACTCATATTTTTCCACCTATAATTGTGCCAATTAATCATCTATATGTTGGAGGGTACGGGGGTTCTATGTTTCTCACCAATATCCTTTGTTAATTTTTTTACCACCTAGATATCTGATTCATAACATTTTTTGGTCTCGTGAAGTCTTCCATTGCACCTTTTATATTTAGACTATAAATCCACATGACATTGACTCTAACTTGGTATGGCATAACAAACTTTAGTGGAAATGAGATTTACCATCTCACAAGTTATGTCAACCACGACTCCCCACTCTGTGCCTTCATGGCATCTCCAACCAAAACACCCACAACGTGCTATCAAATTACTAATTAGTTAACGAGAAAAAATTATGTTCCATGTCTTCTATGGCGTATGGAACTAATAGGCTTTAAAACCCTTCAATCCTTGAAACTACCACAACTACCTATCCCTTTGTAGTTTTTCAAGGTGTTTATATATCTACAAAGGTATTTTTAAGGACTATCCAACCATACAATTTATAGGATCAATTGAGTGAATCATTGTAAACAAAAATCCCTCTAAGATATAACCTCCATCTTTGACTTTATATAGGTAGAAGCATCTATCAATACCAAGGCTCCACACTCACAAAGCTCCAAATGATGATGTAAATCACTAAACTGCAGCTACCAGCATGCTCAATCAATGTCAATATTGACAGTAATCTCATCCTATGACTATCATCAATAAGGTTGAAATAAATTCCAACATAACAATGCCAGCAAGTTCATCATCAATTCACACAAGGTAAAGTAAAAAAATACATTGGTAAGTTCCAACCAAGTGAAGAAACTCACTAGTTCTATCAAGAAATATGTTTTACTATTTTTAAGAGAAAAGAAATATGTAGAAGAGTCAGTGAGAGAAAAGGCATCCATGGAGAGGTGTGCTAGGAAACATAAACAACAACTTGAATAGATCCTATAGGCATACAGGGATGTGTTCCAAGAGCCTAGAGGCCTACCACCCAAGCGGTAAGTGGAGCATGAGATCCAACTATTGTTGGAATCCCCATTTCCAAACATTGATATGTGTAAAGAGTTTGTTATAGAAGCATGTGAGGTGAAGAAATAGTTGCAGCAACTACTAGAGCAGGGTACCATTTGACAAAGTAAATCACCATGTGAGTCACCAATCATCATAGTGAAAAAAAGGATAGGGCTTGGAATATTTATATTGATTAGAGGGCATTAAACAAAATCACGTTCAAGAATAGGTACCACCTTCCTAAGATAGATGATATATTGAATAAGTTGTAGTAAGAAAAATACTTCACCAAGCTAGACTTCACGTCTAGATATCTCCATATTCTAGTTAGAGAAGGATATAACTAAAATACCATATTCAAAACTAGGAAAGGTTTGTATGAGTGGTTACTCATGCCATCCAGACTATGTAATGCACCAAGTATATTTATGACGTTAATGAATGATATATTGTTTAATTTTATAGATTCATTTAAAATTGTTTATTTGTATGATATACTAGTATACAGTGTTACCTACAAGGATCACACCTCACATTTTACACAGCTTCTTGAGACATTAAAAGGGCACAAGATGCTATAAAATGTCAAGGAGTGTGATTTTATACAACAATATTTGTTGTATTTAGGGTATGTGATAGGTTGATTAGAGTTAAAAATAATCTTTCCAAGATGGAGGCCATGTTAAAATGATTGGTGCCTACTAATGTTTCTAATGCTAGGATTTCCATTGGGGCAACACAATACCTCAGGATATTCATAAACTTATTTTCAACAATACTACTTCTTTCCATAATATAAATTGAAAAGAGTTTCCAGTGAGAATGGGTTAGTAAAGGGTCGTTGAGGAGCTAAATAAGGAGATTGGTCAAGCACTAGTTCTGGCATTACTAAACTTGTAGCAACCCTTCAAAGTGGAGACAAATTCAAGTGGGAATATTATGGGAACACTACTTAGCAGGGAGGAAGTCTTGTATGATAGCATTCTGAAGTATTTCATGGGGAATTTCTTAACTAAACAACCTATAACAAGGATATCTATGCTTGTTGGTGATGTTGGATCTGCCAAAATTTAGGGGATCTCCCCGACATGAAGTCCCAATTAGACCTTGCACCGTTTGGTGTAGGAGTCCCATCTGGAACAAAGGCTTGGTTAGCTTATTCTTAATTATATGCATTGGATCTTGCCGTCAGCATGGGAGAATGATGCCAATCTAATTTCATAAGAAAGGGGGTGTTCCCGGTGAGTGTCTGATTACATGTGTGTTAAGGTTCTTCTAGTGAAAAATGGGGAAGAGAGGAATTTGAGCCTCTAAAAGAGAGGTAATAGTACCTGTTAACACCAGAAAATCATATAGGAAAAAGACATTAGAAAAATGTCAAGAAGAAGGTACACATAAATATTTTGAATGAAGAAATAAATTAGGAAGGACAAAATTTAAATATTCCTAAGGT
Organism: Pinus albicaulis; assembly: GCA_034641835.2. Lineage (NCBI taxonomy): Eukaryota > Viridiplantae > Streptophyta > Pinopsida > Pinales > Pinaceae > Pinus > Pinus albicaulis. Next base: position 506,542,866 of record CM076576.1, on the reverse strand, counting down.
ACAATAAGAAATTAGAGGACAACGCTCCAGCAACAAAGGCTTTTTGTGCACAACGTGCCTATTCTTTCGATAGCCGCTCGGTCCCGGGGATGGAAAAAAGTCACCATTCTAGACAACTTGACACACTTGGAAAAGATGATTCTCTATCCAGTACAGTAAAGGAAAACTGAATTCGAGCCACTTTGAGGATACATGCAACCCACAAAGGAATCTCTTACCCAATATTGGGTCATTATCAATCTTAGGCCAAGAGAGGGAAAATAGTTAAAATTTTTTATATATAAACTTGCCATGGGAAGAGAAAAAGGATACCGATTGTTATGCTAGCCAAATTTCTCCATAGCAAAAGAACTTGCAAGTGTAGCAATAGAGGGATTGGAGTGACTCACATGTTGGCCATCCAAAATCTCATTCCAAGAGAGAGCTTCACCATATGATAGCGACAACCACCCTTTTGAGAGAGGAAGGAGATACTTGTCGGGAACGTCAGAAAAGGAGCCCCCACTTTTCTGACTATTTGAGGTCCATAGCTCAAAGGACTTCAAGAGAGTTTAACATTGTATTCTTCATACCACGAATACCTAATAAAGGGAGAATTCTCCATTTGTATTATTGGGTTGTTGCTCCATTTGAGCATTTGTATATTGTGTATTTTCTATTTTAGTTCATAATGTTGCATGCTTAGCTTACCCTCTGAATTTTTTTTACATGGTTTAAATATGTTCACTAACAGTAACATCATTTTCTCTATGATCTTATGTAGATAGAAACCAACTGCTAAATATGTGCATTTGAATACATCTGTGTAGCAAAAACACCACCAAAATCCCACTAAGGAAGAGACACACCTAAACAAATTGATTTCGTCTAACACCCAGCGGAATAGTTCACAATGGATGCGGCGGTCATTACACACAACAACTAAAGAAAGAACTGTCAAGTGTCCTGCGAAGTAGTCAACAGGGACTTGGAAAAAATTATGCACAGAGTAATATGAGAAATTTTTATCTGATATCATATGGAATAGTCCACAAGGATGTGACAACAGTTACAAAAATTATAGCACGTTAGCAACAATATAAGTACTAAAAAAACCAAAATAGTTCAAATATCTTAGTACATGTGAAAAGAAAAAATGAAGTAAAAATATCTGCAGAATAGCATTACAATCATTCATAAGTCACATGTGAAGAACATGCTAGCCTTGAAAGGCTTTTGTTATTAAGTAAAATTTCTAAGATACATGTATACAATGAACATCACTAGCTCCAATAGTGGAGCGTCGGAGCCACTCCTTGCTCCACAAAATAACCATATATTCTCTCTATTGCTTTGTCGGTGGAGCCAATGTGTTAAAGTCCTTTGCTGATACAATGAGAGAGTATATATAACCAAGGGTGAGTCTTTGAGTACCCTCGTGACTATTTGACTTCCCACGAAGTTTCCTCTTACACGACTCTTTACATTCATGTGTGTCCTTTGGACTTCCATTTTACAATACATTTGTTTACAATGAATATAATGTAAAATGGTGATGTGGCAACATGAGCACTCATGACATGACGTGACATGACACTGCTGACATGGACTTCTTGATGACATGATAATGTCAGACCATTTTTGGTGTTGAGAGTGAACTGTCTTCATGAAAGAGTTATCCTTCTCTCCTCTGCAAGCCTTGGTGATAGGGAGTCTTCAATGATCTTCAAGTCTTGAAAGTGGTGACAAACTAGTGTCCTTTTGCTCTCTCTCGATCAATCATTGTGTAATTTTAGAGACAAGAGTGTATTTGAGCATGCTTTCTTCCTTCCTTTATTCTTTTATCATCCCGCCATGATTCGATGGAGAACATGTCCTTCCAATTCACTCATGATGGGACGACATCAATCTGAAAAACTGGTATCCTAAGGTAATGCATTATGATCCATAAACTAAGCCTAGGACATGTGATAGGCTTGGAAAGGAGGCTTAGCGACCATTTAGCTTCATAGTCTTGATAGGAAAGGGGCAACATTGGGCCTTCAGACTACACAATTTCCAACTCAGGCTAGGTTGAGGGAAATGAATGTGCAACTTCTAGAGTCATTGGGGACAAGAAACCAAGATGAGAGCTTGGAAGCCAAATACGTAGTTAAGGAGGTCAAGGAGGTCTGTATTGATGACACAATGCACAATTATAAGGCTCAAGGGATGAGATTATGTCTTGAATTTGTGGAGTGTGTGGTTCAAGCTAGGCTGGAGGCCCCAACTGTGAAATTCCGAAGGTGAAGGTCAGGTGATGGTCACCAAAACTATGCAATGAGGCAGTTCTTGTGAAACCATTATTGCACACTGCAAAGTTCTAAGAAACAAGTTCCCAACCAGAGGATTGAGACTATGCAGTTTGAAACTCAAGGGAGCCCTGGGGAAGCTAAGTCACTTAGTCACAAAATTTTCCAAAAAATGACTAGGTGTGGAACATGTGAGATTGATGTGAACATTGATAGATTTTTATTGTGATCACACAATCAACATACTGGACAAATCAAATACATATATCATCCAAGACATACAGACATAACATTATCCCCTGTGTGACAACTTTGTGACTAGTCATGACAAGTGAAACGCCAAATATTTACTATAAAACGACTGTGACGACACTTGTACAACGATGTTCAGAACTTTTGAAATCAGTGTGACAGGTACTTACTTAGTTAGAACAACACATTTGCGTAAATATGACCTATTGGAAACACTGTAGCAAGCTCATACATTCACTGCAATAGCCGACATTCCAAAGGCAACACTTTTCCTACCTTGCGAAAAGAATCACAAGAGAAATGTAATGAAATTCAAATTTTATGGTAGTTCATGAACATGACCAAGGAAGGCTTAAAAATTTTTGTATAGGAATTTTTTTTGGAGGGGATTGTAGTGGCTACAACACTTGGTGAAAAACTAGTAGGACTCTAGCTTCTCTGTTTCAGTTAACTTATTTTGTGCAGGGCCTTTGTTTTTCAAGGAGTATTGATCCATCATGCAAATCGCTTTTGTTTCCCCACTTATCCCATGAATAGACCAAGTCCACATCATGCCACCTCGGTTGAAATTGACAAATATTTAGCTCGCTCACAAAGTTTCAAATAGGGGGAGGGTAATGAAGCTTGTGAGTTTAAGAATTTCATAGTATAATTTTTCATCTTTGGCATTGCTCTGTTGCCAGTGGGCCTGGAAAGTACCCTGATGGAGGCACTTCAGGAATCAAAAGCATTTCTTCGCTACTAGGGAACCTGAACAATACCCCGATGAAGTTGTTTTCTTCACCTCTTTACGCAGGAAGCATTTCTCTTCTTTCACCTTTATTTATTACTTAAAAGATGATTGTACATTGCCAGATATTTATTTTTGGCGGAAGAGGGATCCCAACTTATTGAGAGCATGAGAGGTTGTTCCTTTAGAGAAATATATAATTTCATTTGATTTATTATTTCTTGTGTAGATTTTCCCCTCCTCCCCTTTTACTGACTGGATAAGCATGACAATATCGAAACAAAATAACTGAGTATGGGCACAAGGTTTCCCGGTTAGACACGAGTTCATGGTTAGCCCAAGGCTCTCCTTACAAATTGATCATATTTTATGTCAAAACTTCATCAACCAAAAGACTTAACCAACAAAAGGAAGACAGAGCAACGAATAACTAAATGTTGAAGTGTCACAAGGCTACTTACAATTTAGCCACACACACAATCCAAAAACCAATCCGAAGACAACACTTTATTCACAAGATAGATAAAACAAGAAAAAAAAGCAGAAAAAAATGAAAACAAGAGAAACAACGGAAAAAAAAAACTATATAAATAGTGTAAGGCACAACCCCAGATTCATTGGAACCAATGTCTGAGATCTTGGCCATTGACAGGGAGAGAGTCGGTCTTCCCGTCAAGTGATCGAAGACGATAGGTGTGTTGGCCAAGTGTCTCATGCACATTGAATGGTCCAATCCACAAGGATTGAAAATTAGTGCATTTGGCTTTGTCTTCATGGGATTTACCCCATATCACGACTAAGTCACCCACACTAAAGTTTTCCTTCCTTGAAGACTTGTTTCCAAACCACTTCTTAATACCACTTTTGTAAAGTGATAGTTTCCCTTTGACTTTTAACACTTCTTCCTGAAATTTACTTAAGGACGTCCATCCTATGTTGTACTAGAAAAAATGGCTTGTTGTGGGGTTCTTGGAAAGATTGGAAAACAAGCAAGGAGATTCCAGTAGGAAGGATGGTTTTAGTTTGGTGCATCAGAAAGTAAGGGGAGGCACTCAGGGAAGGCTTGGACATGACACAATTAGTGCATAAGGAATTTACAAAAGAAGGGTACCAGTTCCTTTCCTCAGAGAGTATGTCTTTCTTGGTGATGGGGGCCAAGTTCTTGGTGAGACCAACCCTCTGAGGGAAGGAGTGAATACAATAATTGGTTAACATTCCATTCTCTAATTCAAAATAATTAATCTCTAGTGATGGTAAATTTGTTTCATTCCTAAAAACAAGTGATGTAGGAATGTAGAACCTAGAAATAATGTTCTGTTGCATACCAATGATGAATTTATGGAAATTAACCTGTTTGAGTGGAACTATTTTTTTCCAACACGGAAAATAATCTGTAGTGATGAGAATATAGCGATGCTGCTTTTCCTCAGGAGATAAAATTCCATCAATAATATCTAAGCCCCACTGTTGGGATGAGTTGCTCATTATGATAATTTTTAGTGATTTGGGCGAATTCTTCCTCCTACTGACACACCTTTGACAGGCTCAAAATTTTTGGGCATAAACATATTCCTTTTTCACATAATGTCTTCTGGTTGGTCTATCATTTACCTCCATGTACCAAGGTTTTGTACTTATAATGAGGAGGTTGAGTTTTGATGCATCAGGTTTTGTGACCGAAGCCTGGTTGTATCCTGAATACTTAAGCATCTAAAGAAATGTCTCAAACCCTGATACTACTTGTAAAATCAGTTCCCTATATGGAAAGAGGTAGTTATGTGCCCCCTAGGTGCAATTGAGATTATGAAAATCAATAAAAAAATGAACTTTTCCATAACTCTTTCTGACTGGGATTTGAGCTAAGTGTCACGCCTTATAAAAGATCTTCACATCCAGAAATTTTCTTATCTCTTTCTAGATCATGGGTTCAAACGTAGGATGTACTTTCATCAGCTTATCCTTGAATGATTTATCCCTTACCCTCATTGGTGTGACATGCTAGAAGATTTTGGTGTTGTAAACTTTCAACTCTTGACATGTGCATGTGGGTACATCTTGGCAAAACCTGAATAAGTGGGTAAAGGAAAACCTCTCTTATAAAATATTGCACATATCGATATTCACACCTTTCATACCTTTTACTACTCCTAAATTTATTTTTGGAGGTAACAACGTGGAACTACAAGTTTTGGCATTGGCATTTCTTCGCATGTGATTCTGCAGGTCATATTTCTCTTTCCAAGGTACCGCACCCTTGGGGATTAGGTTTATTTTACCCTCACTGACCACATATTTTAGTGTTTCTTCGTGCTCATCCTTGCTGAGCACTACATTCCTGAGTGTGTCAGTGCTTACAATAAAAAACAATATCTATTGGTCATCACACACATGTGGATAAGAAATATTGGCGAGGAGAGATGGCTCATAAAAAATTTCAACAGAAAAATCATCATTTGAATGTGACATCCTAACAAGAGTGTTACCTAATGTATCTATAATTGTGTTCTAGTTTCCTGGAATAGAAAAAATAAATTAAACTCGGAAATGTGAATTTACATTCTGTACCTTTTGTTGGTGGACCTTTTAATAAACCGAAACACAATAACTGATATTACGTACCTTTCGTAGCATTATTTTTTAATCACATATTTCTTCTAAGGTTGGGTCAATGAGGGGATGCTAGAACCCTGTTTCTGCATCCAGAGGGACTATGGAATGTGGATTTAGGGCTTATCTTCTCATTAACACTTATCAGAGCTTCTCAGAACAAATATGTTGACTACGTAGTCGTTATTCAATACTTCTAGTTAATCAGCTTCCAAACTATACAATTCTACTTTAACATGCATTAATCAACATAAGAAACCATAACCTAGACTTCGCGATGCACATATATATAAAAACCCTAACTTAGCACAGATAACATCAAAATACAGATAAAGAAAACATACAAGTAAAGGAAACAGGTCTGTCTTCAAGTCTTCTTTTATTACTTCAGATCTTATTAATACAACACTTTCTTCCCTACGCTCTCAGCTGTAGGGGTCTGTGCACTCAACTGTATACTTTCCAAGGTATTCACACACGTAGCTATAGGAGCCTTCCATTTCACACAAAAAAACATAATACAAACTCAATACAACCTTACATCTGAATGCATCCTATGATAAAAGATAGATATATGACTGACTTCAAGAGATATCCCTAGACTTATTCTATATTCTTCTCTTTTAGAATACCATGGTATGAAAACCATGGGAGGAGCTCTAAGTAATTAAAAATTCCCATCCTTTTACAAAATAAGGGACTTTGATCTGCCCCAAAGCCCCTAAGACTCTATCGTAACTGTGTGCAATGCACTTCTCTCCTCAAAATGCAAATTCTTTTACAAAATTTTGATCTAGGTGTACCCTGTCCAACATATGTTTATGCATTCATGAAATCATTGATCAGATGACAAACAAATGGTCACATTTCTAGTTTCACTGATCACATGGACGTGAGTTATGTCCAGCTGAATGATCTTTGCGTTAATTTTTTTCCATGTTGCATTGATTTTATTTACTAGAGACAGTGACATTACGTTTATTGATGCACCAAAATCAACCAAGCAATTGTGTACATTGAAATTGAAAATTTCGAAAGTTAAGAGAAAAGGGGGGAAGAGTGTGTTTACCTCCTATGTTAAATAATGAATTATTTATTGGAGAGAATCAAAATATGTACCTGATCCCTTATCTAAATAAGATATGTTACCTATCGAAGATGACCTAAGTGCACGTAAAGGAATGTCCCGCTAGTTCATTATATTCATTAGCTCAAATAATGAAATTTTCACACTAACCTTCTTCATAGCTTCTACTATATTACAATCCATAGTGGGGAGGGGAACCAGGGTGTCTGGGGGAGAAACTTGGCTTGTAACTTTTGGAGTGATGATATTATCTTTATCGTTTGCAGAAGTTAAGGTATATTTCCTTGACTTTCCCTGTGTGCTTTGCGCTGAGTTTCCTAGCGGATTGATTTTCCTTAACAAGAAATATTTTAATTTATGCTTTGTCAACTGCGTTGTAGTAGTCAGCCCTTGGATTCTTAAATTTTATCGATTTGACTGTGGTTGAGACGAAGGGTCACTCGTAGGTTTTTTTTTGTCTGCACTCTTCTCGGTTGTAAGTATGCAATTGAATATGTTTACCACATGCTCAACACTTCGGTTCTCATCGGGTGTAGCGCTTGTTCCTTTTCTTCTTCTGAATATGTCTATTCATCAACAAGTATCACAGAAGTGCGTATCAATAGAACTGATGGCACAATTCCATTTTGGGCATGTTTTCTAGGAATGATAATCTTGATGATACGAACAATATTTGGTCATGCCCAACTGTTCAAGGTTGAATGCTACATTCGCACTCTGCGCAGATTTGGATGACTGGTTATTACTGCTACCCGAGTTCACAGTTATATTAAACGAGTTGAATCGTAGAGGCTTGTGCTGACAATGGTCTCACTTGACCTTTTTTTGAATTCTATTATCTCAGTTGACAGGTTCCTAATCATACGGGTCAAGTTCTCAAGGTCGAGTGATTCCTTTTCTTTGGCCTTGTTTACTGAGGCATGATACATTTTACGTGAGTCTCTGGAGTCCATTATTAGTTATTCATCTGCAATGACTCCAATTGCAGGAAAGTTATTTTCGACTCTGATTTCTTCTTCAATATTTTCTGAAAGTGATGGCTTCGCAGTTCGCTTCATGGATTACGTAAGGCACGCTGGTAAGGAAAAAGTGTAGTAGTCCTTGGTGATGGAGTCATGAGGCTTGGTGTCTTCCTAAAATATGTTGAAGACACGATTAAATCTCTAATTGAAATATTTCACCTTTTTTTTCAGCTCCATTTCAGGCTACCTTACTCTTTCAACAGCATGGCGGGGGTCTTGTCATGAACAATTTTTTCAAAAAATATTCTCTTAAATCCCCTCCAATTTTGGATGGATTTTGGGGGAATACTGTTGTACCATATAGCTTCTCTACTGTCTAAGGTACATGTAAAAAGTTTGCATGCAATGTCATCATATTGTACTTCAATTTTTTGAAGATGTAGGTAGAAATTTGCCAAGTGATCTTCCGCTTTAACTGTTTTGTTAGGGTCATACTTCGTTACAATATTTTCTGGGTGCCTTGGAATTTTATGCACCACACTTGAAAGTGTGAGTGGACCTTGAGACATCCAATCCAAATCTTGGTATTCCATGTCTTCGTCTTCTTCCTCCTCTTCCTCTTTTTCATATTCTGATAACTCCTTTTCCTCTTTGTCACCACCTAACCAGTTGAATGTTATGCCTAAGAGTAGCGGGTTGTCTCCTTCTCCACCACTGAAAACTCGAGGTTCTTTTTTGTTCCCCACAAAGACTAATAATTATTTGAGGTTGGCAAGAACTACGTCTTCCAAGGTGGTGATCACTATTACTATAAAGGTAGTATTTTTATTTTTTGGAGAATATGGAAGACTAGATACTCCTGGGATCAATCCAACTACTTTTACGAACTAAAGGGCTATGGGACAGATAACCTAGATATAATTATATGAAATTTCACAAGTTCGTGTGGGTAGTGTTTTAGACGAGTCACCAAATTCAGGAGCACAAGCAGGGGAGGTAGAGTGTACGTTCTTGCCTTGATCATAAGATGTAACTTTAGGGTTGGTTGGTTTATCAGCCATCAAAAACTAATTTCTCTCTTTCTATTTCCAGAAATGTTGACGGTGCTCGATCCACCAACATTTAGGGGATATCCATGATATGAAGTCCCAATTATTCCTCACACCATTTGGTGTAAGATTCCCATCCGAAACAAAGGCTCGGTTTCCTGATTATTAAGGATATGCCTTGGCTCTTGCTGTCAACAAGGGAGAATGATACAAATGTACTTTCACAAAGCAAGGGGGTGTGCCTGGTGAGTGTCTGATTGGAAGTGTGCCAAGGTTCTTCTACTGAAAAAAGGGGGAAGAGAGAGGGGTGAGCCTCTAAAACATAGGTAATAGTACCACTCAGGAAGAGACACATGTGAACCGAATGATTCTATCTAACACCCAATGGAATATTCCAAAATAGATGTGAGGGTCATTACACACAACAACTTAAGAAAGACCTGTCAAGTGTCCTTCGGGGTACTCCACAAGGAGGTGAAAAAAATTATGCACAAAGTAATATGAGAAAGGTTTTTCTGATATCTCGCGGAATATTCCAAAAGGATGTGACAACAGTTACAACCATTACAATACATTCTCAACAAGATAAGCACCAAACAACTAAAATAGTTCAACTATCTTAGTACATGTGAAAATAAAACATGACGTACAAATATCTGCAAAATAGTGTTACAAACATTCACAATTCATGTGTGAAGAACATGTTGGCCTTGAAAGGCTTTTGCTATTAAGTAAAAGTTACAAGACACATGTATACAATGAACATCACTAGCTCCAATAGTGGAGCATTGGAGCCACTCCTTGCTCCACAAAAGAACTAAGTATTCTCTCTATTGCTTTGCTGGTGGAGTCAAGGTGGAAAAGTCCTTTTCTCATACAATGAAGTTGTATATATAACCAAGGGTGACTCTTTGAATACCCTCATGGCTATTTTACTTCCCATGAATTTTCCTCTTACATGAATCTTTACATTCATGTGTGTCCTTTGGACTTCCAATTTACAATACATTTGTTTACAATGGATATAATGTAAATGGTGATGTGGCAACATGACCACTCATGAAATGACATGACATGACACTAATAACATGGAATTCTTGGTGACATGGAAATTCCAGGCCATTGCTCGTGCTAAGAGTGAAGTGTCTTCATGGAAGAGTTCTCCTTCTCTCCTCCATAATCCTTGTTGAGAGGGAGCCTTAAATGATCTTCAAGTCTTGAAAGTGGTCGCAAACTAGTGTCCTTTCTCTCTCTCTCTCTATCAATCATTGTGTAATTTCAACTGCAAGAGTGTCTTTGAGCATGCTTTCTTCATTCCTTCCTTCCTTTATCATCCCGACATGATTCGATGGAGAACCTGTCCCTGCAATTCACTCATGACGGGAGGACATCAATCTGAAAACCCTTAGCCTAAGGTAATGCATTATGATCCATAAAATGAGCCAGGACATGTCATAGGATGGGAAAGGAGGCTTAATGACTGCGCAACTGTGAAGTTTGATAGACAAGGGGCAGCCTTGGGCCTTGAGACTATGCAATGCGCAACTCATGTGGGGTTTCGGGATATTAATGCATAGTTTCTAGAGTCAGAGGGGACAAAAAAATAGGATGAGAGCTGGGAAACCAACTATGTAGTTCAGGAGGTCAGGATTGAATACGTAGTGTGAATTTCTAAGGCTTAAGGGATGAGATTGTATCTTGAAGTTGCGAAGTAATCAATTCAAGCCAGGATGGAGGCCTGAAATGCGCAATTCTGAAGGTCAAGGTTGGGTGTTGGTCGCCAAAACTGCGTAATGAGGTAGTTATTGTGAAGCTAGTACTGCACAATGTGTAGTACCAAGTAGCAGGGTCACAACTAGATGACTGAGACTGCATAGTTTACAGCTTAGGGGAGGCCCAAGGAGGCTAATTCAGTTGGTTGAAAATTTTTCTAGAAATGACTAAGTGTGGAACAAGTGAGATTGATGTGAACTTTGATAGATTTTTATTGTGATCACACACTCATCATGCTTGACGACTCAAATAAATAGGTCATTAGAGACATACAGAAAAATAATTATCCCCTGTGTGACATCTTTGTGACCAGTCATGATTTTTAGAAAATTATATATTACGGAGCAATGCAACACATAAAGTATGCGGAAAATACAAGCACACAAAACACATAAAACTAGAGAGACACAGATATACCTGGTTCACCCAGTTTGGGCTACATCCACCCCGAACAGCCAATCCTTCCTTTCTATTATCCAGCAAAATGAAGAGACAAAACCTACAACAGATCCGTTGTAATATCCTTTGTTCTCTCTCACATTCTCCCTATCTATTTCCCACTCAAAGAATACACATGTAATACACAGCCGCAATACAATACCCTCATACAAAGAGAGGGGTTTCCTTCTAGGGTAAAAAACCCTAAACTAAACATAACTTCTATTGTTATATCATTCGCCTAATGAAGGGCCCAGATTGACTAGAAATTACTATACTTTTACAAGGGAATTTTACATCTATTTTTAGCTTCGGGGGCGCTACCCCCGAAATCCCCTGCCAGGGGCGGCCTCCATAAAGTCGCTGCCGCCCCCCCTGGATCCCCCATGGCAGCGATTAATTACGGGCGGCGTTGTTGCCCCATTTAAGGTACAGGGGTCCAATGCTGTGATACAAAGTAAACAATATAATTAGGCTCCACACCCAAAAATGACAAGTGTGACACAAAAGATACACTATACGAAGACCGTGACGACACTTGTGCGATGGTGTTCAGAACTTTGGAAATGAGTGCGATGGGTACTTTCATAGTTAGACCAATTCATTTGTGAAAATATGACCTCTTGGAAACACTAGAACAAGCTCATACATTCACTACAGAAGCCAAAATTCCAAAGGCGATACTTTGCTTACCTTGTGAAAGGAATCATAAGAGCAATAGAATGAACTTCAAAGTTTGAGACAGTTCATGAACAAGACCAAGGAAGGCTCTAAAACTCGGGTATAGGCCAAAAATTTGGATGGGGTTATAGTGGCTACAACAATTCGTTAGTGCAAGTTTTGAAGAAGTGGAAACACAATTTAATGGAAAAGAAGAAAATACTCTACACAGATCACTAGAAACTATAGTACTTGCAGGCCCAAAATAACCTACGATAGACAAGAATTACAAGTAGATAGGTTTTCTACAATAGTTTCATTTCATGATCAAGTATAAGAAGGGTAGAAGAAACACATTGGGAAACATGGTTTTAAAGCCAACCACATCAAAGATAACAACTTTGGGAAATTTGATGCACATGGAATCATTCACCCATGATACATACATAGAGCCATATTTAGAGGATGATGAATTCAAGGAGGTGTTTCAACAATTATAGAGCTAGAGTCATGTGCATGATGGTGAAAACACCATTGAATACCATCTCGAAGAAATATTATTCTATATGCTAGATAAGTTATGTGTTCCTAAAGGAGAACAATTGCAGCTAATTAGAGCAACTCACACCTCTGAGGTTGTAGGGCATTTCGGTGTAGGGAAGATACTAGAAAAGTTGTAAAGGTATGCGTATTGGCTAAAGATGCATGATCAAGTAGTTAGGTTCATAATGTTAGTCATCGATAATTTTGACTTTATCCAAAGATGACTAAATTTGACAATCTCAGATTTCTAGAAACAATATTGCAGAAACATTGGAAGTTCTAGAAATCTCACAGCCTTCATTATCCTAAGCCTATCAATTTGCTGAATATTTTCACTTAAATCCTCCAAGTTCTCCTACCATCTCAAAAAGAAGTTGTTTTCAGGCTATATCTGCCCATTTTCACTCATTTTCACTTATCCAAACAGTCATTTTTTTCCTTGCTAAAAAGTCCTTTTTTCCTCTTCATTATCCCCCATTTTCCATAAAAAGCCCTTTTAAAATCATCAAAAACCCTTTAAACCTGTAAAAAATCCCTTTTTATGGTTTAAAACACCCCTCTTCACCTATCGAAAACCTTGAAAAAGGCCTAAAAACCCTCTTTTAAGCCTATTTTTCGACCCATTTTTATAAATAGGCCTTAAGCCCCTTTGGGATTGAGCCTCAGGCCCCTCCACCATATAAACCTACGCCTGTGACCAAGGCCTTAGCCCCATCACGCATCGCGCATTGGCGTTCCAAATTTATTTTTCTTCTTTCCTTTTTTATGTCGATTGGCCAATCTCCCAATGTGATAGCAACCGTCAATCGAGTTTGATCAAATGGCCAACTGTGTAAACTCTCCATGCTAATTCCTTAGCCCCTTTTCCCTGGCCCCTGGTCCCTTACTCCTCCATGGGACCATGCCCCAGCACCTACCCTTAGCCCCCATCACATCGGAAAAATCTGTTTTCTCTTCATTTCATTTTCCTTTTCCTCTGCCGATGTTTCCACTTCCGATGTAATCCACACCGTTTATCTACCCAGATCAACGGCTCTCTGTCTTCCCTTCTATTACCCATCGCCCAATAGATCTCTCATCCTTTTTCTCCCCAACATCAGATCTCCACCGTCGATCTGGGAGATCCGACGGTTATTAAGCCCCCTCCCTTTACTTCTATTTTCTTATTTACTTCCCAACCTTACCACTCCACGAAGCGATCCCCACCGTTGATCTTATTGATCCAACGGCTACGCGCTCACCCTACCATTCCTTGCCTTCCCTCCAGTCCTTTTCTTGTCTTTTTCCTCCGCACTATATTTTTCCCTTGGGCGATCTTGACCATCGATCTCATCGATTTGACGGTCATCACACCTCCCCTCTCATCCTCCGATCGCTCGACCATCCCTTCAAATGCATCTACACAAACGCATCTCCATCGTTGATTCATCTCATCCAACGGCCCTCGTTAAAACCCGCATCTCTAACCCCGCCCGATGAGATTTCACACCACGAAAAAGCAGCTGATTAATGGACCTTTTATCCTGCCTGCCTTCGTCCAGTCATTGAGCACTGGCCTCATATCTCCCTACCATGTACCTTTCCCCGTGTTCGTACCCTCTCGTCGTTAGATACGCGACCCCGGAGTCAACGGTTTGAGTGCTGCTTTTACGCCATTTCTTCGACCGTCAATCATGTGTTGGGAAAAATACTGAGAGGGGGGGGTGAATCAGTATTTACTGCATATTCAAAACTTTTTACTTTTTCATTCCTTAAAACCCATATGCTACTTTGCTGAAGCCAAGTAGCGTATACACGCGGATATCCTTCATAAAACTCGCATATACACAGAGATCTAATTATGCCATTAGTTCTTCACTTATATCATTCCATCATTCATTCATTGTATGTTCTATAAACAAAAGAACATGTGCAAGAAGAACAATAAACCATCATATATATATATGATCACACATGAACACCAGATTTTTAGGTGGAAACCCAAGCCGGGAGAAACCCACCTTTAGCTTGCTCAAATATTTTATTATAGAGAAAGACTGCGTAACATATGTGTCAAGCAGATTGACTGAAGACGCAGCACCCACCGCGCTCGTTTACCACCTCTCCGGAAGGAGCTCCAACCCCCCGACTCGTTTACCACTTTCCGAAGGGAGGTACGACCCCCCGACTCGTTTACCAGCCTCTCCTAGAAGGGAGCTACGACCCCCCCGATCTCGTTTACCAGCCTCACCTGGAAGGGAGCTACCACCCCTGACTGAAGGCTACAACCCTCAGCACCACCTTGGACCACGTTTCATCAATTTTCACATTGGATCCAACAACTTCAATAGAAAAACACTTGCAGGCCACGTTTCATCATATTTTTAGACTGGACCCTTTCCATACTTTTAAGCACAAACATACATCACCAACAGACATATATCACTACGTACCCATATAAACACACAGTAACGTACAGATATTTCATACCCTCGCTTCAGCAAACCCTAGTTTGCATACGCGCTTTCCTTTCAATGATATCGCGTATATACGCGCTTTCGTCCACATCAACCAACGTATACCTCAAAGACATATTTCGTCAAAAGATACGTGCTTTCTCTTCCCCGCCGAAGCCGCGTATATACGCGCTTCCTCCGCGGCGGGCAGCGCACATCTTCAACCGCGGCATCATACTTCATCGACCGATATTCGCCCGTATTTACCCTTTTACTTCTCGTACGCATGTTCGCCAGATGGATGTTCGCCTCATCACAGATCTAGGCCTTCCATAAGCAGATCTAGTAAATACAAGTGCATTTCAGATCCAGATCCCCTTCTTCATCATTGGTGCATCATACACTCATATTTATCTTCAAGTGTAACCCTTTCCAATCAGATCTACTTCAGAGAGAAGTATTCATTCAAGCTTAGACATCTTGCACCACACTCTCATGTTGTGCACAATGAATTTCTTCTCCTTTTATATGATTATCCTTTTTCAATACCATGAGCCCCTTTTTCAATACCATGGACCAAAACAATACCATAAGCCCAAAACTACCTGGACGGGGTCAATTAAAGCGATCATTACCGAATACAATGGGTCAATACCATGGTGGTCACCCCTGGTTTTGCACTTTTTGAGCGCTTTTGCCCATACGCGACTTGGCACGTTCTTTTCCGCGTGCATACACGAATTCCCCTAGAAAAATACGCGTATGCTTAGAGACATACTCTTCTCATCATAGATTTAGCACATGCTGAATTCCTTTCTTCATTTGTCTTCTGTACTCACTGTAGATACATCTGATTTAGTTCATCAAACCATATTCTATCAAGCACAACTTCATCAAGTAAGTTTCCATCATCTTCATCAAGTGGGTTGCCATTCAAGGACAACTCTCAACATAATATCGCATCACATTTACATAATTTACCACAAGTCCACGAAAGAAAGGATAATTATCACTGTGGTTTGCTATCAATTACAACACATGCCAGCCGCATGTCTTCATCTTCATTTAGTGGGTTGCCATCAAGGACAACACTCGGCATCATATTGCCAACAATCTCCCCCTTTGGACTTGATGGAAACCATGATGGTGTGATCACTACAACAGATAGATACAATAAAAATATAATGACACCATGTCACTCTCCCAAATATTTGACATCATTATCTTCTCTTCATTCAGCGAAACACCATGTCACTCTCCCCCCTTTTACCAAGTGTGTGAAGTGACCAAAGCCAATATACTTCCCTTTTCTCCTCATGTGGAAGAAGCGTTCTGCAGATCTGATATGTACTGAAGTGGCCAAGCTCCCCCTAAGTTCATGATGAATCTTCAAACATATTTTCCAAAGAAGTACATGACTCAATGACTTTCCTATCACCAATGACTCATACTTACAAAAAAAATCCAACCAAGTGGATTTACATATGGGACTCAAGTACCCAACCAAGTGGGTTTACAAAATTTGACTCAACTACCCAACCAAGTGGGTTTACAAACATTGACAAGTCCTTACATGACTGAATATTACAATTTTACAACATGGGTCTCAACAAGACCTTTTCATCAAACTACAAATATAGCTTTTAAGACCAACACCAGAAAGTCCTCAAGAAAGAGAACATATTTCAGAACCATCATAATTCCAACACTCTGCAGCTGAGGACAAAGAAAAAGGATCAAACTCTAATCAGGTAACCAAGCTCACAATCCAAATGACTAAGGCTCTCCCTTTTAGTTTGTGCATCCCAAAACTTCCACCAACAAATCATCAAGGCATATTCATTATCAGAAAGTGAGAACCTGGAACACCACCCAGAGATACCCAATAATATCGAGATACCAAAATGAAGACCGGCACTGTGGCCGAAAAGAGTCGTACCTTCTAAGCAAAAATTAAGCGCAATCGACATACACGGTTTTCCGTGTGTAACTCGCGTGTATACGCGACCGTGTTTCGCAAACTCCGTATCCACTATCATCTTCTAAAATTTATGCAGATTTGTTCTTTTGATCGAAGTAAGAGAACACTCCCGGGCCTCTCCGTCTAAGATATTCGAACACTTCCCTGGGCAGAGGTTTGGTAAATATATCAGCAACTTGTTCTTTGGAGGGAACATACTCCAACTTCACTTTTTGTTCAAGCACTTGTTCACGTAAGAAGTGATACTTGATGGGAATGTGCTTGGTCTTACAATGCATAACGGGATTCTTTGAGATACCGATGGTGCTTTTATTATCACACATAATGGAGATAGGAGGTGTACATTTGATTTGAAAATCTTGTAAGGTTTGCATCATCCAAAGGAGTTGAGTGCAACAAGACGCAACAACCACAAATTCTGCTTCTGTTGTAGATAAGGCAATATAATTTTGCTTCTTGCTGAACCAAGATACTAACCGGGGCCCCATGTAGAATGCACCACCACTAGTGCTTTTCCGATCATCAACACTTCCAGCCCAATCTGCATCAGTGTAAGCATGAAGAGTAAGGTTAGCATTCTTTGGATACCATAGACCAAAGTCTTGAGTTCCTTGTAGATATTTGAAAATTATTTTAACAGCCTGAAGGTGAGACTCTTTTGGATTAGCTTGGAATCGTCCAACAATCCCAACTGCATGCATAATGTCTGGTCTAGTCCCAGTGAGATAAAGTAGACTTCCTATCATTGAT
>CM076576.1:506290792-506525229 GCA_034641835.2 Pinus albicaulis | reverse complement strand
ATTTAAGAAACATTTCTCCCCTACATCATAAGCTACGATATAGTCTATTTGACCATAGATACATTGTGCATTCATTTACGGGAAAAACATAGTTAGAGCCATAGATCATCACTGATCAAATATAGGCTTATAAGAAACATAATAACAATAGAAATATAATGGATATAACAAAAAATAAATCCATACGTAAACCAATATGTTTGCATACCGAATACCATAGAAATGAGTTGCTCATTACTGAATGTAAAAACCAACCGGAGAAGAGACTTCCACGTTCCACCCGACCATAGATTGGCTGAGCCAAGTCTCACTTCAGTTAATCACCCCTATTCCATATTCCAATCAACACCAAACCAGGGCTCCAGAGACCAAACTGCCTCAACCCCAAACCAATGATTCCACCTCATGGTCAAACATCATTAACCATCACGAATTGATCTTTATCCAAGTTGTTTGAGGGCTCCAGAGTGTTTGTTCCAACTAGAACTTCCAAGACTAGTAACTCAACCCCAAATGTTACAGGCCTTGCATAGTGTTTGTCCAACCAGGACTTCCAAGACTAGTAACTCAACCCACCTAGCACTTCTGAGAGTGTTTTTCCAACAAAGGTTTCTAGGACTAGTAACTTAACCCACAATTGTTCGTCAAGATTCTAGAGCGTTTGTCCAATCAAGGCTTATAGGAACTAATAAATCAACGCAAAACTAAAGGAATCATTAGAACCAACCAAAAATAATCAATGGAAATAACCCACCACACCATGGCTATCCAGGAAATGGCAAGGCTAGGCAGATCCACATGCATACGCCATGCAGGCCAAAACTAGTGAGGAAAACATAGATGCAACTCGGTACCTGCACTCAGATCCCACTGCAGATGTTGATATCGATGTCCTCTTGCGCTTTCTTCATCTTCCTTTTCCTTCTTGCTCCAAATCACTAAGTATCCATACTATCCAAGTGTGCTCCAAGAAAATTCTAATTATGCAAGAGTATGAGAGGGAGAGAGAGAGAGAGAATAATAAGAGAAATCCATAAGTGTGAGAAAAATATTACCAAATGATACTAAAAAGCCTTTTTATACAATATGCCTTTATTTTCTTCATTTTCCATTATTTTCCTTCATTTTCCTCCTCACTTGCAACCTATGACCTTTCACATTCCCTTTCTCCTTTTTCCCATTATTTCCATAAATAAAATGTCAAATAATTCCTCATGCCTTTCAAAAGCCTTTTCCATTGCCTTTGTAAATTTCCATATATCCATAATAACCGAAATGAATACCCACGAGGATTTTTTTCCCACCATTGTGCTTGGAATACGTGTCCCAGAGATCGTGGTCTTATATATTTTTACATGGATTTTTACCAAGGCTGTTACAGAACCCTCCCCCTTGGGGGAACATTTTCCTCGGTGTTCAATGACACATATAACCAACAAGACCGCTGAAAATAAAACATACTTCCCATGGAGCTTTATAACATAGCTCATTTTAGTATTTACAATGACCACTTCTGAAACATGACAAACATACCGTTTACTAGAGCTTTATAACATAGCTCACTATGGTATTTACAATAAAAAACACATATACTCAAGCACATTTGCTTCAACCAACAAATAACCATATTGTCTGTGGAGATTTATAAATCCATCTCGATATAATATTTATAATAATATACACATATATACACATACAGATTTTCTCAACTAACAAATAGAAGGATACGATGCCCATATTAGCAACAAGGGAATCTAGAGGTTCACACCTCCACCATCAAAGTAATACTAGGATTCACGTCCTTCCCAGGAAGTTCATAATCCACTTCCGAATTCAAATATGCATCCAATGTCTAGCGCTACAATCCTGTGCCACTTTTCCTCTCAGTGAACAGTTATTGAGTCATTGTTCCAAGGCACACTCCCAATGTGCATCTGATTCCATCTAGGAATGTTAATGATAAAAAAAATCAACCCCAACCTTCCCTTCTCTGCTACATAGTCCCTTTGGAAATCCAGTCACCCCTTCCATGCAGTCACTCACCTTCCAAGTTCCATTGGAACCCCCATCTCAAGCAATCCATCCCTTGGCAAGGCTTCCTCGCATTGAAAGATACAAAAACCAAGGCATATACCTCCCTCAAAACCATCATACTGGTCATAACATGTTCATGGAAACTAATGGACACTATTGGGTACCAGTGTCCCACAATGGACTTGCTCTTGAAGTGCTTTACTAGCATATTGTTGCATGTTTCAATTAATTTTATTGACATTGCTAATTCTTACAATCAGTTTCAACCACACAACTGGGTATTCCATGATATCCTGTACCAAGCACATAATTTACATTAGATTAAAAATAAATTCAAAAAAAATCAAATTATACCTCATTGGTAGCCAGTCAATAAGGTACACTTGCAATCATGTTATTTCCCATCACAACAAGTCAAAATGGTTGTTTGATCAAATCATCATGTATAAACATATCACATCTATTTAGCTCAAAACACAACCATCATAGGTCAAAAATCATGAATCACATGCAATCATCATAAACCATAATCATAAATCACATGTAACCATCATATTTAGAATCACAGATCACACGCATAAAAATACTGAAATAAAATATTGATATTTATCCTTCATCAGTCCATGTTTCTACCTTTTCTCTTTCTGTACACACCAGATTGGTTTCCACACCCAACAAGCCCCCATTTCCCTTGCTTCTCTTTACTCATATACACATACACACAGTTTACATCAAAACCCATACATCCACACAAGACATACAATACCTTACAATACAGGAAGCCACACCAACATACGACACATACACCTACATATGGTGTAAAATAAAAAACAATATATATGCCTACTCCAACATACAATGCATACACCTACATCGAGTGCATGATATAACAAAATACATACGCATACACCAGCATTCAACATATAAACATAGGACTAGTACAAGCATATAACATTAAATCATATCCACATGATACTGACCTCGTAGATATGTCAAGGCTACTCTTCGCACTTGATTCCTCATAAGACCAATAAACTCTTCATGCCATTCAGTTGGATAAGAAATCATTCTTAAAAACACTGTCATACAACAACATAGATATGTACATACATACATAACTAAATCATTAGCATAAAACAATCATGATGCTATTAGACAACGAAATACACACACACACATATATATATACATAAAAACATCAACATAAATAAATCATGATCTCATCAGATAACGACACACATACATAGACATGAAAATTATTATGATCAAAACATGATAACCAGATATCATAAGGTCTAGGTTAAGAGAACTTCGTTTATTTGTGCACAACATGCACAACGTTGAGAACAACATTTCCCAACTTACCCAAGGCATCTAACACCTCATATCCACTTTCTTTATCTTTATGGTTACCTTTCTCATTTATGTACCGTCGTCGTCCATTTAGCACAATGGACCCAACCAGCCCAACCGACTGTCATAGTCTTAACTTCTACTATGGTTACTCATGCACTGAGCTTCATCCATGTATTTTATTACTCTCTTGGCACAAAAAATCTCTCCCCAAGCTCCATTAACTTTCCTCTTTCCCAACCAATTCCCAAGAATCTCAAAACATAAAATACAAGGACAAGAACAAGAAGAAAACCATGAAAACCAAGGAAATATGACATCACAACAAAGTGGCATGATCATGCACTAGATGTAATGAATACTACAATCAAGTGTAAACAAATCAAAATATTGAAAGCACAAGACAAGCAAAAAACACCATGACTCAATCCCCATGGGTTCCCAATTCTTCCAAGCGAAAGCTCAACCCAAGCCTTCTTCAATATTTCATGGAAGTCTCTTGCCATGTAATCCCCTGCATCATATTTCCATAAACACGTAACTTTCAGTGCATAAATAACACAACAACATGTTGATTACCTTACCTTTTTGTGCCAAGCACATTGACCTATAACTGAACACACATGTTGGCCATATGTACCAAAGAACAAGACAACATATCTATCAATTTGGAATACAAATTTACCAAGACTAACAACCATGTCATAACCAAAAATCAACTCACATTCATCAGTCATAATACATAATCCTACAACTATCACCTACTTACACTAAAGTATTCATCAGCTATCTCAACACATATTACATTATTACAACCATCTTAACACCAAATCATTTCTCCATGCAATCTTATAGACACATACTCATATCATGTGATTAATCAAACACTCAACAATAAATATATGACATAATATATACAAACACTCAAACACCAAATAGATGAAAAAATCAAATATTCAAGCACCAAGAATATGACATAAGCAAACTCATACCTTAATGCATCTCAGGGGAGGCTATCTTTTCTACATAACCAATCTATATTAGCATGATATAATTTCTCAACATATCAACCTAATCATAAATAGGGCCATGATATTTGTAATAGTATCTACCTAACATGTTCACATCATAAACCCATAAGAAATGTCACTCATGCATACAATCACTTATACACAGTCACTCTAGACATAATACAATACACTATCATAATTAGGTGGACTCATGCCTGGATGTCATAACCCTAACCATTAAGCTAACTATCATACAACAATAAAAATTTAACCCATAACATGCTCATCAACAACATATAAGTTATCTAACATAAAACAACAATAGAAATGTATACCACCAAAGGTTGTTGCCATTTATGGCTATCAAACACATGTGCATATAAATGCACTAATCAACTAGTATCTATAATGTATGTAGCCAAAACATCAATACAATGAAAGGAATACTCATAACCATAATGCATATAACTACACTGATCAACTTGTATTTATAACATATGTAACCATAATAATATAATGACAAACATATATGTAACCCTAATCCTTACAACAACCATGAATGACATACCTGCATGCCAAACGTGCACACTTGTATGACGATCTACTCTTGCCTCGAGATCCAATGTTGCAACTTCAATTTGATGGTTTGTATCTCCTGCTCTATCTTATCCAACACATTAGCATCATAACATACCAATATCATCATGATGACCTAATTGCATACAGTGACCTTATGCACAATAAAATTCACCATAACAGTGTAAACTTGACCATATGCACCCACTTGACATGTATAACCAATCATGAACGACCAATGCATATCCCACATATAGCCTCACATAAGCAAGCATACACATAAAGTGTATATGCATATTACGAAAGTTGTGCGCAACTTTTTTATATGTGTATCTTTTGTATATGTACATATATGGAATTTGTGCATATACAAAATATATGCACATATACGGAAGATGCACACATCTTTTGTATATGGGAAAGTTCTATATATATGCAATCCATATATGTATATATACAGAAGTTGCAGACAACTTCAACCTTCGTATATATGCAGCATTTGTATATGCGCAAATATGCACATATCTTCCGTATATATGCAACTTCTATATATGTGGATATACAAAATTTTCGCATATATATAAGATATGTGATAGAAAAGATGTGCATATGTAGAAGTTCTGTGAATGTTGTATATGTGTAGCTTCCATATGTATAAATTATACAAGATTCATGTTTATTACCGGACTCCCCTGATCTAACAAATTAACTTATGTTAAATACATAATCCTTCCACTTAATTCTTTGCGGAAATTAAATCGCTAATTGCAAAACACATATGAAGCAAAATCAATCGCACATAAACACAATTTTTTAATGGGAAAGCTTAAAGCTAAAAACCCCAACTATCATATATTATCTATATCAATGGATCATGTAATAATCTCATACAAATCTAAGTACATCAAGCTCTCAGTACAATCAACAATCATTACACACTGTCATGCAAAAATTTGCATATCTATCCACCAATTTCTTGCGTCCTGACAACATGCCTCCACTATGCAATCCATGCTGAAGAAGACCCCTGAATGAATTCAAATTTGCCTTTCCTTGACTGCACAATCCTCATTGGCATCTCCAATGTGTGTTAGATTCATTGAATGCATCACTATAGTCACAACAGATAGTCCATCTCACCCTTTCACCTATTTCTCCACTGGGTCTCCACTGGAACTGACATGCAAGTAGTTAACTGTTGTATTTGTTCAATTGCAAGTGAGTCTCTAGTTTTGAATTAATTAAATAATTAATTCACTAAACTCTCACTAGTGTATCTTCAGTTAGAACTAGATACAATTAGCACAACTGAGTTAAACTAAATAAAAACTCCCATAACTACTCTTCCAACTCTGTCACAACTCTGCCACTTCAATTCTAACTGAGTCCTGCATGCATGAGTCACCAACCACCCTAGGAATTGTGTAATTCCTTCAGCCCACTGATTTTCCAAATCTGTTCATTGAAATAAATTTCTCCAAGATAATAAGTTGATATTTATTGTCGGATTATTATTAAGGGCTAATAATAATCGACATGCATCTATTTTTAGATTAGCGATCTATAAATAGACTTCGCCCAATCTTCTAAAAATAGAATCTCATATATTTTTCCAACTTGATCAACCATATACAAATAGCATCCTGCAACTTATAGAATATTCTCACCATGTCTAAAAATAAACATACACCTAAAAATAACTTGCGGGCCCCACTTAGTGAAGGTGCTTAATTTTCACTAAGCTCATCATCTTGTTGAATCTCAACAATCCGTCTCAACAAGATAGGGATTATCATTCACCCAAATTCTATCTCTATGGTATTCGAATTTTCTCATAGTGAGCGCCTTCGTCAAAATATCTGCATCCTAATATTCCGTAGGAATTTACTGAAGCAACTGATCTTGCGTTGCACACAATCTCTGATATGATGATACTAGATATCTATATTCTTAGATCTATCATGAAACATAGGATTAATCGAGAGTTTAATGCAACTCTGATTATCACAATGTATCACTGTAGGATATAAATGAGAACCGAACAAACCAACCAGGATATTCCTCATCCAGATAGCCTCACATGCAGCTTGACTTGCTGCCATGTATTCTGCTTCAGCTGAACTGAGTGCCACGGATCTTTTTTTCTTGCTGTACCAAGAAAATATTGTAGATACGATACTGAAAACCCCTCCTGATGTGCTCTTTCTGTCCGTTGGGATTCCTACCCAATCTGCATCTATGAAGCGATGCAACTTCAATTCATCCTTCTTTCTGTAGCATAATCCATACTCAGATGTGCCCCTGAGATATCTCAGGACATGCTTTCCTGCCTTTCAAAAGAGCTTGGTAGGCTTAACCATCACTTGACTAAGCTGGTTCATCGCATAGCATATGTCCAGTCTTGTATTAACTAAATACATGAGTGAACCCACCAACTGTCGATAGACAGTAGCATCCACTACCTTTGTCGATGTAGCATCCTCTTTCCTCCAATTTCCTGGAAGAGGAGTATCCATGGGCTTGTAGTCCTGCATGTGAAACTTACCAAGTATCTCTCGAGCATACTTGCCTTGAGACACAAATATTTCACCTTCTCACTACCATATTTCCAATCCAAGGAAATAATGAAGGAGGCCCAAATCATTCATCTCAAACTGCTTTGCAAGATATTCCTTGCATGAGTGTATCAATTTCTCATCACCCATTAGTATTAAATCATCAACATAAAGAACAATGATTAAAAGCTTACCCTCCACCACAATTTGGTATAGTTTTGTATCCGTCTCACTCTTGGTGAAGTCAAGTCTATTGAAAGAGCTATCGATCCGTGTGTACCAAGCACGAGGTGCTTGCTTCAGCCCATACAACACTCTTTTGAGTCTGCACACATGCGACTCGCTGGTGAAGATATAAAATCCTTCAGGCTGCTCAATGTACACTTATTCCTCAATGATCCCATTAAGGAATAAAATATTCACATCCATTTGATGAATGTGCCAACCCGTCTGTGCTGAGAGAGCAAGGATGGTACTTATGGAAGAATATCGTGTGACAGGTACAAAGGTTTCTTCATAATCAATCCCCTCAATCTGTGAGAAGCCTCGGGCAAAAAATATTGCATTATAATTCTCGATGCTCCCATTATTAGCTTGCTTTACTTTATAGCCATCTTGAACCTATCACTGATTTACCAACCGGCCTAGGAACAATCTCCCGATCAATGTTTCTGACAATGGAGTCATACTCCTCCACCATGGCATCTACCCATGTGGGCTCCTACACTACTTCCTCAAAGGAAGATGGCTTTGTCATGATACACTTTCTCATGAGAGCCATGTATCCAGTGAATCGATCAGGTGAATGTCTCTGTCTGCACTGTGATGTAGGGACTCCTACATTCTGTGCTGCATCAAGCTTCAGCCTCTCATATTCTGTGGTACACCTTCTGCCTGATCTGATGTTTGGATCTACGTGAGTGGACTCCTCCACTCCATGAATCTCCTCTTGTGGCTGATCCACATCTTGAGAGTCATCTTTGGGAACAAGAAGTTCCCCCTCTACATGCAAGTGTATCTCCCTCTCAAGCGACAAATTCATGGATTTCTCCTCATTGAATTTTATATCCCGTCGCACCACAGTCATCCGAATGTTTAGAAAATACACACGATAATTATGGGGTGTTTCTGTGTACCCCAAAAATATCCCAACTTCTGCAGTCAGCTCAAGCTTCTTCCTGGCGCCCTTTGTCACATGAATGTAAACAGATGAGCCAAAAATATTCAAATGAGAAATATCAAGCTTCGTACCAGTAAAAGCTTCTTCAGGTGTACTCATGCCAAGTACTCTATGAGGACAACGATTTTGCACATAAACCGCAGGGTTGCATGCTTCCGCCCACAAGTGCATTAGTAGGCCCTGGTCATGCAGCATAGATCGTGTAGCACCCACGATCGTTCTGTTCTTCCTCTCCGTGACCCAATTCTATTGTGGGTTATGAGGCGTTATGATTTCTCTTCGAATTCCTTCTTTGCTACAAAATTCTTTGAATTCATTCAAAATATATTCACCACCATTATCGCTCTGCAGAGCCTTCAATTGCTTCCTCGACTCCTTCTCCACCAATGCTTTAAACTCATAGAAATTTGAGAATGTTTCACTCTTCTTCTACATGAAGAAGATCCAACATCTATGATAATATTCATCAACAAATATAACATAATATCTGTGTTTTGTTGTTGAAGCAACCAAGAAAGGTCCACACACGTCTGCATAAATTCTCTCTAGGATCGCCGAAGCACGGTTCTTCTTCTCATGAAAGTGGTCTTCACTAACATACCCATATTACATCCCTTGTATTAATCAGAATATGCAAGAGTACCCTTGGCAAGTCTAGTAGAAATCTGCAGTAAAATATTCAAGGTGCCATGGTGAAGATGGCCCAATCTTCTGTGCCATAATTCGCCCTCATCCTGGTTGACCACTTCTTCTGATTTACCCATCATTGCAGCATAGCCATCTACCTCTAGCTTGTAGAGATTCTTAACTCGAATCGCTATCCTCTTAGTTTGACCCATTGTTTTATGTCACAGGAAATCTTTTCCCTCACTGAAAACAACGTCATAACCTCTGTCCTCCAACATCACGACCGAGACCAAGTTCTTCTTCAGACGTGGCACATTCATAAAATATTTCAACAGAAATGGTTTACCTGAATCCCTCTCAAAGGTAATGGTTCCAATGTCGGTCGCACTATATCTACCATCGTCGCCCATATCTATATGCATTTGGAGATCTTTCTGTAGAAATTTTCTGAATAATGAAGATTTATCCACCGAGATTATCCTGATCACATACTAATTCGAATTCATATGCAACACATAACCTCTTCTACAATCAATCATCAATTTGCGGAAATAGAAATAGTCGCATGCGCACATAAACACAATATGTAATGGGGAAATATTATAGCTGAAAACCCCCAGCTATTTGTATATTATAATAGAAGAGAAACATGTAACAATCTCAGTACAATACTCCTCACAAGTACTCAGTACTGTCTCCAATAGTTACACACAAACTAGCTTGGTTTTGAACAAGTCACGGGTTCAAAACTCATCCACTAATTGCCTGCCTCTATTGCGCAATCAAGGCTGGTCTAATGAGAGATCCAAGTTCAAATCTCACTGGCTCCAACTGCGCAATCATCATTGGAAATCTCCTCCAATGCTTGTGCAAATCTCATGCACAACTGCTGTCGCAACTAATAGCAAACTCACCCTTTCATCTACCTCTTCCATTGGTCTCCACTGAACTGTCCATGCACTGTAGTGAACTGATGTGTTCTTGAGTTGAATAATGAGTTAATAATTAGTGAATTAAATAATATTTAATTCACTCCACTCATTACTAGTTGATTATCTAGTTAAACTAATCTCAACTAGTTCAACTAAGTTAAACCGAACACAACTCCACCAACTATCTCATCAACTCCACCAAACTTCTGCCACTGAAGTCCTAACTGAAGTCAACCATTCATGAGCTCACCAAACCCTTAGGAATAGCGTAATTCCTCTGTCAGATGCATGAGCCACTTCCAAGGCTCGAACTGAAGTGCTCCAAGAGAGTAAACTGAAGTTTATAGTCCAAATATTATTAAGGGTAAATAATATTTGACTTCCCTATTTTAAGGAGAGGCAGTCTAAAAATAGACTTCGACTTATAGGTCCAAAAAATAGAGTCCCATCTATTTTTACCAACATGACCAATGCTCCAAGAATCTCATACTGCAATCCCCGGACCATGCTCCATATGTCTAAAAATAGACATAGTCTAAAAATAGATTTTGCGCCAGAATTTGCCTGCGGGCCCACTTAGTGAAAGCGACTTCATTTCACTAAGCTCCATCATCTTGCTGCATTCTCAACACTCCCTCTCAGCAAGATATGGATTATCTGCAATCCCTATCCTGCCTCTGTGGAATTCGAACTTGCTCCTGGTGAGCGCCTTCGTCAGGATGTCGGCATCCCGATCCTCCGTGGGAACATATGAAAGCATCATGATCCTCCGCTGAACACAATCTCTGATGTGATGGTACCTGATGTCGATATGTTTGGACCTATCATGAAAAACTGGATTAGCCGAGAGCTTGATGCGGCTCTGGTTATCACAGTAGATCACTGTAGGCTCCAAATGCAACCTGAACAAACCTGCGAGGATCTTCCTCATCCAAATAGCCTCACATGCAGCCAAGCTTGCTACCATGTACTCGGCCTCTGCTGAACTGAGTGCCACGGATCTCTGCTTCCTGCTGTACCAGGAAACTGCTGTCGACCCAATGCTGAAAACTCCTCCAGATGTGCTCTTTCGGTCCGTTGGGCTCCCTGCCCAATCTGCATCAGTGAAGCCGGAAAGCTTCACTCCATCCTCCTGTCTGTACCATAGACCATATCCCGATGTGCCACTAATATAACGCAATACATGCTTGCCTGCCTTCCAAAAGAGCTTGGTAGGCTTAACCATAGCTTGCGAAAGCTGGTTAACAGCATAGCATATATCGGGTCGTGTATTGACCGGATACATAAGCGACCCCACCAACTATCGATAGACAGTGGCATCCACTACCTCCGCTGAAGTAGCATCCTCCTTCCTCCAACCACCAGGAAGAGGAGTATCAACAGGCTTGCAGCCATGCATGTTGAACTTCTCCAGTATCTCCCGGGCATACTTACCTTGAGAAACAAACAGTCCATCACTGCGCTGCCAAATTTCCAATCCCAGGAAATAATGAAGGAGGCCCAAGTCCTTCATCTCAAACTCTCTAGCAAGATCCTCCTTGCATGAAAGTATCAACAGCTCATCACCCGTCAAAATCATATCATCTACATATAGTACAATGATCAGCAACTTCCCCTCCACCACAATCTGGTACAGGTTAGGATCTGCCTCACTCTTGGAGAATCCAAGTCCGGTGAAATAACTGTCTATCCGTGTGTACCAAGCACGAGGTGCTTGTTTCAACCCATACAGTGCTCTCTTGAGTCTGCACACATGCAACTCACTGCTGAAGATCTCGAAACCTTCGAGCTGCTCTATGTACACCTCCTCCTCAATGACTTCGTTGAGGAACGCAGTCTTCACATCCATCTGATGGATGTGCCACCCCATCTGCGCTGAGAGAGCTAGGATCGTCCGTATGGAAGAGTACCTTGCGACAGGTGCAAAGGTCTCCTCATAATCGATCCCCTCGATATGTGAGAAGCCACGGGCGACAAATCTCGCCTTGTACTTCTCCACACTCCCGTCAGCCGCCTGCTTCACTTTGTAGATCCATCGCGAACCCACCACGGATTTCCCCTCCGGTCTTGGGACAATCTCCCATGCACTGTTTCTGACGATCGAATCATATTCTTCGATCATGGCATCTACCCATGCGGGTTCCTCCACAGCTTCCTCAAAAGAGGATGGCTCCATCACGACACATTGACTCATAAGAGCCATGTATCCAGTGTACCGATCCGGTGACTGCCTCTGTCTGCGCTGTGCTGTAGGTGGTCCTACAACCTTCTCTACATCTCGAGCCAGTCGCTCAGCTTCTGTAGTGCGCTTGCGCCCTCTGATGGTTGGCGCTGCATGGGTGGTCTCTTCCACCTCCTGAACTTCCTCTTGTGGTTGATCCACATCCGGAAGCTCCTCCTTAGGAACTAATAGCTCCTCATCTGCATGCAAGTGTGGCTCCCTCTCAAGCGAACACTGCATGGCTTTCTCCTCCTGAAACTTGATATCCCGTCGCACAACAGTCTTGTGACTGTCTGGAAAATACACCCGATAGTTGTGAGGTGTATCAGTGTACCCCAAAAATATTCCAACCTCTGCGGTCGGATCCAGCTTCTTTCTGGCATCCTTCGTCACATGCATGTAGACAGGTGAGCCAAAAATTCTCAGATGAGAAACATGAGGCCTCTTGCCAAAAAACGCCTACTCCAGTGTACTCATGCCAAGAATCTTGTGAGGACAACGGTTCTACACATATACTACTGTATTGCATGCCTCAGCCCACAAGTGAAGGGGTAGGCCCTGATCATGCAACATTGCCCGTGCAGCACCCACGATCGTTCTATTCTTCCGCTCAGCCACCCCGTTCTGCTATGGGTTATGGGGTGCGATGAGCTCTCTCCGAATCCCTTCTATGCTGCAAAAGTCTTTGAATTCAGTAGAGATGAATTCACCACCATTGTCGCTCCTAAGAGCCTTCACATGCTTCCCCAATTCCTTCTCAACCAGCGCCTTGAATTCACAGAACTTTGAAAATGTCTCGCTCTTCTTCTGCATGAAGAAGATCCAGCACTTCCGAGAGAAATCATCAACAAAGATCACATAGTACTTGTGCTTTGCTGTCGAAGCTATAGAGAAAGGACCACACACGTCTGTGTGAACTCTCTCAAGGATCGTCGTGGCACGACTATCCTTCTCGTGAAAGGTGGCTTTCACATACTTCCCAAGGTACACCCCTTGCACTGATCTGACTGCGCAAGAGTGCCCTTAGGAAGCCCAGTAGAAATCTGCTGCAGGATCTTCAAAGCTCCATGGTGAAGGTGGCCCAATCTCTTGTGCCACAGTTCGCCCTCATCATCCCGGCTCACCACTTCTCCCGCCTTGCATGCCATTGCTACGCAGCCATCTACTTGCAACTGATAAAGGTTCTTGACTCGAACCCCTATCTTCCGGGTCTCACCAGTAGTCTTACTGCGTAGGAAGGCTTTTCCTTCGCTGAAGACCACATCATACCCCTTGTCTTCCAACATCGCCACAGAGATCAGGTTCTTCATCAATCCTAGAACATGTAAAACTTCCTTCAATATGAAAGGTTTACCAGACTCCCTCTCAAAGGAAATGGTACCGATACCAGTCGCACTGTATCTACCATCATCGCCCATCTCGATGTGCACTCCAAGATCTTTTTCCTCCAGATCTGAAAACAGATCTCGATCTCCGGTCATGTGAAATGACGCACCACTGTCCAAGAACCAAACTGATCCCATCACACTTGAAACCAAGCATGCGATCAGTGAAAAATCCAGTTCAAATTGAGAAGCCAATGCCTCTCCCGCTGCAGATCCCGCAGCCTTATTATTTTTCTTCTTCTGCGGACAATTTGTGGCATAATGTCTGTGATGGTGACAGTGAAAACACTTCACCTTGGACATGTCTTGCTTCTTGCCTTTCGCACCAGACTGAGAAGCTTTCTTGCTCTTCCCCTTCTTTTCTTTGGCATCCAAAGCGAAATTTTCTTCATCAGATACCTTTGATGAAGATCCGTCCCTGGTAGTCCTCCTTATCTCCTCTTGCATGAGATCCGCCCAAAGTCACTCCCATCCCGGCAACTTCTCCTGACCATTGACACTATCTTGATATGCATGCCAACTTTTCAGAAGACCAAGGAGAGCCAAGTCCACCATATCGTCTTCTTCGACAGTCACCCCCACACTTCCCAGCTCATCTCTGCATTGAGTGAACTTCGTGAGGTACTTGGCGATACTGTCGCCTTTCTCCATCTTAATGTTTCTGAGCTTATCCTTGAGTGCCAGCTTCCTTTGGTCACTCTTACTCTGGAATAGATCTGTCAATGCTTTTCAC
The DNA here is from genome assembly GCA_034641835.2 of Pinus albicaulis. NCBI lineage: Eukaryota > Viridiplantae > Streptophyta > Pinopsida > Pinales > Pinaceae > Pinus > Pinus albicaulis. The sequence goes on along the minus strand of CM076576.1, from coordinate 506,510,623 downwards.
ATTAAATATGGAGAAGCTTTTCCATGCAGGCTGGATACAATGTGATCCTTCACGCCCTCCAACAAAATCCTTCGACATTTCGCCATCTTCTTTTTCCAAGCCTCGACTTCAGCAGAATTAATGGGCTTTTGGACATCCGTATCTACGAACTCCTTCAGTCCATTATCTTCTAATACTACCTCCATCCGATCTTCCCATGCAACATAATTCGAACTGCCTTCAAGAGCATATTCGAGTCGCAAACCGTTGAAAGACATTTTCAACTCCGGCACCAAGAAAACAAACTGCTGCAAAATTCGAATTCCAAACTCAAAAACTCAACTGCTTCTGGATCTGTGAGAAAAAATTATTTCTAGCACAGAGATTGAATGTAAGGGCATTTACTGGATATATAACCTTTCAGAGAAAGGATGGATCCAGAGGCTACCTAGCCCGTTACAGACTCTCTCTACCGAATTAATATTGTAATCACTGCAATAGATCCCGATGATTAATTCGCTCTGATACCATGTAGAAATTTGCTGAATAATGAATATTTATCCACCGAGATTATCCTGATCACATACTAATTCGAATTCATATGCAACACATAACCTCTTCTACAATCAATCATCAATTTGCGGAAATGGAAACAGTCGCATGCGCACATAAACACAATATGTAATGGGGAAAGCTTATAGCTGAAAACCCCAGCTATTTGTATATTATAATAGAAGAGAAACATGTAACAATCTCAGTACAATACTCCTCACAAGTACTCAGTACTGTCTCCAAAAGTTACACACAAACTAGCTCAGTTTTGAACAAGTCACAGGTTCAAAACTCATCCACTAATTGCCTTCCTCTATTGCGCAATCAAGGCTGGTCTAATGAGAGATCCAAGTTCGAATCTCACTGGATCCAACTGCGCAATCATCATTGGCAATCTCCTCCAATGCTTGTGCAAATCTCATGCACAACTGCTGTCGCAACTAATAGAAAACTCACCCTTTCATCTACCTCTTCCACTGGTCTCCACTGAACTGTCCATGCACTGTAGTGAACTGATGTGTTCTTGAGTTGAATAATGAGTTAATAATTAGTGAATTAAATAATATTTGATTCACTCCACTCATTACTAGTTGATTAGCTAGTTAAACTAATCACAACTAGTTCAACTAAGTTAAACCGAACACAACTCCACCAACTGTCTCATCAACTCCACCAAAACTCTGCCACTGAAGTCCTAACTGAAGTCAACCATGCATGAGCTCACCAAAACCCAAGGAATAGCATAATTCCTTCTGTCAGATGCATGGGCCACATCCGTAGCTCCAACTGAAGTGTTGTAAGAGAATAAACTGAAGTTTAGAGTCCAAATATTATTAAGGGCTAATAATATTTGACTGACCTATTTTTAGATAGGCAGTCTAAAAATAGACTTCGACCTATATGTCTAAAAATAGAGGTCCATATATTTTTACCAACATGACCAATCATCCAAGAATAGCATACTGCAACTCCTAGACCATGCTCCATATGTCTAAAAATAGACATAGTCTAAAAATAGACTTTGCGCGAAAAATAGCCTGCTGGCCCACTTAGTGAAGGCGACTTCATTTCACTAAGCTCCATCATCTTGTTGCATTTTCAACACTTTCTCCTCCAACTCACTAAATAACTCCTTGTTTCCCATCATGTGGAAGGAATTACCACTATCAAGATACCACACCGATCACATTTCGCTTGAAACCAAGCATGTGATCAAAGAGAAATCAAGTTCAAATTGTGAGGCTAAGGCCTCACCTCCTGTAGCTCCAACAACCTTCTTGTTCTTCTTTTTCTGTCGGCAGTTAGTGGCGAGATGTCCATGTTCATGACAGTGAAAGCACTTCACTTTGGACAAATCCAGCTTCTTTCCTTTAGTCTCAGATTTTGGATTAGATTTATTCCCCTTCCCTTTCCTTGATTTGGCAGCCAAAGCACAATTCTCTTCATCATCATTCTTCGATGAAGAGCCATCTCTGGTACTTCGCCTTATCTCCTCCTGCACTAGATCTGACCAAAGTCTCTCCCAATCCGGTACTTTCTCCCGTCCATTGACAGAGTCCTGATAACTATGCCAACTCTTCGATAACCCAAGGAGAGCCAAGCTCACCATGTCATAATCCACAACCGTGATTCCCACACTGCCCATCTCATCCCTACATTGGACAGACTTCATGAGATATTTTGGAATATTGTCGCCCTTCTCCATTTTGATTTTTCTGAGCTTATCTTTCAGCGCTAGCTTCCTATGGTCGCTACTGCTTTGGAAAATATCTTTCAAAGCCTTCCACATTGAAAATGGAGTGGCTTTCCCCTGAAGGCTTGATAAAATATGGTCCTTCACACCTTCCAACATAATTCTTCTTGTCTTTGCTACCTTTTTTTTCCATACGTCAAGTAATGCAGCATCGCTAGAATTAGGCTTAGGAGCATCGCTATCGATGAACTCCTTCAGACCATTATCTTCAAGCACTGCCTCCATCCTGTCCTTCCAGGCTATGTAGTTCAAGCTACCCTCAAGGGCATACTCCAACCGCAACCCATTGAAAGTCATTTCAATGAATACTCAACTGTCGTACCAAGAAATTCTTGCAACAAATTCAAATTTTCCACTAACACAAAACTCAACACCGCTTCAAGATTGCAATCTCCAGTGATTAACACTGCTCCGATACCATGTAGAAATTATACAAGATGCATGTATATTACCGGACTCCCCTGAACTAAAAAATTAAATTATGTTAAATAAATAATCCTTCCGCTTAATTCTTTGCGGAAATTAAATCTCTAATTGCAAAACACATATGAAGCAAAATCAATCGCACATAAACACAGTTGTTTGACGAGAAAGCTTAAAGCTAAAAACCCCAACTATCATATATTATGTATATCAATGGATCATGTAATAATCTCATACAAATCTTAGTACATCAAGCTCTCAATACAATCAACAATCATTACACACTGTCATGCAGAAATTTGCATATTTATACACCAATCTATTACTTCCTAACAGCCTGCCTGCACTGCGCAATCCCTATTCAAGAAGACCCCTGAATGAATTCGAATTGGCCTTGCCTTGACTATGCAATCCTCATTGGAATCTCCAATGTGTGTCAGATGCATTGAATGCATCACTATAGTCACAACATATAGTCCATCTTACCCTTTCACCTATCTCTCCACTGGGTCTCCACTGGGTCTCCACTGGAACTGACATGCAAGTAGTTAATTCCTGTATTTTTTCAGTTGCAAGTGAGTCTCTAGTTGTGAATTAATTAAACAATTAATTCACTAAACTCTCACTAGTGTATCTTTAGTTAGAACTAGATACAACTAGCACAACTGAGTTTAACTCACTTAACTGAGTTAAACTGAATAACAACTCCCATAACTACTCTTCCAACTCTGTCACAACTCTGCCACTTTAGTTCTAACTGAGTCCTCCATGCATGAGTCACCAACCACCCTAGGAATTGCGTAATTCCTTCAGCCCACTAATTTGCCAAATTTGTTCACTGAAATAAAGTGCTCCAAGAGAATAAGTTGATATTTATTGTCGGATTATTATTAAGGGCTAATAATAATTGACATGCATCTATTTTTAGATTAGCGATCTATAAATAGACTTCACCCAATCTTCTAAAAATAGAATCTCATCTATTTTTCCAACTTGATCAACCATATACAAATAGCATCCTGCAACTTATAGATTATGCTCACCATGTCAAAAAATAGACATACACCTAAAAATAGCCTGCGGGCCCCACTTAGTGAAGGTGCTTAATTTTCACTAAGCTCATCATCTTGTTGAATCTCAATACCATATAAGTGTAGCTTTCATATATGCACATTTTTTATGTACTTATATATACTAGTCCTTTGGCTCCCAATCTGCAAATCCTCAAATATGCCTCTATCAATGAATCTTGCTGCTTTTGGTCACTAAACACAACTCTAATCTTCCCTTTAGTTGATCACGATTCCATCAATGAGTCAACACATAGGGTCTTCATTCACTGTGCACTTGTTGCTCCTTGTTCCTTTAAGAACACTCTACTTTGGGACTTATTCCCACTACTATCTTCCTCTGTTGTTATATATGAAGATAAAATTAGGGAATGGAGGTTTCCCAATATCACTATAGAAGTTCTTCTAAGTAATAAACTTAGGGTTTGATTACTTTCCCACTTGGCTAGTCCTTTTTCCCTCAAGAATTAGCCCTTAGGGCTTCTCTTTTTCTATCCTTCTAACAAATTCTCTTTATCCTTTAAGAAGTTGTACTTAGGGCTTTGGAACAAGCCACTACAACCCTCCAAAATATCTCTTTGATCTCCAAAAGACATAGGATCTGAGCATGACTTCTCTGAGGAACTTGGCCCTGTATTGGTTTTTGTCAACTTCATCTCGGTATATTCATAAACCAAGGAGGATCATGAAGAACATCTAGTAGTAGTGTTGCAATTATTAAGAGAAAACAAGCTCTATGCCAAACTCGGCAAGTGTGAATTCTTCTAGTCACAAGTTAAGTATTTGGGACTTTGTTTCTAAGGGAGGAGTGAAAGTAGACTTGAAGAAGGTTAAATCCATTATGGAGTGGTCTAATCCTTAGACTCTGAAATAATTTAGATCCTTCATGGGGTTGGTTGGCTATTACCAAAGTTCCGTCCATAGTTTATCAAAGATTTGGCTTCAAGCCATTACCCTCGCTTGGTGACAAGATGTACTAATGTCACTACTATCAGTACCCATAATCATTTTGTGATACATATTATATTTAGTAAAGTCTTTCGGTAAAATCAATTTATGTTGGGTGTGGAGCCTAATTATTATTTTTACATATATGTATCACCACGTTGGACCCTTGTTCTTAATGGGTCGCCACCCATTATTTAAATGATACCTGGGGGGTCGAGGGGGGGGCGGCTGCGACTTTTTGGAGCCCCCCCTTGGTGGGGTGTTTCGGGGGAAACACCCCCAAAGCTAAAAAAAGATGTAAAATTGATTTGGATTTATGCAGGAATGCAATAAATTATAGAAATAGACATAAACACAGAGATGCAGTGGAAATAATGCTTCATTTCATTAATATCAAATCACAAAAATATGCTTACAGACATAATGGAAATAAAATAGCTAGGGTGCTGGGAGCTTATTTATGAGAAGAGATGTGGTGGGTACATGTCTCTGAACTATGTTACAATGAGGCTCGAGGGTCTATTTATTATTGAGAAACAATGGAAAACTCTAAATGTCCAAAAACCTAACACTAGGAGATGAAGCGCCAAAACTATGGGCCTCATTTGGTTAAACTAGTGTTTCAACTTCCCAGGGACGTAACTTTGGCATATGATCTCCGTTTGGCGCACACCATACCTCATTAGAAATATCTATCCAAGGAGTACAACTTTTGGTGTGAGAAAAATTGGTCAATGGACCCATGTTACTGCCGGTTTTCCCAAAATTTGTCGTTTAGGGCCTCAAAATGGCTCCAAAAGTTTAGGACCCAAAAAACTACTAAAAATAGTAAGTTGTGCTGAAACTGAACAACTGAAAGAAATGATGGTGGCATTTCAAATGGAATAGGTGGGCGGCCACCAATATCCACCTAGATCATTAGGGCCCCAAAACGGCTCTGGGAGTGCAGGACCCGAAAACCTACTAAAAATAGTAAGTTGTGTTGAAAGTGAAAAGTTGCAAGAATTGATGGTGCGGATCCAAATGGAATATGTGAGTGGCCATCGATATCCACTTGGATCATTCCTCCCTCCTTAGGAAGAAATGGTCCCCATTGTGTTGAGATCCTCCATGAGATGAGGTAAATTCTGTTGAACTAGGTATTAGATTTGTCGAAGATGTCATGGACCTGCAGGTGGACATGCTGGATGCGTTTAGTAAATTTGGTTTATTTATCAAACCTCAGAAATTTCATGTGCGGATTCCGTTTTTTTAGTCTTATGAGTTATGGCAACATCAGGCAGCATTGCATCGGGGGTCAGATCAATGGAGTGCTTGTCCTGAAAGTGTAGAGGAACCTTTGTGAGTGAGGAGAAAATGTCCTCATATTCTCCCATTACTTTTTCCATCTGTTGTAGCCGTGTAGGGAAGCCCTCTTTCAAGTTTGTGGCCACAATACTCTTCTTTCACTGTGAGAGAGTTGTAAGGAAAATAAATTTCCTGGTTTGGCAAACAATATTACTGCATTGTTTTGTAGTAGTCAAAGAGATGACACGTGGCGGTACTACCTTTGGTATCCTGTACATGTTATTTCCCAAAGTAATAATAATAGCACGAGGCCTAGACTCATGCACAGGATGTTGCCTTCATAAGTATCGTTGGCACAATAATACATCAGCTACATCAAGAGGAGCAATATCACACAATACCTCATCCGTGAATGGCTTGATATTCTATGGAAGGCAGAACTGTTGGTGGAAAAGGAGATCTCTCCCTGGGTGAAGCCACCCGATTGTATATGGTTGCAGGTGTACTATGGTCAGCAGGACCAGCCACTTCAAAACCCCTACTGAAATGAGGTTCTTTTGGCTTCTGCTATCGATAAGGAATCATAGTGGAGAACCCTTCACCCACATTTGTGAATGGAAGAGGCGCTCCCCCTCCTCTGGATCCTCGAGATCCTCCCTCTAGATCTTGGCGGTGGAAAAAATGGCACTGGGATCTGCATCAATGATCTTCTTCCCTTTTTCATTAACTTTGTCTAGTTCTGACTCAGGATCAAAACATGCATATGATTCGGGTGCCTTTAGTTCAACCACCAACGACTGTTTTTCCTGACACTCGTTTGTGTTGTGAGTGGGGCTGTTATGAAATTCACACCACTTCCTCGTGTCCTTATTTGGATTTTTGGTGTTTTTCTGAGTTTCCCCGCTTTGGCCTTGCCTCTTGTTATGTGGTTCAGGGGCGCCTTTCCCTGGCTTCGAATTCATGGATCCAAAGTCTCGCTTCTTCTGCTTAAATTTCTGCTCAATCTTGGGGTCATAGCGATATGCCGTGCCAAGCGATGTAATGTCGAGGAACTCCATTTCCTCCTGAATTTGTCTTTGCAGACAACTGTGGTACTTGAGCACCAAATTTCTCTCTGAATCTTTAATACCCAACTTTGTCCGCAGGGTATGGAACAAATTCGCCAGTTCATGCAAATCTTGATCCCTTTGTTGTTGCAGCGTGGTCCATTGGATGTAATTTTCCTCGTAGCTCCCCACGTGGTAATATTGTTCCTTGCTGCAGCCTCGAAATGAATTCCAAGTGGGTGCAGCCGAGAACAGAGAGGGTTCACCCTCATCCTTTTTCTCACAGTATGTTTCCCACCAGTCCTTGACATGGGGGGCCACTTTAAGGAGTGCAAAATTAATCTTTTCTCGGTTGGAGAAATCATGGAATAAGAAATACCCTTATAGAAAATTCAACCATCTATCAACGGTGTCTGCATCTATCTGGCCTTCAAATACAGTAATGTCAAAGTTTACATGTACCTTGAAGGGAGTGGGGCCTCCAGAGTGGCTGTTGGATGCAAATGCGCCGTAGGTGGGCAGCCATTGAAGGATCTTAGCAAAGTTATCCATCATCACGTTCCTTTGTTTCTTGAGGGCCTCCTCGAGCAATATTTTAATAGGATCTCCTGCTCCCTCGTCTTTATTTTCTTCCGCCATGGGAGGTCGTCGGGGTTTGCAAGGCTGATCTTGCAAGGCTTTAACCAGATCGAGTCCTAACTCCTTATACCCCGACCGTGTTGGGGACATGCAAAGAAAAACAGATAAAGAGCAGACCGCTCTAATACCACTAATCCATATTTATGCAGGAATGCAATAAAATACAAAAATAGACATAAACACAGAGATGCAGTGGAAATAATGTTTCATTTCATTGATATCAAATAACAAAAATATGCTTACAGACATAATGGAAATAAAATAGCTAGGGCGCTTGTAGCTTATCTATAAGAAGAGATGTGGTGTCTAAATGTCTCTGAACTATGTTACAATGAGGCTCGAAAGCCAATTTATTATTAAGAAACAATGGAAAACTCTAGACGTCCAAAACCTTAACCCTATGAGATGAAGCGCCAAAACTATGGGCCCTGTTTGGGTAAATTGGTGTTTCAACTTCCTGGGGATGTAAGTTTGGCATACGATCTTTGTTTGACATGCAACATACCTCATAAAAAGATCTATCAAAGGAGTACAAGTTCTGGTGTGAGAAACATCAGTCTGTGGACCCATGTTGCTCCCAGTTTTCCCAAAAAATGTCGTTTAAGGCCTCAAAACAGCTCCAAAAGTTCAGGACCTGAAAGAAAGCTAAAAATAGTAAGTTGTGCTGAAACTGAAAAACTAAAAGAACTGATGGTGGCGTCTCAAATGATATAGGTGGGTGGCCACCAATATCCGCCTAGATCATTAGGACCGCAAAACGACTCTGGGAGTGCAGTACCCAAAAACCTACTAAAAATAGTAAGTTGTGCTGAAAGTGAAAAGCTACAAGAATTGATGGTGCGGGTCCAAATGGAATTGGTGGGTGGTCACCGATATCCACCTGGATAAAAAATTTCCTTGTAAAATATTGTAATTTCTAAACAATCTGGGTCATTCATCAGGTGGATTATCTAACGGTAGAAGTTATGTTTAATTTAGGGTTTTTTGCCCTAGAAGGAAACCCCTATGTTTTTTGAGGGTGTTGTATTGTGGTCATGTATTGTATGAGTATTATGAGCGAGAAACAGAAAGGGGGATTGTGAGAGAGAATAGAGGATATTACAACGGATCTGTTGTAGATTGTGTATCTTCATTTTAATGGATAATATAAAGGAAGGACTGGTTTTTCAGGGTGGACGTAGGCCAAATTGGGTGAACCACATATATCTGTGTCTTTCTTGTTTTATATATTTTATGTGTTTTTATTTACACATATTTTATGTGTTCCATTTCTCTGTACTATATAATTTTCCAACACATTCAAGATGTTGGGTCAGCCCATTTCGAACCACATAGTGTTATTGCAAAAGTTATTGAAAAATATTTTTATATATATAGATATAATTCTATCATTATCCAAATTCAATATATATTAATAAAAAATAATTTAAATTTTTGTATTTAAAGATAAAAGAAAATTTAATTGTAAATAAATAACTATCCAAATTATGTATTTAAATTACTTAATATAAAAAATTAAAAAACAAGTGTATTTGCTTTAAGCTACATTAGACTTAACTAGTTTTTATTTTTATTTTTATAGATTAAATCAATAAAGTATTTTTAATTGTTAATTATTTAAAAAAAATAAAAATAAAAAAATTGTATTTGCTTTAAGCTTACGTTAGACTTAATTAGTTTTTATTTAAAATTTATCAGGGATTAATTTACTAGTATTTTTATGAGCATTTCAATTATAAAAGTTTTATATTAAAAATATTTTATCATATATATATATATATATATATGATGAGAGGAATTGGCAACCTCTAGTATTAGTGTGACACAAGCTGATTTCAAGAGCTACCACTATAAAATATAAATGTGTACATAGGTCTTTTTACACACAATGTAAACACAAAGAATTTGTGCAGTGAATTTCCTCACAAAATACTTCATTTACTAGTGAAATTATCAATACATTGATTATTTAAATATAAATATATATATATATATATATATATATAATTCTAAATATTTAAATTATTATTTTTTTCATAAAAAAAAAACAAAGTAATTAGTTAAAACTAACCAAAAATATATATATTTTTCTTCACATTATTTTTAAAATTTTGTAGCTTAATATGGTAGAAATGTCAAATTACACTAGAAGAAAATGCATAATTAAAATACGATTAATGTAAAATAGTTAATTTACCACCTACACTTTTGGACTCAATATTTTGAACATAATATTTTAAAATGTAATATTTTTATTTCGAAAAATGATATAATATTATTTAATTAAATAATTTCTATGTTTTTTAATAAATTTTTTTATTTTTGAACTAAGTGAAAATAACCCTACATGAAAATATTTTTACTGTGTCAACATAAAATAAAATTAATAAAAATAATAATGTTAGAATAAAATAACTTTATCTAATTGACCCATGGTATGAGAACCCGTGGTATTGACTCATGGTATTTATGTGAAATATAACTTATTTAAAGAATGATCAAATTAAATTAACCTAAATTTATTTCAACTCTAGATCTACCCACTAAAGAGAAAGATCACATCTCTTTTCACATCACACATTGTCCTCATCTTGAATTGTAAAATACATCTCTCACACAAATATTAATTTAATTATTTTTTTAATTGATGAATTTTTAATAATATACCTTTCAGACAATCATCAATATAATTAAATTTTCAATTAAAATAAATTTTATTTTTATAAAAAAATATTCAAACATATAACCTAAGATATCCACATATAACAACAAAAACCTCAGAGATTAACATTGTAATTTTATTCTATTGGTAAAGTCTTTTAGTTTACTATGTACGATAGATTTACATTGTAATTTTATTTAGTTGGTCGTTTTTTTGTTTTTATTAAAAGATAAATTTATATGATTTTTTAATTATAAGGGAAATTTTGTTTTCTATTGTTTTAGGTCGATGCTGCTGGGTGATTTTTATTTTATTGTGACCGGTGGATTAAGTGCCAACTCATGGTTATGTTATTTTATGTTAAGAAACTAAAACATTTATTTCTTTTTTGAGAAATATTACTTGATGAACATAAATTAATTTAGTTTGATAAAATAAAAATTATTTATGGAAAGTGGTTCCATAAAAAGTAAAAGATTGATGGTGAAAGTATTCCAAGAATTGAGAAGTGGAGTTCAGAGAGTTACCCTTTCCTCTGAGGATAAATGTACATCCCACTGAGGAAGAGGGGTTATGTTTGGTAGCTAAGGAGAGGAGAGGAAATAGAGTGAAGAATTCCTGAGCTGGTGGTGACCAGTGAAATTACTCGGATTCCTGAAATTCCTGGAACATAAGACTAGACTTGGGGTCCCAAGGTCTCTTCCGGAAATTTTTTCAACTCACTTAACTCAGGTGTGGAGCACAGGGGAGAGACGAGGACATAATTGCCTCTCTCAAGGTAGGGAGGGGACGTAATTGCCTCTCTCAAGGTAGGGAGGGGATGTAATTGCCTCTCTCAAGGTAGGGAGGACAACATCAACAATATCTAGAAAGACAGATAAGTAAAACAAGACATTGGAAAATTGAGTTTGGATTGTGATTATATATTTAGTTCTATTTTATTTTTCTGACTGTATCTCTGTGTATTTATTTTTAAGTAAATTGGGGAGTTAGGAAAATATTAGAATAAATAGAGCATGTGGGAAATAAAAGTAATTTTAGATTAAACAGTCTGAGATAGAAAATAAGCTATAAACTACTCTTTTAGCAACTAAAAAACAGAGAAATGTTAACTTAGTGCTTCTGAGACGAAAGCTCTGAGTTGGTTGTTCTCTACATGTATGATAGACACGAACATAATGGTTTGGACATTCATCTAAGCTGAAGGAAGAGTAAAAACAGAATCATAACCAAAAGGAAAGAAGAATCTGTGGAAAACGGATGAATATACCAAACTCACATAATGAACCTCTAGTTAACTGATGGCCCTATACAGCATTGTATAAAGAATGCTATCTCAGAAAATAGAGAGGTGTGAATAGACACATGAACCTCAAACAGAAAAAATCATTACTGTTATTCCTAAAATATTTAAATGTATATGAAAAGATAGAACAATGGAAGAGCAATTGTAATACTACTCTTTTATGTGTATAAAAGTAAAAGTAATAAAATTACTGGAAAGGAAAAACAGTAGCACTAATCTTGAAAATTGCACAAAGAAATATGTAATAGAAATTCTAGAGAAAGAAAACTATGTACCAACACTCGAACACGAAAGTATATGATTACATAAGAAAGAGAAGTTGGTAAAGAACCCTTGTCTGTTGATTCTTGAGAAGATAGGAATAGTACCCATAAAATGAGATGGGTTCGCTTTACCCAGAAGAGGAAGAGCTGAAACAAGAAAATAAAAAAAAAGATATAAAAAATACGGTGATATAGAACCAAACGCTTAGAGAACCAAAAAAATGTATATATTTATATATAGGAGTAAAATTTATAAGTTTAACTGTTATACAAAAGTCCTCGGTAATTACAAACTGGGAAAAGCCGAGATATCCCAGTAAGGGTAAAATGATAAGTAAAGCACTACGGTAAAAACCCGAGCCTCGAAGTTGTAATAGGGTTCACAGTAACTGAAAACCCTTTCCCACAACCTACAGTGCAGAAAGATACCTAGCAGGGCAGGTAGACCAAGTCAGAAAAGAACCATAATAAGCTTTCTTGAGGAAATCCACCACAACGCCGGGCTAAGGAGGTTACCTGTGCATGAAGGAAAGTTGGGAAAAATGTCAGTAACTAATATGAGGCCACAAAAACTAATAAATAAGCATATTAAAGAGAGGAATGAAGGGTGAGAACCTTTACATGTGGAAATTTCTCCGCAGAAATTCGCAGGTTTAACCTGCAAGTAGGCCACAAAGAAAAGTGTCAATACTCTGCCGGCATGTGGAGACAATGGAAACGCAAAACTTAAACTATTGCATACACTTCTAACATCTGTGGCTTACCTATAAGCGTCATAAGAGGGTGTGGTAGAGAAGCTGAGGTGCTCAACCCTGAGGGAGAAACTAGAAACATCGATACTGACACGACAAGTAAGAATAATCTTTAAAGGAGAATAATGCTCCAAGAAACTAAAAAATAAAAAATATGAATTGCTAATAGCAAGAAAAATGAAGACTGTGCAGTGGAAAAAATATCGATAACCAAGTATTTCCGACACAAAAACCCATTAACCGCAATACATCGAGAAACTTATAGTACATGGGACAAGTTGGGTGAAATACTCACTTTCTGCCATGAGTTCCTGGAAGCAGAAACAAGGAGAGCCATGAAGAAGGCCTGTCGGCAGCAGCAAGCCGAATCAAACTTGCAGAGCTCTGCGGCGCAGGCACACGAACAAATGTTAAACGGTTAGGGTTAGGGTAGTCATTACCCTAATTGAAAACCCTAAACTAGCTAAGACCGTAGATTCCGAGTCTAAGCAGATCGACAACGAAAGGAGCCACAACTGTCCTCTGGTGAAGAGCTTGATAGGCTGTATGGAGTTAAATTAACTCTATCACCAATGCAAAATTTTATTTTCATTGTTATAAGTAAACCATAACAATGCACTCATAATCAAAATCATAATGGGCATTAATGAATTAGAGGCACTTGTTGACTTAATTCAAAGTCCCTTCGCAATAAAGAGATAAGACAGACAATCATGATTAAATCGATGCCAGATTTGTTGATAGGTGCACACCTCTTAAAACTTGTGTATCATACCTTAAACCCTTATGAGGCATATGAATATAAATTTGATTTTATCCATAGTGTTGTGCAACTAATTATGTGATAGGGAAGGTGATTAATTAGATATAGCTTAATGTAAAAGTGTATATAGCTTTATGAAAAAGTGTAAAGAAATTTTTTTTTTTTATGAGTATGGTAGTATGTTACAAGTGGTATCATAGCAGCATTCGCACGGTGGGACCCTAGGGGTCACCTAATATGAAAAATTCTATGTAAATGGTGCACAAAAAATAAAAAGCATAGGAGGAGATGATATGTGAAGGGGGTCAACACAGAAAACACCCCAACACACAGGGGATATTGTACCCCAACCATGATCAGAAATGAATCTTGAGATGTGGATTCAGCTGAGTGTAGATTAACATCAGAAAACTAGTAGACTTATGGAGGAACAACATCACCAGACTAGTATTTTTCTAAACACAGTGTAGAAGCTATAGGAAAAAATGGTCCAGGTCAGGAGTGACAATGAGCGGTTAATGCAAGAGTAATAAAGGATACTCAAGAGCCTTTCTGACAAATAGAATCAGGGAGTGGTACAACCCAGTCGTGATAGAGATATGTAGGAAGGAAATGAACGACAAGCAAGGGAAAAAACCACTGACAGAATGGAAAGAAGTTATTCATAGCGAAGTAATAAAAATAGAAATTGAAATGAGGGTGAGTCAAGTAATGTGTCAGAACAACAAGAAATTAAGAAACAGAAAGTAGAATTGCAAGGTGAGTTTCGGAAGATAAAACCACCTACATTTTATGGAGAAGCGGAGGAGGTGGCTGAAGCCTGGTTGATAAATATGAACAAGTACTTTCAATTCTATGAGTATAGCAGCAATCTTGAAGCTATATTAGCCATCTATCAGTCGAGGGAGAAGGCCACACTATGGTGGGAGGAGGTACTTAAGAATGTTCGCAGCATAGAAGATCAGGACGTGACTTGGGATACATTTCAGCGATATTTTAAAGATAAGTACCTAACTGAACACTTCTATGACGAAAATTCCAGAGAATTTCATGATTTAAAATTGGGTCAAATGACGATGGACGAATACATAACTAAGTTGACTTCCCTGTTCTGCTACGTTCCTTATCTAAGGGATGAAAAGGCTAAGGTTCAGCAGCTCCTAAGTAGTTTGCCGACTCACATGAAGAAATGAATTGAGTTTGTGAATCCAAGGACCATTGACGAGGCAATTCAGAAAGCAAAAATGTGTTATCAGCAATCTAAGGCAAAAGGAGAGTTGGGTAAAAACTGGAAATCAAGGAAAGAGCATAAAAGCAGCTCAAATTTCAGAAAAGGTAGAACCAATAATTTTAAGAATGCTGCAAGGAGTTTAGTAAGTAAACAGTTTGGTAGAAACCATGAAAGAACTCGGTAGCCTACAGAAGATAAGCCCACAGAGGCTTCTAGCAAGCGAGATCAAGGACAAAATCAGAAACCACCCCTACAGTGTTAGGGGTGTCGTGATGCTCACTATTATAGGAACTGTCCACAATGGGAGAGAGAAACGGTTGCTAATCTACAAGAAGCTTCTACAGTGGGAGATGTAGCCCAAAATATACCCAGAATTAATGCAGCGTTGGAAGATCGTCAAGCAGATTACCAACCAACATAGAGTTGGAAGGTAAGCTACACTCGCAACCTGTTTCTATTTTGGTTGACCCAGATGCAATTTTAAGCTATGTAAATCCAAAATTAGTAGAAATATGTAAATTACAAAGTCATAAATTCAAAACTCCATGGCTGGTACAACTAGCCACTGGAGCAAAGAGGAAAGTTTGTGCCAAAATACCAAATTGTACACTGGGAATTAGCGAACAACAGCTAATTGTGGATCTGAATATATTACTGCTAGGATCCTACAATGTGCTACTCAGCATGGATTGGTTGGAGAAACACTAGACATTGGTGGATTGTAAAGAAAATATTATAAATTATAGAACACAAAATGGGACTTGTAAGGAGATACAAGGAATAAAGAAACCTTTACAGTTGCGTCCTATTACAACCTCTCAAATGAGTAAGTGTATGAGGAAAGGATGTCGGATATATGCTATTCAAGTGGGTTTTACTAATTCCAAATAAAAGACTCCAATGATGGAAAATATACCGGTGGTGCAAGATTTTATGGATGTGTTTCCAAAGGAGGTACCAGGTTTTCCACCAAGAAGGGATATTGATTTTACTATCGATTTGATGGAAGTAGCATCACCAATTTCAAGGGAACCCTACCGAATGAGTGTACCAGAGTTCATCAAACTGAAGATGCAGTTACAAGAATTGTTGGATAAGGGGTATATCCAACCAAGTGTATCCCCTTGGGGAGCACCAGTGTTGTTTGTAAAGAAGTAGTATGGAACCATACGAATGTGCATGGAATATCGACAACTCAATAAGTTGAATGTCAAAAATAAATACCCACTACTGCGGATTGATGATATGTTTGATCAGGTGAAGGGGGCTACTATATTTTCAAAGATAGACTTAAGGTCAGGATACCACCAGATCCAGATAAAAGATGAAGCCATATACAAAACTACTTTTCGTACTAAGTACGGGCATTACGAATATGTGGTGATACCATTTTGATTAACTAATGCACCAACAACATTTATGAGGCTAATGCATGGAATATTTCACCTTTTTCTTGATAGTTTTTTGTTGATATTTATTCATGATATCTTAATTTATTTGAAGAATGTGGAAGAGCACAAGGAGCACTTAAGGATAGTGTTGGAGATGTCACGAAAGCATCAGCTGTATGCTAAGTTCAGCAAGTGTTATCTCTTCAAAGAAGAAATTCATTACCTAGGCCACATTATTTCTGCTAAGGGAATATCGATTGATCCAGAGAAAATAAAGATAATTATGGAATGGAGGGTACACCAAAATGTGGCAGAAATCCGATCCTTTATGGGATTGGCTGAATATTATCGACATTTCATTGAAGGATTCTCAAATATTGCTTTTCTAGTTAGCTCCTTACAAAGGAAGGGAAACGTGTTTAGATGGAATAATGAATGTCAAAAAAGTTTTGAAAGATTAAAGCTTCTGTTGACTACTGCACCAGTATTGAGAGTAGCTGACCCCAATAAAAAGTTCGAAGTTTGTACGGATGCATGTAAGGAAGGAGTTAGGGAAATATTTTTGCAAGAGGGTAAAGTAGTTTCCTATGAATCGCGGAAGCTAAAAGAGCATGAACAATGATACTCAGCTTATGATCTGGAGCTAACAGTGGTAGTGCATGAACTCTGAGTTTGGAGGCACTACTTGCTTGGAAAGAGATTTGTACTAAAAACCGACCGTAGCAGCCTAACTAGTTACTTTAAGCAAGTTGATCTTAATTCTCGCCAAGCAAGACGGAATGCCTTCCTAAGCGAGTTTGACATTGATATGCAGCATGTGAAGGGTAAGGAAAATAGAGTGGCAGATGCTTTGAGTAGAAATTTGCATGGTGTTTATGAATTTTACTACAACCAGATTGAATGCAAATTTATAGATAAAATAAAAACAGAAGCCGAGAAGGATCCTGAATACAAATTTATATGGCAGCAAGTAGACGAGGCCAGAAGACAAGAAAAATCTTTTGATTATGGATTTAGCAAATATCAGTTACTAACATTTAAGGAAAATATATATGTTCCAAATTGAACAGAATTGAAGGAGTTGATCTTGAATGAATACCACCGGAGTAACTACTCCGGACACCCAGGTTTGCTCAATGCTAACAGAAATTAGAAAGAACTATTTCTAGCCAGGTATGAGAAGAGATATTGCAAAATATTTGAACAAATGTTTGGAGTGCCAGCAGGTGAAGGTGGATCATCAACATCCAACCGGATTGATGCAACCTATATCGGTACCTGAATGGAAGTGGGAGGTTATATCTTTAGAATTTATTACCGGTTTACCAAAATTAAAGAAGCATGATGACTCCAGTATGGTGGTGGTTGATCGGTTAAGCAAGGCAACAAATTTCATACCAGTACAGTCTACTTATAAAATGGTGCAAATAGCAGACATATTTATGCGAGAAATATTTAGATTGAATGGCATTCCAAAGACTGTCATATCAGATAGGGATGTGAAGTTTACTTCAACATTCTGGAAAATGTTATTTGCAAGTTTGGGAACCCAAATAAATTTCAGAATTTCTTACCATCCACAAACAGATGGACAAGCTGAGCAGGTGAATCAGATTTTGGAGGATATTTTACGCATGTATGTAATGCAGCAACCAACGAGATGGGAAGAATATCTGCACTTAGTAGAGTTTGCGTACAACAATGGCTATCAATAATCTCTTAAGATGAGTCCATTCGAAGCATTATACAGATGACAATTTCATACTCCTATTAATTGGAGTAGCCCTGAAACCAAGTTGATGCTTGGACCAGAAATTTTGGCGGAGATGGAATCAGAAGTAAGAAAGATCAGGAAAAATCAGAAGGCAGCTCAAGATTGACAGAAAGTGTATGCAGATAAGAAAAGGGCTTATCGTGAATTTGAAGTGGGTGATCATGTGTATGTAAGGATCAAACCAAAGAAGAGCACACTAAGGTGGGCCTCTTGTGGCAAGTTGGATCCCAAGTTCTGTGGACCTTTCCAAATATTGGAAAGGGTGGGACCTATGGCATACTGACTGGCCTTACCCATCCATATTCGAGTGCACAATGTATTTCATGTATCCTTACTAAAACAATATGTGCATGACCCAAATCATGTAATGCACTGGCAAAGAATTCAGGTAGGTTATGAATAAAAACCCTATCTTGAAATACTAATATTTATGAGAAATTAACTCAAAGCTTACTAACTACAGGTCGAGCCGGAAGGCGAGTTCCTAGTCGAGCCTTAGCGTATAATAGTTTGGAGAGAAATCATGCTCCGGAGGCGAGCCATCACCCAGGTTAAAGTGCAATGGAAGCACTTTAGCGCAGACGAGGCTACTTAGGAAGATGAAGGATTTTTTTGGGATGCTTACCCAAAACTATCTGCTAAACTCGAATAAAAAGCTGAGGATGGTGTTTACTTCCAGGGGAGAAGTTGTGATAGCTGGCTTAAGTTCCAACTAATGGTTATGTTATTTTATGTTAAGAAACTAAAACATTTATTTATTTCTTGAGAAATATTACTTGATGAACGTAAATTAATTTTGTTTGATTAAATAAAAATTAGTTATGGAAAGTGGTTCCATAAAATGTAAAAGATTGATGGTGAAAGTATTCCAAGAACTAAGAAGTGGTTGAACAGTAAACATTTCAGACAGTTACCCTTTCCTCTGAGGATAAATGTACATCCCAATGAAGAAGAGGGGTTATGTTCGGTAGTTGAGGAGAGGAGAGGAAATAGATTGAATAATTCCTGAGTTGGTGGTCACCAGTGGAATTACTCAGATTCCTAAAATTCTTGGAATAGAAGACTGGACTTGGGGTCCTGAGGTCTCTTCCAGAACCTCTGTCAACTCACTTAACTCAGGTATGGAGCACGAGGGAGAGACGAGGACATAATTGCCTCTCTCAAGGTAGGGAGGAAAATATCAACAGTATTTGGAATGACAAATAAGTAAAACAAGACATTGGAAAATTGAGTTTGGATTGTGGTTGTGTAATTAGTTGTAATTTATTTGTCTACAGTTGTTACTGTATCTCTGTTTATTTCTTCTTAAGTAAATTGGGAAGTTAGGAAATTATTAGAATAAATAGAACATGTGCAAAATAAAAATAAGTTTATATTAAACAATCATAGGTAGAAAATAAGCTATAAACTACTCTTTCAGCAACTACAAAACAGAGAACTGTTAACTTAGTTCTTCCAAGATGAAAGCTCCAA
Source organism: Pinus albicaulis (assembly GCA_034641835.2). Classification (NCBI taxonomy): domain Eukaryota; kingdom Viridiplantae; phylum Streptophyta; class Pinopsida; order Pinales; family Pinaceae; genus Pinus; species Pinus albicaulis. The sequence goes on along the minus strand of CM076576.1, from coordinate 506,491,311 downwards.
GTTGGTCGTTCTCTGCATCTATGATAGACACTAGTAGAAGGGTTCGGACATTCATCTAAGCTGAAGGAAGAGTAAACACAGAATCATAACCAAAAGGAAAAAAGAATCTGTGCACAACGGATGAATATACCAAAATCACATAATGAACCTCTAGTTAACTGATGGGCGAATAGAGCATTGTACAGAGATTGTTATCTTAGAAAATAGAGAGGTTTGAATGGACACATGAACCTCAAAATGAAATAATCATTACTGTTATTCCTAAAATATATAAATGTATATGAAAATATAGAACAATGGAAGAGATATTTTAATACTACTCTTGAAAATTGCACAAAGAAATATGTAATAGAATTTCCAGAGAAAGAAAAATATGTACCAGCACTCAAACATGAAAGTATATGATTACATAATCAAGAAAAGTTGGAAAAGAACCCTTGTCTTTCGATTCTTGAGAAGATAGGAACAGGACCCATAAGATGAGATGGGTTCGCTTTACCCATAAGAGGTAGAGCTGAAACACAAGAATAAAACATAATATATACAAAATATGGTGATACCGAACCAAACGCTCAAAGAACGAAAAAAATTTATATATTTATATATAGGAGTAAAATTTATAAGTTCAACTGTTATACAAAAGTCCTCGGTAATTAAAAACCGGGAAAAGTCGAGATATCCCAGTAAGGGTAAAATGATAAGTAAAGCACTACAGTAAAAACCCGAGCCTCGAGGGTTGACGGTAACTGGAAAACCTTGTGCACAACCTACAGTGAAGAAAGATACCTGGTAGGGAAGGTTGAACAAAAAAGAAAAGAACCAGAACGAGCTTTCTTGAGGAAATCCACCACAGTGTCGGGCTAAAGAGGTTACCTGTGTATGAAGGGGAGTTAGGAAAAACGTCAGTAACTGATATGAGGCCATGACAACCAATAAATAAGCATAGTAAAGAGAGGAACGAAGGGTGAGAACCTTTACCTGTGGAAATTTCTCCGCGGAAATTCATAGGTTTAACCTGCAAATAGGACACGAAGAAAAGAGTCAATACTCTGTTGGCATGTGGGGACAATGGAAATGAAAAATTTAAACTACCACATACACTTATAACATCGGTGGCTTACCTGTAAGCCTCATAAGAGGGTGTGGTAGAGAATCCGAGGTGCTCAATGCTGAGGGAGGAAATAGAACCATCAATACTGACATGGCAAGAAAGAAAAATCTTTAGAAGAGAATAATGCTCCAATAAACTGAACAAGAAAAAATATGAAATGATAATAGCAATAAAATTGAATACTGTGCAGTGGAAAAAAAATATATAGCTCAGTATTTCCAAGACAAAAACCTATTAACTGCAATACATCGAGAAATTTATAGCACATGGGACAAGCTGGGTGAAATACTCACCATTTTCCATGAGTTACCAGAAACAGAAACAAGGAGAGCCATGAAGAAGGCCTATTGGCACCGGCAAGCCGAAGAAAACATGCAGAGCTCCGCGACAGAGGTGCACGAAAAAATGGTAAATGGTTAGGGTTAGAGTAGTCATTACCCTAATTGAAAACCATAAACCAGCTAAGACTGTAGATCCTAAGCCTAAGCAGATCGACAATGAAAGGAGCCACACCTGTCCTTCGGTGAAGAGCTTGCCAGGCTGTATGGAGTTAAATTAACTCGATCACCAATGAAAAATTTTATTTTCATTGTTATAAGTAAACCAATAACAATGCACTCATAATCAAAATCATAATGGGCGTTAATGAATGAGAGATAGTTGTCGGCTTAATTCAAATTCCCTTGTCAATAAAGAGATAGTACAGACAATCACGATTAAACCGATTCCAGATTCGTTGGCAGGTGCACACCTCTTAAAACTTTTGCAGTGTACCTTAAACTATTATGAGGCATATGAATACACAATTGATTTTATCCATAGTTCCATGCTGCTAATTATGTGATATGGAAGGTGATTAATTAGATATGGCTTAATGTAAAAGTGTATATAGCTTAATGTAAAAGTGTAAAGTTAATTTTTTTTTTTATGAGTATGGTAGTATGTTACATTTATTATTTTTTTCGGTGCTCTGTGGAAGTAATATATCGATCAACTCCTTGTCTTGTGCAGTGTCAGATTCCGATCTTGAGCATGGAAACTAAATTATTCTATGGTTAATCTTAGTAAATGTAATTTTCTTTTTACATCTGAATCTCCATTCTAAAATTGATGTAATCATTTTCACATCTAGTGATATTTTCCTTTTCTTTTTATCTGAAATTTAATGTTTTCTAACTTGTCTTGAGAATAAAGGTTTTTTCTTTTTCATACTTGTCGACATAAATAAGCGTCATTATAGAAATGAGCTAGATGAGTTTGCTTGTTTTTTATGAAATTGTGTATTATGATAAAAGATGGAGGGCGGAAACGTGAAGCTGGGTTACACTTTTGTGAGAATCGGGGGCCAAAATATTTTTTCAACAATAGTTCGGCCGAACATTTTACAAAGTTCGGTCGAACTCGTGATTCCGTTTAGATTGACGTCACACTGACGGCGTGGGCAAACAGAATTTTTGCCAGGGATTGGAAAACCGGCATCAAAAGTTCGGCCGAACTATGAGTTTGACCGAACTTTTATTTTTAAAATAGTTCGTCCGAACTATTTTCTATAAATAAATCGCCCGCGAAGATCGACGATTTATAGTTTTCATTGTACGCCCGTTTTTTTTCGCTCTGTCTGCATTGTTGCTGCTCCCGACCGCCCTGGTGCTCCTGCCGTCGCCGCTCGTCGAGTTACTCTGCATCTAGTAGAACTTCTCGATTATGTTAAAATTCTCTAGAGTTATTTAGAATGCCGAATGCCGAATTACATTGAATTTGTCACTGTTTTGTAGTAAAAGTTTAAAATTTAAACGCTAGACATTACAGCGTCACAATTCTGAGTTTTATCTTTTCTATTAACGTTAGAAATTCAGAATTATTTTAGGCTTTAGCATATTTTATTATTTTTTAAGTTGTTTTGAAACTTAGCTTAATAGTAAATAATTTGACCTTTGAAATAAATTGTAAATTACTAAATTTAAATTATAATGCAAGTAGTTTGTTAATTCAAATTGCCAGGAAATCATTTTTTGGATAGGTTCAGCATTTTGGTGAGTTCTAAGCTAATATGATATTTTTCCTGTGCACACTGCACTTTAAAGTTATTATATATATAAATATTTGTGGAATTTTTTATATAATTTAATTTATTCAGTATTACTTGAATTGTAAGTTCATTTTTATTATTTAAATTTATATTTAGCCAGTAATGTGCGGGAGTGTTTCACCACTGACTCAGTTTCAATTCACAGTACTCAAGGCATCTAAATCTGATTCTCAGATTATCATGCACATTTTCAATTTATATTCTAAGTTCTTCCATTGCTAAAAATTCTTTTTTTTTGTAAGTTAGAAGTATTATATTAGTCAAGAAACAGAGAATACATGAGATTACAAAACGCCCTGAAAACGGTTAGCCATCGAGCTTCATAGGCCTGCTCCTTTGCGAGCTGATAATTGGACTGTGTATTCTTGGGCTGTATATAGCCTTGCTTTGAAGGAGCACCAGACTATGAACAAAATTGCAGGCCAACCATGCAGGGTTGCCTGTGAAGTAAGAGACACTGATCAAAAGTTTATTTAAGGCCTGAGAATAGCCAAGTACATAGCAACTGAAACTAGTTCAATTTGGTATGTACATTTAATATTTACACTTTATTTAAAAATAATATATATATATATATATTATATGTATCTTAGATGACCCCGTAAAAGTTACGTTTGTTTTACTAAGAACCACCAGCAGGATCATTAGCAGCACCCGTAGCAGGAGGTTAAGAAGCACCACGGTAATAAGGGCGAAACATCTATAGGAAATATTTGCCTCCCTTCTTGATTGGAATGTTGGAAACCTGCTCTGTCTTGAAACTGCACCTACACTCTGCAACTAGCCAAAAAACATATTTGAAATATTTGACTACTTTTTTATATAATTGAAATTAAAAAAAAAGATGATTTTCTTGACTGGAATGTTGGAAACCTGCTCTGTCTTGAAACCTGCTCTATCTTGAAATTGCACCTACACTCTGCAACTAGCCAAAAAACAGATTTGAAATGTTTGACTAATTTTTTATATAATTGAAATTCAAAAACAGATGATTTTCTTGACTGGAATGTTGGAAACCTGCTCTGTCTTGAAACCTGCTCTGTCTTGAAACTGCACCTACACTCTGCAACTAGCCAAAAAACATATTTGAAATATTTGACTAATTTTTTATATAATTGAAATTCAAAAACAGATGATTTTCTTGACTGGAATGTTGGAAACCTGCTCTGTCTTGAAACTGCACCTACACTCTGCAACTAGCCAAAAAATAGATTTGAAATATTTGACTAATTTTTTATATAATTGAAATTCAAAAACAGATGATTTTCTCCATGCTAGATGCAGTCCTACCTAATAAAATGTGTAGTACTGCTTTTGGGAAACTCTTTCTACCTCTAGAAACTCTCTTTGGAGACTCCCAGCTACTCACACTCTTGCCTGCAACATGCACTGACTAACTAGGTTGCATAGCACTACCACTAGGGAACTTGTTCTTACCTCTTTTGTTGGAAATATTTGCCTCCCTTCTTGACTGGAATGTTGGAAACCTGCTCTGTCTTGAAACCCTTTCTTGGAGTCTCTCTCTAGCTAGAACTACACCTACACTCTGCAACTAGCCAAAAAACAGATTTGAAATATTTGACTAATTTTTTATATAATTGAAATTCAAAAACAGATGATTTTCTCCATGCTAGATGCAGTCCTACCTAATAAAATGTGTAGTACTGCTTTTGGGAAACTCGTTCTACCTCTAGAAACTCTCTTTGGAGACTACCATCTACTCGCACTCTTGCCTGCAACATGCACTGACTAACTGGGTTGCATAGCACTACCACTAGGGAACTTGTTCTTGCCTCTTTTGTTGGAAATATTTGCCTCCCTTCTTGACTGGAATGTTGGAAACCTGCTCTTTCTTGAAACCCCTTCTTGGAGTCTCTCTCTAGCTAGAACTGCACCTACACTCTGCAACTAGCCAAAAAACAGACTTGAAATATTTGACTAATTTTTTATATAATTGAAATTCAAAAACAGATGATTCTCTCCAAGTTTTAATTGTTTAAAATATGATTGTTTGAGCAACTCTTTCTCTAGGATACAAGAAGGCTGAAAGATTTTTTTTCTTGTATATTTGAAGCTCTCCATTATTATATAAAAGGATTTTTTGCTTGTATATTTTTATGCTCTTTTCCATAGTAATGTCATAGTGTATGAAGTTTTAAATTGTTTTTATTATTTTTATTATATGTTGGATGTGATTTTGATTGAAAATGCTTCTTTTTTATTTATTAATTAAAAAAAAATTATTAGAAAATTTATTGATTTAAGCCTTGGAATTTACAATCAAAATTAGAAAATGTATTCATATCTAAACTATTTATGAAAAGTTTAATATTGTTTGATTTTCTCTACCATGTCCTTTTTACATATATCTAGAATAATATTATTTGTAGTTTCCGATTTTTTGTAACATTTTACTACCATAATCAAAATCTATAGAAATAATAATCTAACATTATAATATCTTGAAATGGAGCTAGCCAACTCAAATATAGTATTGAAAATCCCTGGTTAAGTTAGATGAGGAGGCTATGTATTACATATGGTCTTGAATGAGCATTTGGACTCTTTAGATATATATCTAAAGAGTCCAAAAGCTCATTCAAGACCATATGTAATACATAGCCTCCTCATCTAATATATAAAACTTTAATCCATGTGCTTAGCCTTAACATTGACACAAATGGAATTTACAATTTTACTCACTGCTTTATGATAGAAAAATATGTGGATGAATATTGCCCACATATCCAAAGTCAAAAGGGATAGATTAAAAAGGGATGTGCTCTGGTCATCTATAAAAGATAAATTAAAGAAGCATGACATATTAGTAATGCAAATTAGATATCCGTACAAATTATGTTCATATAACACAACAAATAGATGATTCAATACAAATGTCACATAGAAGTCATTTATCTCATGGGCCTTCAGCTTAAATTATATATCTAGCATTACATTAAGCTATAGGAGATAAATGAAAGAAGCATTTGAATGTAAATTAAACATGTGTAATAATTATGTCCTTTAGTTTAATAAATAGATAATAATTTACAGATGCCATATCTAAGCTATATTTCATCTAAGTAGCTTTCAATTTAAACTTATATCTAATGTTAAATTATATAAAAGAATAACAATAATCCAAACTTCAAAAAAATATTTAGAACTTTAGTATAAAATGTGACATATAATTTTCTTGTGTGGAAAAAATATAGTTATCGAGAGTTCAAAACTGATGCATTTGAATAGAAAGTGGGTATACAAATGAGCAAGTAGATTTTTTCTAGAAATGAGGAAGTGAAGGTTGATAGAGAGCCACACAAAATTGCAAATTCATACCTTAACAAAATTGTTAGATCCTTTTAAAGAAAACGTGTCATATAATCAACTTTCATCGAAATATACATGATAAACTCAACCCAATTTTATGAAAAATAGTATACCATTTTTTACATTTCACATAATACAAATAGATAAATATTACTTAAGTATTGTTATAAAGATTTAACTGCCCATAGAGAGATGGCCAAGTGATTGAGACAAGGCATCATCACAATAAAAAACCAAGTACAAATTGTAGTAATCCTAGAATCATGCTTTACATGAGGTAAAATTAGGGAACTCATGACTTGTACTATAGATAAAAAAAACATTTACCCTTACCAAAAAATATATGATAAAAATTGACAAACTACATAAGCTTAAGCTTAAGGGGATATAATCCTTCTTGCCTTCCATATAGATAATGAAAATGATTGTTCCAAGTCTCACATGTTGCTTCTCATGTCAATTTATAAACCTTGATTGGAAAGAAAAATAGGAGGGCAGAAATGTAAGAAATATAAAACATAATGAAACACAACGTAAGAAATAGAGAACATAATGAAACACACACATAAATATCTCTAGACAATCAACACAATTATTTTCCTAGGAAATCCTTATATGGGAGACAAGCAACCCTAAAAAGTAATGATGCTCTAAACTCCTTTTTCCCTAGGAAATCCTTATGGGAGAAAAACAACACTAAAATGTAAACATGGTCTACTCTCTCTTTTCTGGTATGGAAAATATCTGAGTACAAAGAAATAGGTAATCTCTCTAGAGTTAGCTAAGACTTTTAGCGTGTAAGGTTGCTATAAAAACTTAACTTCATACATTTTTCTCTCTAACTTCACACTCCTAGTTGTATTTTCAACTATGGAACAAAATACAATAACACAAAATGGAACTCTTATTCCTCCTAGTGGCCAAGTATTTAACATAGTGTGATAGCCAACTAGGTGTAAGATTTGACTCTGTCAACCATTAACGAGATTTGTGATTTTAGACCTTTTAGAGTCTTGTTAAAATTCCACATGTAGCTAGCTTTCCATGCATGAGTAATGGGGCTAAGATGTCATTCTCTCGTACCATGGTGGTCAACATGATAGGTCAACTTACTAAAGGCATAAATTTTGAATGAACTTCATTTGATGTTTTTCTTGCACCATTAGATATGTCTTTAAGTGTAGAATAATGGTCAAGATTTCGGCACAAGGGATAATCGTTTGACCCCCAGAAATGTCATTTAATGCCTCAAAATGACTCTAAAAGGTTTTAGACCCCAATTCTCCACCCACCATTAAAATGACCCTACAAGTTGATTCTTTCAGTTTTTTCACTCTATAAGCATCAAAATATATGACAAATAATATAATTATCCAATCTAGATCATTATTTAATAATTTTTTAATCTTATGAGTAAGATATACATCATGGAATTTAAATAAATAATGTTAATTCATTGAACACCCTTGTACATGTTCCTTGTTGATACTTTGAAAGTAATACGTTTTGAAAAATAATTTTTTTATGGATTCTATTTTCCACATTCTCTCAACCATATCAAAAAGCTTCTTATAATATTTGAAACCTAAGGTCTTTCCCATACCAAAGTATGTTCTTTTAAAACATGTTTTCTTGGTGATATGGGTGATTTAGAAATGATTGGGAGAGTGAAATTCCTCATTTAATATGTAAAATATGTTTGGTTCATGCCACTAAGCCAAGAATTTTAAATTCAACTGAATTTTAATATAACCAACTAAATCCTGCAAAAAAGGAATAAAACAATTTATGTTAGGGTTGTGGATTCAGGCATTGAAACAACACACCATGATATTTCAAATTTAAAAATAATGGTTTGAGTCCTAGGTAGCTCAGAATCCTATTTTTTTTCAAAATAAGGATGCACTCTCATTTGATTCTCATGATTAGGTTGTAATCATGAGGCTCTCGCTCAAGAGTGGACCTTCCCAAAATCTTGTCACGTCTTGTCACAAACAAAACCATCAAACTGAAAACACATCATGCAAGAAACATAGCTCGTTGACATATCATTTTTCTCCTTCAAAGAAAAAAAATTCACATCATGTGAATATCTCCATGTACTCTTACATATTGGTGTACAAAACCATCAACCAAACACAAATCGACAAAACATGCCTCTTCAAACAACTGACTCTCAAGTCAATAATAGAGCTCATGTACAAATTTCCATATTTGTTGCATTTAAGTGTGTCAACGTAACTCTACTTTCAACATCTTGCTTCATGCAACATGCACCATAATTTGAATTTGCAAAGAAATTCATGAAACATCAAAATACATGCAAGGCCTTAATTGGATAAGAAATCTAACCATCTGTTAGCAAACCATTTCAATGGTGCATCTTTAAGTTGCACTTCATCATGTGAATCATCTTGACCCTCATCGATTATGGAATCCTCTTTTCCATTCTTGTCATTATCTCTTTCCACCTTCTTCAAATGTTGTGGATGACTTGTTGTATACAAAGTCCAACACTTTTCCACAAGGTGACCTTTCTTATGGCAATGAGTAATAAACAATTGCATCTTATTTTCAACATCATTTTCCTTGTCCAATGGGCCTTTGACTTTTTGCCTCATTTATTTAGAAAGTTTCAATGTGTATGGATATCTTCTTCCAACATCTATAAAAATTATGATTATTCAAACCACATTAGGAACATGTGCAAGTTATTTTATATATCTTATGTGAATATTTACCATGTTTATCATAATCAAAAGCAATTTGATTAAAGGCAAATTTATACCTTGAACATTCACCATTGTCGCCTTCTTGAGGAGGTGAATTTGATGAGGTAGTGGCTCTCCTCTGAATACTAGCAATGAATTCAATGACTAGATAGAGCTTTCAACATCCTCTTCTTTTACATTCTCATTAGCTACATGTTTATTAACATCTTCTTGAAAAGTGGGTGTCAAACTTTTCCATTCATCATGAACACAAAATTCACAAGCTTGAGGTAATGAACACGAAATAAAATTCCTTCTTGGAACAGCTTCATGTGCCTCCTTGGCTTTGGAGCATTCTCCATGTTTTCCATAACCAAGACCCAAATAATTAGGCCCTTCCTCAGCAACATTTGGCTCAACTATGCCTTGTATTAACTATGCCTTGTACATGTTTGCCTTTAACCCTTTACTTTCATAGCACATTTTCATCAAAAAATTGGACCTTATTCCTCTAGTGTGTCTTTCAAAATCACGTACACATTCATTTTGAGAGGAAATTGAAGACAGAAACCAATAGCTAATTCTTCTAACTAACCTTGACTAAAATGAGCTAAATTGTACTTTGATACCAACTTGATTTGAATATGGACAAACTAGTTTTATTGGGCTATCTCCCTCATTAGTTAAATAAAAATGTGTTTAGGATCATCTAAAGTTAACCAATTGGGAAGGGGTTTGTGTCAAGCTTTAAGTGTATTTTGTGAGAAATTTATGAGTTAATTAGCTTTTAAAAACTCATGTGTACAAATAAAATGAAAAATTTTTATTTAGGAAATTTTTTTCCCTCAATCCAGATTCCTATCATTGGACATGTAAGAGGAAGAAAGAGGGAATTCACTTTTCAAATTCTAGACCTTGTCTAAACCAAAATAAACTAGAGCTTTGGTTTTCAAATACATTCACTTATTTGGAAAATTTCTAGCTACAAAAAGTCCATATGCCAATATACCTCCCAAGAAATACATTTAGTACACCGCTGGTTAGTTTTTTGTCTTCCTATATTCTTTATCAACCTCTTCTAGTGATTCTTGAAAGGTGGATACTTAAATCCTTCCTAAAAATTTGAGCTCTAAAATGAGAAGACATACAAGGTCATTTTAAGTCATTCTTCTATCCAATTATAAAAACCAAGTGAATATTTCTACATATTGTTTTCTGTCCCATAAACTGTAAAATATATGTGGAGTTGCCTTGCCCTAAGCGAGATGTTTAACAAACATGATAATAGAGAAACAATTAGTGACGTCACCAAAATATGTAGCCTCTTAAAGGTATCATATCCTCTCATCAAGGTCAAGAATCTATTCACCAAAAATGTCCTATGGAAATGATGGTTTAAGAAACAAAACTAGACAAAAACCTTCAGTGAGAACAACAAAATCTAAAATCTCTTCGTCTTCAATCTGCTCGTAAAGTTAAATTACATGTCTTGATCCATCTATGGTAAAGAAATCAAATAGTTATATCAATTCCACCTTGCAACTCTAAGAAACATTGAATTAAATTTCATCTCAAGACAGGGCTTTGAGAGGACACTCTCAAAACCAACCTTCGTTATGGCTTTGAAACACATGGTAAGTATCAAGACTTAGCAACCTTATTTGCATAATTTTTTCTAGCATGGACCTTAATTTCATAGCCTTCTTTTGCCTAAAATGAATGCAAAATTCCTTGCAATTTGGCTTGCGACATTCATAATTCATGCTCATGGAACATGATTGTGTTGCAATTCTCATAACATTTGTTGTATGCAGAAGCTAATAAAAAATGATCGAAAATGACATTTTTGCTCTGTTTTTTTGAAGATTTAAGGAAAATTACACAAAGTAGCTTCCAACCTCATATGACCATCATGTCAAACTATTTCAGGATATTGTCCAAGTAAGAGCCACTTAAGCAAGCAATCTAGTATACATGACTCCAATTTCAATTATCAGCAATGACAGTTCTAAGTATGGTGCAAACATTGCTCCAGATCCTCAATGGGGCATGTTTGATGACAATAATTTGGGGAGTGAGAGAGGGAGATGGTAGGAGAAAAAATTCAAGGAATCCACGGGAAATTGAAAAATATATAACTAATGAGGTGGAAGACATTTGTAACATAAGAGAGAAACCTGTTAGGAAATTGGTGAAGTTGGTATTACACACCCAATTGGACAACCTCAAGGAGAAAACATTTCTGCCACTTTATTTGTTGGCATAACCTAGTAAGTGTTATTCACTAGCATGTATTTTGTAAAGGCCTTGACCTAGTTCCCATTCAACTCCATCCACCAGGTTGTAGAGGATTCCAAGCCTAATTTCATGAAAATTAATTTGGGGATGATCACATTGACTTGCTTGATGATGTGTCTATGAAGATTAACTACCTTGAACTATTTTTTTGCGTAGGGAAAGAGACACATTCCCATGTTCGAGCATGAAAACGTTATTTGATATTGTTAATGCCTCTAGTGTTTACTTATACAAGTTCTATAGGCAGAGTCTATAAAGGGCCAGGTAGCCTCTGGATCTCATCTTTTTTTAAAGGTGACATATCTAGTAAATGCCCCTACATTCAATCTCTAGAATGGATCTAAATAGAAGTTCTTCATTTTAATATCCATAAAACACAACAAATTTAAGCTAAACTATGTACATGTGTCATTTCTCCCACAAACTAAAGTGTATAAGTGGTAAATTTTATACCAAGTGTGCTCCCACCATGTAAAGCGCAATTTGGTGAACTTATCATTTTTATAATATATTTTTCGATTAAATTTAGTTTCACACATGATCAATTATTGCTTTGAAAGTTGTGTTCTACATAATTTGTGTACACTAAATTACAAATTGATTTTTTGAAATCTATTTTGTGTAAATGTCGACCAATAGATATATATCATGGAGGATGAATGACGAAGATCAGCCGAATCCCATATGGAGGTTCAGGGATCGGAGGATGTTCATGGTATTTAAATGTAATCTTAAATCTCCATAGATGTGTGTACATATGGAATTGATTTTTTATTCACTTTGTGAGTTAAATTAGTTGTTAATAACTTTCATATTTTAATTCTTAGGAGGTAAGAGGATAAGGGTTTCTACTCCATCCATGGAGCGTGGCCAAGGTTCAACTGGTCGAGGTATGAGTTGTTGGAAATATGATGCAGAGTGTTGTCCTTGATGGCAACCCACTGAATGAAGATGAAGACATGCGACTGTTGACATGTGTTGTCCTTGATGGCAATACACCTGATGAAGTTATGCTTGACTTGATGGACTTGGTAAGTGTAAATGCGATGTGATGAAGTGTTTTTAACGTTTTATGTATGGGTGTACGATGTGATATGATGCTGGTTAGCAATATGATGCTAAGTGTTGTCATTGAATGGCAACTCACACTTGATGAAAGAGAAGAATATGGAAACTTACTTGATGAAGTTGTGCTTGATAGAATATGTTCTTGATGAAATAAATCGATGTATGCACGGTGTGTACGACCGGTGTTCAAAGAAGTCGTGAAGTGCTAATTCTATGATGAAAAAGAGTATGTCTCTTGGTATACGGATTGGCCTAGGGGAAGTCGTATGCACGCGGAAAAGAACGTGCCAAGTCGCGTATGGGCTAAAGCGCTCAAAAAGTGCAAAACCAAGGGTAACCACCATAGTATTGACCCATGGTATTGGGTAATGATCCGCCTAATTGACCCCGTCCAGGTAGTTTTGGGCTCATGGTATTGTTTTGGCCCATGGTATCGAAAAATGGGCTCATGGTATTGAAAAGGATAATCCTATATAAGGAGAAGAAATTCATTGTGAAAATGATGAGAGTGAGTGCAAGATGTCTGAGCTTGAATGAATACTTCTCTGTGAAGTATATCTGTATGGAAAGGGTAAAGGTTTGATGATAGAACTGAATCTATGAAGCACTTATGAAGAAATGATGAAGCGGGATCTTTAGATCTGAAACGTACTTGTATCTGCTAGATCTGCTTATGGAAGGCCTAGATCTGTGATGAGGCGAACATCCAGGCGAACATCTGACTGAAGTGAAAAAGGGTAAATCTGAATTGAACATCTGATCTGATGAAGTATGCAGCTCTGTAATCATTGAAGATCTATACGCTACTTCGCCGCGGAGGAAGCGCATATACACGCGGCTTCTATGAAGTAAAAGCGCGTATGCGCAATAAAATATACACTGAAGTATACGCTGGTTTGTGTGGACGGAAGCGCGTATATACGCGACATAAGTGAAGTAAAAGCGCGTATGCAAACTAGGGTTTGCTGAAGCAAGGGGTATGAAATATCTGATATGTTCTGCTGTGTTTCTGCTATCTGATCTGTATTGATATGTATCTGTTGGTGATGTATGATTGTGATTAAAAGTATGGAAAGGGTCCAGTATGAAAATATGATGAAAGGTGGCCTGCAAGTGTTGTTCTATTGAAGTTGGTTGGATCCAGTGTGAAAATTGATGAAACGTGGTCCAAGGTGGTGCTGAAGGTTGTAGCCTTCAGTCAGGGGGTCGTAGCTCCCTTCCAGGTGAGGCTGGTAAACGAGATCGGGGGGTCGTAGCTCCCTTCCAGGAGAGGCTGGTAAACGAGTCAGGGGGTTGGAGCTCCCTTCCGGGAGAGGCTGGTAAACGAGCGCAGGTGGGTGCCTGCGTGCTGGTCAAGTCTGCGCCAGCACATATGTTGTAAGATGTTTTCTCTATAATAAAATATTGAAGGCTGAGCAACTGCAGCGGTGGTTTTTCTCCCGATTTGGGTTTCCACCTAAAAATCCTGGTGTTCATGTGTGATGCTTTGTGTGATGGTTTATTATGTTCTTACTGCACATGTTTACTGTTTATTGAACATCTGATGAATGAATGATGGAATAATATAAGTGAAGATTTAATGACAGATCTAAATCTCTGTGTATACGCTAGTTTCATAAAGGGGATCTGCGTATATACGCTAGTTTACTGAAGGAAAGTAGCGTATGGGTTTTAAGGAATGAAAAAGTAAAAAGATTTGATTATGCAGTAAATACTGATTCACCCCCCCCTCTCAGTATTTTTCCCAACAATTGGTATCGGAGCGTGGTCCTTCTGCAGAAGCTTGATCGCTTGAAGGAGATCCGTCGCAATGGGAAGTCAAGAAGGAGTGATGTCTATAAAGCCACCTCATTCAATGGAAGCAATCTAATTTTCTGGAAGGTACGAACAAAATCATATCTGCAAAGTCTTGGTGCAGATGTATGGGCAATCGTGCAAGAAGGTTATCAATACCCGGAAAATATTCCTACTGATGCAGCTGAAAGAAAGAAGTATGAAATCAATGCCAAAGCAGTGAATGTCTTATTGGGAAGCATGTCTGAATCAGAATTTGCTAAAGTGATGCAGCTACATTCAGCTAAAGATATATGGGACAAAATCATTTTTAGCTATGAAGAAGACACAAAGGTAAAAAGTGCAAAACTCCAAACTCTTAGAATTGAATATGAAAATTTGAAGATGCATAGTGATGAGAGTGTTGCCAGTTTCTTTCTTTGTCTGGATGATATTGTAAATCGGATGAGAAATTTGGGAGAAACCATAACTGATACTACTCTGGTGGAAAAGGTCTTAAGATCCTTGACTTCAAAATTTGACTCTAAAGTTTCAGCTATTGAAGAAAGGCAAGATCTGCAAACTCTTACTATTGTTCAATTACATGGTACTCTGACTGCTTTTGAAATGAGACAAGGAGGTCCCTCTCAAATAAGAGAAGCTGCTTTTAAAGCATCTACAAGAGGAAAAGAAAATGAAGTTGTCAAAGAATCCAGCTATATATCCGATGAAGAAGAAGCGAATTTCGTAAGAATGCTCCAACTAGGTACTGGAAGATTCAAAGGTAAGCTTCCCTTCAAATGTTTTGAGTGTGGAAAATTTGGTCATTATGCTGCTAAATGTCCTTATAGAGAAAGGCATGGTAAAGGGAAACAATTTGAGAAGAGAAAGAGTTATTATGCAAAAGAAGATGATGATGAAGTGTCCAGTGAAGATGAAGAAGATTCTGACCAAGATCTGAAATTGCTCATGGCTAAGAAGCAAAAGAAGAAGGTTACTCGAGGAAAGGAGATACCTTAGAAATCATGTATAGCAAAAATTGAAGAAGATGAAACAGATTCTGACGAAGATCTACAAGCACTCATGGCAAAGAAGAAAAAGGAGAAGGCCACTTGTAATACTTTTCTTTGTGCAAACAATAGTAAAGATAGTGAAAGTAAAGTTGTGGATCTAGAAGAAGCTCTCAAGATTAAAGAAGAAGAACTACAAAGTTCATACAATAAGCAAGAAACTATCTATAAAGAGATGATCTCACAAATGAAAGATCAAATAGAAATGCTGAATGAACAGGTGGACAAGTATCAAAGGTTTCATACTTATGCATCCAATCGAATTAAATATCTAGAAGCAGATCTTGAAAAATCAAGCAAGTAGAATGAAGGACTTGAAGCTGCTATCATCTTTCTGCAAGCAGAGCTAGAAGCATCAAGTAAAGAGAACGAGGAACCTCTACAATCCTTTGAAAAGGAAGGCCTTGAAGTAGAAATTATCTCTCTCAAAGAAGATCTGGAAAAATCAAATAAGAAGAATGAAGAGCTGGAACAAACATGTGAAGAAAACGAAAATTGGCTGAAAGAAGAGATCCTAAATCTGAAGGATCAAGTTGAAGATGGAAGAAGAAATGAAGAAAGCATGACAAAGCAATGTCAAGCCTTGGAGATTGAGGTAAACATTCTCAAAGGTAAATTGGAAGAAAAGGTAAAACTGTTGAGGTTTCATGATAGTACTAATATTCTGGACAATATTCTGAGTAATCAAAGGTCTCCTGCTATCAAACATGGTCTTGGTTTCCATGAAACTGTTAAAGGAGAATCTAGCTCACAAGGAAGTGCCAAAAATTCAGAAGATCTTAATGCAAAACCTGATGTGTTGAAAGAAACAAAAGATCAACCAACAATCATGAATTCTCAAAAGAATTCATTCAAGAACGCTGAATGTTTTGAATGTCATAATTATGGGCATGTTGCAGCAAATTGCAGGAGCAGATCATTTCAGCCACAAACAAACAAGTTCTACTCAGAAAGGTACTCTAGCTTCTTCAGGGGATATTGTTTTTCATGTAACAAGTATGGACATAAAGCAGCTGGTTGTAAAAGGAGGAAGAATAGAAATACTCATTATGATTCTTATGTTTATTTCTCTGGCCACATGAGATGTTATGCTTGTAATAAGTATGGACATGTAGAAAAAGAATGCAGGATGAACAGATCTGGGAAAGTGGACAATTTTCAGCACACTGTTGGAAAGCTCAAGCAAATTTGGAAAAAGAAGGAGGACCGATCAGAAACGTAGAGAATTCAGACCCTACTGCAGTCATCCGCTTCTGGAAGCTTACTTCTCTGATTGACTGCAGGAATGATGTGGGATACATTAGGAGATTTAGTAAAGTATCGTCACAGGGGGAGCAATGCATGATGACTCTCATGGTTGATTTGATTACTCTGGTTATTTTTTATTTTTAACAGAGCATCTGGTGTGAATAAAAGACAGGAACAGGAGGTATAGGCTCAGAAGAAAATGAAGGAAGATGAAAATTTTCTATGCTTCACTTTCCATACGCGGGTTCTATGCAACAAAGTCGCGTATACACGCGAGTTCCAGAAGACGCAGTCGCGTATACATTGATGATAAGAAAATTTATCTGATAAGCTGAAGATCTGAAGCAGAGGTCCAGGGGGAGCATCAGTCTGACTGCTGATGATTGCACTGTTAGCATTATTCTGGTTATACTCATGATAATGAAATGATACATGGGTTCTTGTGTTGAAGATTATGGATGAAGCATGGTTGCTTTATGATGAAGAGCATTCGTTGCTGAGATGAAAGTCTTAGTATTCAGAGATAAGGACAGATCATGCAGAGATGGTTGCTGATGACTTGCTGATAAAGGTATTCAGGATTGCACAAGTTAAGAAATAGCACTGGTTTAGGGGGAGTAGCAGGTTGATGATTGCATTGTTAGCAATATGATTGCTTATTCATTGGTCTTTATGATACTCATGCTCAAATGATGATGACTTGGTACATGGATTATTATGATGAGATTTTGAGCCCTGGTTGCTGATAAGTATCTTTTGTGTTCACACATGGATGAGTTGGATGTCGATTGATTTAGAAATAAAAATAGATCATGCAGAGTTTGTTACTATGGTTGAGATCTTTTGCCTACATATGTTACTTCATGTTTAATCTTGAAGATCATGGTGATTTTGGACCACATGGATGATTGCTTGACACATATCTGAAGATGCTGTTCTGGTATGATAATTTCTCTTGGAAATAATGTATGGATGCTGCACGGAATATGAAGACTTGGTTACTAATGCGCTTATGCTACCACCATTGGATGACGCTTGAAGACACAACTACTTTGTTCTATCTGTAGTCCAGGGAAGCAGTCAAATATCTCAGAAAGAAGCTGAACACTGGCTTTTCCTCACAGAGAATCAGATCTGATTGTATTTTAGAAGATGGCTTGGGATACGCGGGTTTCCTGAAACACAGTCGCGTATGTACGCGAGTTCCTGCACAGAAAACCGCGTATGTTTGGTTGATGGAAATTTTTGGTTGGTTCAGCTCTCTTCAGCACAGCTGCAGTGTTGTATGGTATCTCTGGTGGTGTTCCAGTTCTCATAATTATGTTTCTAATGTTTTGATGAAGATGCCTTGATGATTTATTGGTGGAAGTTTTCAGGATGCACAAACTAAGGGGGAGCCTTAGTCATTTGGAAAGATTGCTTGGTTGCACAGATTCAGGGGGAGCATTAGCTTTGCTGAGTATAATGCATTGCTGGCATTATGATTGTTCTGTTATATGATCTCTCTTGAGGTCTTCTTGGTATTGGTTATGAAAAGTCATTTTTGATGAAAAGGTCATGTGGAGACCCATGTTGTAAAATTGTAATATTCAGTCATGTAAGGACTTGTCATTTTTGTAAACCCACTTGGTTGGGTAGCTGAGTCAAATTTTGTAAACCCACTTGGTTGGGTAGCTGAGTCAAATTTTGTAAACCCACTTGGTTGGGTACTTGAGTCTTTTATGTAAATACACTTGGTTGGATATTTGATGTAAGTATGAGTCTTTGGTGATAGGAAGTTCATAGAGTCATGTACTTCATTGACAAATATGTTTGAAGATTCAGCATGAACTCAGGGGGAGCTTGGCCACTTCAGCACATATCAGATCTGCAGAATGTTTCTTCCATGAGGAGAAAAGGGGGAGAGTGTTGGTTTTTGATCCGCCCTTTGCCCTTGATGTCAAAGGGGGAGAGTGACATGGTGTTTGAATGAAGAGAAGATAATGATGTCAAATATTTGGGAGAGTAACATATTTGGGAGAGTGACATGGTATCTATCTACTGTGGTAACCAAACACCATCATGGTTGCCATCAAGTCCAAAGGGGGAGATTGTTGGAAATATGATGCAGAGTGTTGTCCTTGATGGCAACCCACTAAATGAAGATGAAGACATGCGACTGTTGACATGTGTTGTCCTTGATGGCAATACACCTGATGAAGTTATGCTTGACTTGATGGACTTGGTAAACGATGTAAATCTGATGTGATATGATGTTTTTTAGCAATATAATGCTAAGTGTCTGATGTGATATGATGTTAGTTAGCAATATGATGCTAAGTGTTGTCATTGAATGGAAACTCACTTGATGAAGAAGATGGAAACTTACTTGATGAAGTTGTGCTTGATAGAATATGTTCTTAATGAAGTAAATCTGATGTATCTGCAGTGTGTACAGAAGGCAGTGAAGAAAAGAAGTCAGCAAGTGCTACATCTATGATGAAAAAGAGTATGTCTCTTGGTATACGTGGATTGGCCTAGGGGAAGTCGCGTATGCACGCGGAAAAGAACGTGCCAAGTCGCGTATGGGCTAAAGCGCTCAAAAAGTGCAAAACCAAGGGTAACCACCATAGTATTGACCCATGGTATTGGGTAATGATCCGCCTAATTGACCCCGTCCAGGTAGTTTTGGGCTCATGGTATTGTTTTGGCCCATGGTATTGAAAAAGGGGCTCATGGTATTGAAAAGGATAATCCTATATAAGGAGAAGAAATTCATTGTGAAAATGATGAGAGTGAGTGCAAGATGTCTGAGCTTGAATGAATACTTCTCTGTGAAGTATATTTGTATGGAAAGGGTAAAGGTTTGATGATAGAACTGAATCTATGAAGCACTTATGAAGAAATGATGAAGCAGGATCTTTAGATCTGAAATGTACTTGTATTTGCTAGATCTGTTTATGGAGTGATTAGATCTGTGATGAGGCGAACATCTAGGCGAACATCTGTCTGAAGTGAAAAGGGTAAATCTGAATTGAACATCTGATCTGATGAAGTATGCAGCTCTGTAATGATTGAAGATCTATACGCTACTTCGCCGCGGAGGAAGCGCGTATATACGCGGCTTCAGCAAAGAGAAAGCGCGTATGCGCAATGAAATTTATACTGAGGTATACGCTGGTTTGTGTGGACGAAAGCGCGTATATACGCGACATCAGTGAAGGTAAAGCGCGTATGCAAACTAGGGTTTGCTGAAGCAAGGGGTATGAAATATCTGATCTGTTCTGCTGTGTTTCTGCTATCTGATATGTGTTGATAAGTATCTGTTGGTGATGTATGTTTGTGCTTAAAAGTATGGAAAGGGTCCAGTTTGAAAATATGATGAAATGTGGCCTGCAAGTGGTGTTCTATTGAAGTTGTTGGATCCAGTGTGGAAATTGATGAAACGTGGTCCAAGGTGGTGCTGAGGGTTGTAGCCTTCAGTCAGGGGGTTGTAGCTCCCTTCCAGGTGAGGCTGGTAAACGAGATCGGGGGGTCGTAGCTCCCTTCCAGGAGAGGCTGGTAAACGAGTCAGGGGGTTGGAGCTCCCTTCCAGGAGAGGCTGGTAAACGAGCGCAGGTGGGTGCCCGCGTGCTGGTCAAGTCTGCGCCAGCACATATGTTGTAAGATGTTTTCTCTATAATAAAATATTGAAGGCTGAGCAACTGCAGCGGTGGTTTTCTCCCGATTTGGGTTTCCACCTAAAAATCCTGGTGTTCATGTGTGATGCTTTTTGTGATGGTTTATTCTGTTCTTACTGCACCTGTTTACTGCTTATTGAATATCTGATGAATAAATGATGGAATGGTTTAAGTGAAGATTTAATGACATATCTAAATATCTGTGTATACGCTAGTTTCATAAAGGGGATCCACGTATATACGCTAGTTTACTGAAGTAAAGTAGCGTATGGGTTTTAAGGAATGAAAAAGTAAAAAGATTTGATTATGCAGAAAATACTGATTCACCCCCCCCCCCTCAGTATTTTTCCCAACATGAGTGGTAGCAGGTTGCAGGAAGGGTGTGATATTTATTCCCCGGAAGGCCAATCAACGACTGCTGGTTCTCAACAGGGTCACTGTGGGTCTGGTTCTCAGCAGCGTCATTCTGAGTCTGGTTCTCAGCAGGGTCATGTTGGAGAAGATGTTAACCAACAACATCAAGGTTGCCATCAATTTCAATATTTTTTCATTAAATTTGTACAAAATTTTTTACACGTGTTTTTTCTAATATACAAAAGTTTATATATATTGATGCAGAGGACGAAAATGTTCGAGCTAGTGGTCAAAATAGACGCAGGGCAGCTCGCTACATTCAAGAAGAATTTTTTCAACCCAGCACAACTTATCTGGCCGAGATTACTGATATACCATGGGAAACCAACATGGCAGAATTCACCTTACAAAGGTGTGAAATCCTTCATGCAAAATTGTAAAGAGATCTCGTGGCTTTGTCTCTACTTGCTGAGAGTCGACAAAGCCTTGAAATAGTTACACATTCATTGGGTGAAATGGTAAAGGTGTACAGAAATCTTGGGCCAACGACTAATTCATTTGTAGAACTGATGAGAAAGAGAAAAGAAACAGTGATGGGTCCCGATAAATGGGAGGACATTAAACAAAAATTTACAAGAGACGTGGCCAAGTCAATGTTTAATTATAAGGAAGGGCCAAAAATAAAAATGTTGAAGGTGCAGTATTTCAAGCACCCAGAAATAGCTCGTTATTTGTATGATCGGCATCTTGCGGCCTTTGGAAGGCTTCCATGGAACGATGAGGTTCCTGTTCATTTTGCACAGATGTTTTATGCAGAATTTTTTTTGGGTATGAAACCCAAATACAATGACCTTCCTTCATAATTTTTTGGCTCGGGGAAAGGTTGATTATATAACCGTAAGGGTGCTAAGCGAGATGTGGAGTTGCCTCACCCTGAGCTGCCATTGGTGAGTCGACCGTTTCGAGTCTAAACTCTGCGATCAGAGATGGATGCGACTTCTCAAATAAGTCGAGAAGCAAGGGATGTTATGATCGACAATGTTCATAGCGGATTGAGTGGAGTCGATCTTTGTTTAAATCGACAAAGAGCACGTGAAAATGCACGTGCCAATTTTGTTTATCGTACAGATGAGGAGATTTACAACATGAATGTTGAAGATCTCTGAACATATGTAATAAATTGTCGCAATGGTCTGCAAGACCTAATTTTTCATGAGGAAGAGGGCACCGGAATGGTATGTGTTAGTGACCTTAGGGTTTGAAATTATTTTTACATATACATGTGTACAATTTGTAATAAATACATGTGTATGTACATTTATACATTTAGTCAAGTATGTGTACATTAATCTAACAAAAATGTATGATTATATGTTAAAACACCATTTGCAGTTCTCAGGCATGATGCGTGATGAAAATGTTAATATTACGTTCAGGAACTCCAGTTCAAACGATGCAGATGGGTCTGACCATCATGATATGTTGGCACATGTATATTAGTGTTTTTTAAGTGACTCTAAAATAAATAATTGTTGCCACACATGTACATGTATGTATATATATAATTTGATAAAATGTTTTAACAGGTACCGATTCCGTCTGATGTTTTTGGGATGGTGGTACCTTCTTCTTCCTTAGGAGATGTACCTTCTACTTCATTGGGAGATGAGCCACAAGTATGGACAATTTTTCACAAGTTTAAAATTTATGTTTAAAAGTTATATATATATATATATATATTCTACCTCAAAAAGTTCCATTAAAAATTGAGATATATATATATATAGAGAGAGAGAGAGAGAGAGATCTATATTTTGAGTTATTTAAATTTTTTTGAATTTAGGTTCCTATAGAAGATTTCTTTAATCCGCGGACTCTAGCGACGGAGATAGGAACATCCACAACATTTGAACAAGTTGTCTTTAGTTCCTTTTTTAATATTATTGAAAATAAGTTTATATATGTACACGTGCATTTTCATTTGAAAGTTTTTAATTTATATATATATATATATATATATATATATATATATATTTAACTGTACATGTATATTGTACAGTTTACCACTACAGATGTTCCTATGGG
The DNA here is from genome assembly GCA_034641835.2 of Pinus albicaulis. Lineage (NCBI taxonomy): Eukaryota > Viridiplantae > Streptophyta > Pinopsida > Pinales > Pinaceae > Pinus > Pinus albicaulis. The sequence goes on along the minus strand of CM076576.1, from coordinate 506,468,515 downwards.
AGAACCTGTTCATCAAATGGAGAGGGAACCTTATGAGGTATTGCATGATTTTTTTGTTATATTTTGTTTTTTACATGAAGTTCTAGATATATATATTCTCATTCATTTTTAAAACTTCAAATTTTAATGTTCAAGTACATGTGCATTGTGTATGTAGGTTTCCTATTCACAGGATAGGGCGCGGACTGAGACCCTAGTAGGGAAGACACTAGATCCTCCATTTGATGGACATGATTTACAATAGATTTGATTTCAAAATTTAGATGGTTTTAAAATTTGTTAAACTTGATACAGTTTGATACTTGTGAGATTTACAATTTTTTGACATATTTTATTACATTGTTATTATATAATTTGTTTTATTTAATTTTTGGATGGTTTTAGTACTTTTGGCATGTGAATGTGAATTAATGTTGTCATCTGAACTACATTTGGCATGTGATATTTAATGTTAAATGTTTTTGTTGGATAGTTGAATTATAATTGGCATGGCATGTGAAGTTTTTAAAACTCAAGTTTTGGATGGTTTCAATCTACATTTTACATGTGATATTTAATGAAATTTAAATGTTTAATGTTTTAATGTTGCACAATATATAATCAAAAGGGTTTTAAAACTTAAAGTTTTGGATGGTTTCAATCTACATTTGCACATGTGGTAAATTGAAATGTTACTTGTAACAAGACAATCCCCATTGATTTCATTGTATATGTTGATTTCTTATTTGATATAATTGCATGTATGATGGTACATTACTTGTAAAGTCATTGGATTAATAGTGTTCATTGATTTCAGTGTAAGCGCAAAAAATTATTGACAATGTAGAACAATTTTTGTGTTATAATAATTAAACCTAATAATATTGGAGAGAAAGAGAGACAAGATATGGTGTTTACTACAAGAGTTCGAGCTAAATATTTAAATGATTTATGATTTATGATTTTTACTTTCTTTTTAATATAATCGATACGGAAAGATGACAAAACTAATAAGGGTGACAATAAGAATAGAAGAAGAAAATAGTTTAAGATTGATCACAATAAATGCTATTTGTAATTGATTACATTCTAATTATTCACATTCTATCATTCAATATTATTACATTGTCACTTTGCATTCAAAAATTTTATTTGATCATTTTCCATTATTAAAGTTATTCTACAATATTTATCATTTCAACAAATTGAGGTAACTAAGAAAATTTAAAATTAAAATGACTTGATAAATCTCAAACATATTTAGCATATTTAAAATGGTTATATTAATATTAGATGTATTTACATATTATTGATAAAATTAATCATATGTTTCTCATATTATCGATAGTTTTTCCTTGGTTGCACACGACTGAAACCAACTTAGATCCATCTTAACTACGGATCTATCAAGCGCCGAGAGGGATCAAATATCTCGAGGTGCAAACCTTTCCTCAAGTTTTGCACTCAAAAAAGAGGTTTGCACCTCTAGATATTTGATCCCTCTCGGTGCTTGATAGATCCATAGTTATGATGGATCTAGGAAGATAACTTTCTAAAAATAAGTAAGGGAAAAGCAGCATAGGGAACAATTAGGAGTATATTTAGGGCATAGGGAACAATTAGGAGTAAATTTAGGAACATGTGATAGTTGGGTGAGATAAAATCATATTTTAATAAAATAATGGGAATTTGTAGGAAAGACAAATAGTGGATATGACATGTATTTTGGTGAATAATCAAATTTATGGAATTAAACAATTAATTATTTTTGTTTTATTATTTTTGTATGTGAAAACAAGATTCACACCTAATCCTCACCTGAAAGACTAAATTAAACACATTATTATGAAGGGGACGAGGAGCTTTCTAGGTTTTGAGCTCCCCATTGTTAGATGAGTGTTGTAATGGCATTCCATGTATTGTTGTGAGAACTTATGATATTGTGATATTCTAATTACGAAATAGTGATCTTGAGTACATGATGGATAATGTAGTAGATAGGAACTTTTTGATAAGGGGAGATTAGGGATGTGACCAAATTCCTATTAGTGAAAAAAATTATCTTCACCTTCCTATAATTCCATTGTAGCTTTGGGGGCCAAAGGTAAGAAGAGTACCTTGGAATTTCTTGGGTGAAAAACCAAGTAGGTCACCAACTTTGGTCTAGTGCATTGGAATGCATTAAAGAATTGGTCATTGGAGCTGCTTCAAGCTAGGAGTGGGCATCGTCACCAACCTACATTGAATATTTTACACTCCCTAGGGTGAATGATACTTTAAATTGATTGAATAACTTAAACATGATTCTACCTTCAATGGATATAGTTTAAATATGGGCATTCATGTATAATCTCAAAACGTTATTGCAAAATTTTTAGGTTATAAATTCTTGGTCACATGTAAATGGATGGAAGGAAGTATATTAAAATTTGTTTACTATAAATTCATATTATTGTTAATGTTAGTATATAATTTCTTGATTATATGTAATTAATAGGAAATTTTATATTGAAATTTTTTTACATAAAATAATTTAACATATTTAGAAGAAAAAATAGGGGTGAAAATTTGGGGCTATAAACTATGGATGCTACATAAACTATACTTGTAATCATACATGCAATTATATCAAATCAGAAATCAACATATACAATGAAATCAACTCCCTTGTTTTGTTACAAGAAATGTAACAAGGGAGTCGAGTTTCAATCTAGATGGTTTCAATTTACATTTCAATCCAAGACAAGTAACATTTTTCATCAATGCACATTGAACATATCCGACCATTGGACAAGCAGATTTTGTACTAGATTTTCAATCAGGATTAGAGATGTGGGTCAAATCCCACCAAAAGTTGGAGAAGTGCTTCGAGTCTCTTGTTTGAAAGGAATTTTCGTACAAAAATATACTGCAGATGATTTATTTACATTGTGTCCATACTTTTTACCAGAAAATCCAATAAAACATATATATTGAATACGTAAATAATTTTTCATTAGTAAAACTAGAACAATTAATTTCATTCTAGAACACACACACACACACACACACACACACACATATATATATATATATATAACATTTTTCATCAATGCACATGTATAGAAAAACTACTTTCAGTTGATACTAGAGCACATGCTTGTACCCAAACAATTTGTACATGTGCAAACACTTCCACAAATAACATAAGCAGCTCAATTTTTAGTTGAGTATTGGAAGTTCTAAAACATATTTAATCCAAAGATAATAAATTGTTGGACAATTCACTCAAAAAAATTCTAATGGAATTCCATCCTCAATAATCCGTTCATGATCGGATTTTGACATTTTGCATCTCTTAATTTTTTATTTTTTCTTTGATTGAACTTCTATCAACTTTATGCATGTTGCACACACCAAGTGACTATATTGACAACTTATGGAATTAGGTTCATAGTCTTGAAAGTAAACAAAGTCTCCACTTTGATGAGTTTGTCTGAAAAAATAACCTTTCAGTATAATAGACCCTCTGTCATACTGAAATCCGTGATCTTCATAGTTCTGTAATAATTTCATTTTTCGTTCAGTGCAACGCATCAAATAATACTTCACATTTTCATCGTTGTCAATAGGTGCAATTACAGCAAAAACATCTCCTACACAATAAAATGAATTTAACAAAATTATGCATATTTAAATTTATTTCTAGATCTTTAAATCATTAGAAAGTAATTCAAATGCTACCTTCTCTAACAAGATCAGAAACTCGATCACCATCGGATGATATTGTAGTTTCCTCTGATTGCATTTCTTCAAACATTGTAACAGACATTTTTCCCTTTGTATTTAGCTTTGTATGTTTCCAATCGTTCACATACATTTTGTTTTCACAAACGTCATTGGATTTTGTGTTGTCTATGCAAACATCACAAAAACAAGAATATTTTCTTTTATCCAATGCAAACACATTTCTGGACGACTTTGTTTGAATTCAATGCAATTTTCGAGTCCGTTTTATTGTTTCAACGTCATTTCCAATTGATCTATCTACGTCTTCAATTCCAATATGCCAGAAAAACCTTTATATGGAAAATTAGAAGAAGAATTTGTAAATATGATATCAAAATACAATCAAAGATAATCATTGTATGATAAATGTACAATGTTTAAAATTAGATTTCCAATATAAATTAAATTGAATGTACCTTCGCACTTCTCTTGATGGGTTTCTCTCATGGCTTAGAGCAGCGATGCACCATTGAACAACTTCTTCAGCGTTCACAAGTCGGCTTGCAAAGTGGTTCATTTGATATCTTCGAAGTACTCGTTTTATGCATGCTCCTGCACCATCATGTTCTCCTTTTCCATGGCTAGTTTCAAAGAAATTCCAACAGTGTTTAATGCAGGTTTTCTTATGAAGACAACACAACCAAAAGAATGATCGTGCAGATTTGAATTGACCTGCGCATCCGTCGGACCATATCCAATGTTCATTGAATGTTATTCCACGATTTTTCAATGAATCATAAATTTTTCCAAAACAATGTTGTACAAAACATGTATCATGTGTACGATCGTCACTGATATAAAAGTGATATTCTTTAATGATATGTCAATTTTCACTCGTGCTTTCTATATGATCGAAAATTTGTTCAACATGTCTATATAGAATATGGACGAGCATGGAGACTTGGTCAGAATGATAGTATTCACTCTGAATTTCTTTTTGTGGAACAAATGTGTAGTTTTCTGCAAAATCAATCACTGACAAAATGGTCCCTGGTGGAAAAAATTCACGAGATTTTTTGAATTGCAAGTCTTGCCATCCAGCTCTATGGGAATGCTTGGTATATTTGTAAATTTCTGCCTCAAACTTTCTCAAAAATTCTATCAGAAAAATTTCGTCTTCTAGTAATTCAATTCTTTTAACACTATTTGCACCTTGAATCGATGTATCGCTATATTCATATTTCTTCCATTTCACTTTCATGTTGGACAATGATTGATCATTTATATCAATACGATATTTGTTTTGAAATTTAGTCAAATGTCCACAATCATCGCATTTTTTACCACCAACACATTTCTCTTAGTAAAATAGTTCATCGCTTTCTCTTTCACATAGAATTTGAGATATGAAATCACAGATAGTGGAAGGAGGAGGTGAATCCTTCCATAATGTTCTACTGAAATCAAGGAATGTGTCATAATATAACTCAAATTCCACATGACAATGGCAACAACAAGTGTCGCGTACGGTGATAGGTTTTACATACCATGGTTTTTGTTGAACAAAAGCACTGAGTGAAACATGAATTTGACGATTCTCTTCTTTGAACTTGTTGAATAACTCTATCTGAGTGGTTTCCAAGAGATGTTTTTCACGTTCTTCGTACTGATTTCGTGCTATTCTTCTTCGCATCACATGCCTTGCAGTTGGTGAAACACGCGAATTGTTCTTCCAATATTCATATATTATTTTTTAACATTTTCTCCAAGTCTATCTTTTTATGGTTTCCTACAAATAGCTCTCCAACAAGCGAGTTCATCATTTACATCTATTTGCAACCGAAATTTCCAATGTTTGTGCAAAGTTTTTCGCGAGTTTCCCAATGCTCGTGCCATAGATGTTACCAAACGATTCTCTTGAGTACTTGAGGAAACCATTGCCATCTGTATTCCTCTACGTACAATTGAAACATCTTTCTCTCTAGATCTCTTAATTGACTTTATAGCACTACTCATATTTTTTATCGCCTCTTCCTTCATTTTTTAATCTTTGGTTGATTTTCGAATACCCAATAGTGTCGTAGCTTCTTTTAATTTCCTTAATGATAGAAGACTTTTCAACATTTGATTCTGAACTGTCACCCGCTCATTTAAGAAATACTTTTCAAAAATGCAGTTAACACGATATCGTATAACATGGTCAAGTTTTTTATCTCCATATGTTTGAGTGTCAACATTTTCTAACATATCATTATCGATAGTGATTTCATCTGTACATATTCGAAAAAATAGTACATATTCAATAAATAACTAAATCAATAAATATATCTAAAATTTCAAATATTTTTCAATAGATCAATAGATCATAATATTTACATTTACATACCTGCTTCAATTTCTGCTTGAGGTTGATTTTCTTCTTCAATATTTTGAGGAATATCTCTTTCTGTTTACATTAAAAAAAATATTTTTCAAACTAGTTCATCAAATAAAAATTAAGCTTCACATTTTAAATTAGAAATTTTTTAAATATATCAATAGATCATAATATTAACATTTACATACCTGCTTCAATTTCTGCTTGAGGTTGATTTTCTTCTTCAATATTTTGTGGAATATCTCTTTCTGTTTACATTAAACAAAATATTTTTCAAACTAGTTCATCAAATAAAAATTAAGCTTCACATTTTACATTAGAAAAATTTTAAATATATCAATAGATCATAATATTAACATTTACATACCTGCTTCAATTTCTGCTTGAGGTTGATTTTCTTCTTCAATATTTTGAGGAATATCTCTGTCTGTTGACATTAAACGAAATATGTTTCGAATTAGGTCATCAAATAAAAATTAAGCTTCACATTTTACATTAGGAAAATTTTAAATATATCAATAGATCATAATATTTACATTTACATACTTGCTTCAATTTCTTCTTCAGGTTGATTTTCCTCTTCAATATTTGAGAGGGCTTCTAACTTTCTTTTGCGAGATTGTCTCATCTCTTCTCTATGTTCCTCAGGGTCTCTTTTTCGATCATATTTTCTCGCACAAGTTCTTCGATTTCCCATGATAATAGGGTTATGAAGTTCAAAAAATTTCCTTCAAAAAATTAGACAATAACTCAATTACAAAAAATATCACAAAATATTTAATTTAAAAAAATTCAGTGTAAATGTTTTGCAAAAAATACATGGAACGAAGCTCAAAAGATTTACTTCAACAAAAATTCGAGAGAAAAATGTCTTATAAAAATGAAACGAAGCTCAAAAGATTTACTTCAACTCAAAACACGTACATACCTCCAAGAAATGTCTTTTGAATGTACCTCCAAGAAATTTTTTTAAGTTCAAAACAATTTTTGCCAAAATTAGGCCGCCTCCAAGAAATGTCTTCCAAAAAAAATTCTTTAAACCCAAAACAATTCTTTGTAAAATCAATTTGCTTCCAAGAAATGCCCTTAAACCCAAACTTTGAAGATAAGTTTTTGAACCCAAACCAAGATCTTTGTAAAATGAGATGAAATGTGCGAAATGTGCGAAAATTGTGAATTATTTCGCGGCAATTTATATTACCGCGAAATGTGTTTTAGTAGGGGCTCCGCAAAACTTTCCGGCCGACGGAGAGTTATACAATAGTTCGGTCGAACTATTGTGACGTTAGATTTAACGAGCCTTTGGCAGAAAACATAGTTCGGCCTAACGTAGATTAAAAGTTCGGTCGAACTAACACGTCACCAATTACGCAAAAACCAGGCTCTGAATACGGTTCTGCAACTTTAGACTGATTAAACTCCATGAAAGGTTGTTAATTAATTGTTGGAACCCAGACAAGCTTTTTCAGAATTGAATCTACTTTCAGGAAATATAACTTTTATGGAATTTCATAAACGTTTATTAATTTTAATTATTTTTCTAATAAAATGGGTGCAAACAATTTCTGAGGGTCATTGTGATTCAGTGAAATCAAAATTTTGTATCTCCCAAAATACATTGTAAAAAAAATTGAAAAATTTATGGGGCATTACATTGGTCCGTCTTCTCTAATGGGTAGCTTTTAGATTTTTAGTTTATAACTTATATGTTAAGAAAATTCTTGTGACGCGAAACATATCCAAAAAACGCAGTTTTTCGTTTTGGACCAGTTCAAAAAATTCTAGTAATTATGATATGCATCCATTGGCTTTGTAAATATGAAGAAACCAAAGTAGACTCTATCTAGATTGTTGTAACACATTTTCTTTTCTCAAAAACACAAATTTTCAATGAATACAACATTGTGTCATAACATGACTTCTTATGAATCCTTTGATTGTTAAGAAACACACACTCAAAGAAACGCTAAGTTGACATATCAAATCTGAATAAAAAAATTTCAAAAAATAAGTAATAGAAAGCTAACAAAATTTCTCACAACTTCTATTTTTATCGCAAAATGAAATTCTACATAGAAAAATTGTTATAGTTTGCAGAAAGTTGAAGAACCGAAAAAAATGAAATTTTTTTCTCAAAAAAGGGCAAAAAGTGTAACCCACCTTCACATTTTCACCCTGGAACATAAAAACTCAATCATGATAAAATTTGAGTATATAAATTACCTATATTAAAAGCTAAAATTATGACAAGAATGAAAATAGAATCTAACATAGAAAGAAATAAAGAAAGAAAGAATTTTTAATGTCCACTAGGCTAAAAATAGCCTATGGGACAGATTTCTTGTCCATATGGCTCTTGTATTTGGCCCTTTTTCTGTGAAGTTTTACAATCACTGCTCCCAGCTTCTCGACAAACTCTTCGTTGAGTAGAGTATCCGAAGAACTAGCTGCCAGAATACCTGCATAATTTTCCCTGTTTTCTTTGAAGGCCTCACATTCTAAAATGAAATGTTTTTTTGTTTCCACTTTTCTGGAAGAGCAAAAAATACATACTCTTTCCTCCCACATTTCTTTTGGCCTTTTCCAGCGCCCTCTTTCACAACGGAGCTGATGAGAATTAGTCATTAATTGAGCAATAAGAATTTTAGATCTCCAAGAAATATTGGCCCCTATGTGCGCTTTTTGGTGATGGTTATGAATGGGGTTAAACTCTTCAATGTAGTACTTCTTCTTTCTCCCAAGTACGTTTGCGGAACTTATCCATAACAAGAATTTTTCCCTTTACAGTTTGTAGGACACATGCTCAAGAAAATACCCCATTTACTAAACCATTTGTTATTTTTCCGCATCCAAGTCTTCTTTCTTTTGCACAATCTGTGACTAAACACAACCTCAGGCCATCTACCCTTTTCCATTTGCTCAATTTTCAAATACCTTATGACACTCACCATAGCAGTTACTTCAATAAGAGCAGCCCATGTTTCACTTAACAGGATAGCATAAGGAACTGCACTTTTAATTTTGAATTTGTTTGTAATCAAACGCTTCTGAATTTTCTCAATTTCCTTCCTCTGCATCTCGATTGTGCCGTTGGCCCACAGTTCACAGTCGTAGAGAATCACCGAAATCACTAGAAGCCCAAAAAGAGTTAGAGTGGTTTTCCAATCCCACAACTCTGCCTCTCTACACATGTTTTGAAGATCATAAAATGCGTTCCAACCCCCTAAAGTTATTTTCTTTCTATAACCATCCCAACTTAAATTTCTGTTGAAGTCAATTTCGATGTATTTGTAGCCTACAACGTCTTCCAGAATGATGCCTTCAAAGTAGAACTTATGTTGGTTATGCTTTCTTTTGTTAGAGAAAACCACTACTTTCATTTTGCTAATATTGACTTGCATCCCCACCCTTCTACAAAAATGCTCAAGGGAATGTAAGTGCTCTTGCAAACTAAGAGCCGATTTAGCATTTAATATAAGGTCATATGCGTACAAAAGAAGTCTTATAACAAACTTGCCCAAATGGATACGGTCATTGCCTTGCGAATTTAGCCACTCTTCAAGCTTGTCAATATATAACCCAAAAAGGGTAGCAGACAATGGGCAACCTTGCTTGACCCCAATATCACTTCTAAAACTTTCAGAAATGCCTGCTGAAGTTCTAATTTTGACTTTCACCTGTTCATCTAGCCTATGCACATGTGCTCTCAAATGCCTAGGAGCCCGGAGTTCCTCCATTCCGCCCCAAAGCTTATCCCTAAGAACCGTGTAAAAAACTTTTCTGAAATCAACAAAGGAACAAAAAACTTCTTCTTTTTTTCCCAAACTTTTTCAATGATGTGTCTTAAAGTTATACAATGATCAACTATGAAATGTTTAGGTCTAAAACCTGCTTTCCCTTTAGCATGTTTATCTCTTTCTTGTCCCTACTTGCTGATTTTCTTTTCTAACATGCTTCCAAATAACTTTGTAAACAAGGGATTCTTCTGCCCACTTGCTGATTTTCTTTTCTAACATAATTCCAAATAACTTTGGAAACAAGGAATTTATCATAGTGATAAATATAGAAACTATAATCGTGATAAAAATTGAAGATCAAAAATTATAATTGAAAATCAAAACTATCTAATTTCCGTACTTAGAAAGGATGAGAATAGATTTCATTAATTGAACACTTAAATATTTTGATTTGAGTGTCTATAATTTAGGTAAGCAAAATTGACAAAATGAAACCAGAAAAGAAGGGATGCAAGTTCAGCACGTCTAAACTCATCCAAAAGGAACATCATTTATAATAAGAGTTTCCTGATCGCTCAATGGTAATCCACATCCGAATCGTTTCAGCTTGTTTCATGCTGCACTGAATCACAAAAGTCACTCTTGTACTTACCAAAGCAAACAAATATTTCTTTGTGATATGCTAGAGACTAATCATTCATTTACGTACATAAAATACAGTTGAAAGATTACCACCTTACTAATGCTAATACTAATGCTAGTATTGTTGTAACATAAACTGAAGCTGCTAATATTCTTTCCCCATTGCGACCACCACCGGCAAGTTAACCACAACTGCAATAGAATACAACACAACGAATTGCAGTTGAGTTTATTTCATGTTTGCTCTTTGAACGATGGAATTTGTGTTGATGGGCAGCCAGCTTTGCTTGTTAATATGATCAAAATTCACCCATTTCCATGTAAATTTTGTAGCTCTGTTCACTGTAAAATTTGTAGCTCTGCTCACCTGATAGAAATAAAATTAGGGCTGAAAATTGGGTGGTTAATTTCAAATTTGAATTTGAATTCGAATTCAAATAGGTTCATAATTTGAATAATATTAATGGGAGTTGTTTTTAGTGTGATTTTTTGGAGAAGTTTGTCTTGCAAAAAAAAATTTGAAGTTGAATTTTAATTTTTGTTATTTAAATTATATATATAGATTAAGCACTCCAAAAAACCCTAAAACACATAGATTATACAAAATTACCATCAAATTTATATTTTCAATGAATTTTTACAAAATTTTACAAAAATTAAACTAAAAAAATTCATCCTAAAAACTTTAAAAAATACACTGAAAACAACTCTATATAAAAACAACTCAAATTAATGATCATAGATATATCGTTGATGGTTCAAAGCTCATGTGCATCATACCATATCTTGCTGGTGCCCATATATGACATGCCCATCATCAAACCATGGACTTTGCGTTCTGCCAGTCATCACAGCTTGTCAGATATACCTTTTAAGTTGCATTAAATAATATAGGCTAAGAAATATTGGTCGCCAACAATATATATGGAGTTATTAATATATGCCACCCGTCCAATTTAACTTTACTGGCAGATACTACTCCACTTATTAATGAACCAATAACAATAACTTGATATATAGGTAGTTTCTGTACATATCCATAAAAATTGCGACGGTGGCAAACCTGACAATCCCTTTTTAATTTCTTCCGGGCCGTATTCAAACTTAATTGCAGGTGTATTCAAACTTCATTGGTTTTTTTGTTTGTTAATGTTTTCGTTTAACTAGATTATTAATTTGTAAGGATTTTTGTAAATTTACATTATAATTGTTAAACTTTAATATTTTAAGTGTATTAATTTTTTTTGATAATACTGAATTCATTTCCGCTATCAAAATTATGATATAAATACTATTATTATAAAATTTGTTAAATCTTTTTAACTTAAATTCCAACCAATTTCAATCTTCCAAACAATTCTTCCTTCTCTTTAACCAAAGTCCTTTGTTAAACGCGCGATGCATTCATAATTAGTTTGTATGAAGCCTTTTATAAATTATTAAATTCCAAATGCATCGTTTGTGGACGTCAATGGTATTATCATATAAGAGTCACGTCAAATAAAATTAATAAAATGGCACCATGCTAAATATTTATAAATTCTGTATTCATTAGTATGTATATGTTTTTTTGTTGGGTGTATGTATGTAATTTTATAAATTATTCACCGTCCAAGTGCATCATTTGTGAACGTAAAAGTACAGAGTATTGATTTCTTTCTGGTTTGTAGTTTTTCTCTGCTGTGTTGTGTTTTTTCTGTATGTTCTATCTATATAAATATTTATTATTATTATTACTATTATTTATTATTATTTGTTTGTTTATGTTTTTATTTGTTGATTAAGTTTATTGATTTATTTATGTTTTTATTTATTTATTATTGTTTATTTATGTTATTATTTGTTGATTTATTTTTAACTTTTAATTTATTTTTTTAGTCTTATTTTGTTATTTTTACAGTTTGTTTCTAATTATATTGATTAAAATTAATAATATTTTTTATTACATAATTAAAAAATGAAATCTTGTAGTTATTAATATTTTATTAATGTTCAATTTTATTATTTTATTAATTTTTGATAACCTTTGTGTCACTAAGTGTTGTACATTTTTGATATATATATAGATATATATATATATATGTTTGGATAAGCTCAATCTTCATTCTCCTCATGATGAATTATACTTAGTAGTTTGAAAGGCTTCGACTCTATAAATTTTGATGTGATTTTTCTAAAGATTTTTATTGAAAAAAATAGTTATGGATCACACAAGTTTACACTCTCAAACAATTATTTGATGTTGTTTTCTTTTAAATATTTTTCTAGATAAATTATGTTTTAAATAATCTAAATATTTTTCTTAAATTATAAATTTGAGTGGTATAATAAATTTATTTATACATTTAAATATTTATTTAAATAATTTAATATCACAAATTTATAAAAAAATTATATAATCAATTTCTTAAAAACAAAAATATAGACTATCTTTAATTTAAAATATTTAAAATCAATCTCCAACATCTATATAAACTATATTTATTTTAAAATATTTAAAATCAATCTCCAACAACTATATAGTTGTTATTATAAAATAAATAAAATTTTCATATTTTTTTTTTAATTATTATTATTATTAATTCAATTAACAATACATTTTATATAATTTGGCAATGAGCCTTATTGTTTGAGGCTCATTCTACAGCCCAGTGTGAAGCCTATGGTTAATCTATCAAAAAATAAAGATAAAATATTCTCTAAATAGAAAAGCAATGTCTCTTATGATAAAAAAGAAAAAAAATATGCTTTTCATATTCTAGTTGTCTTTAGTGAGACTTTTTGGAAGCTTTTCTGGTGGAATCTTAATGGGTAACCCCTACACAATCAAAGTGCCCTAAGAGTTTTTCACGGTTTTGAATCCATATATTCAATAAATAGAAAAATCCATATTTATTTAGTTAGTTTTCCATATGACCTAATATAATTTTATGTAAAGTTATTAAAAATAAAAAACAAATATGTGAGTAAGATGTTTAAATATTATACTTTTCAAAATTATTTTAACTTCTGATATCAACTTCATATATATTTATATAGAAAAAAATGTTAAAATAAAATATTGCAATGTTGTATAGAATAAAATATCCAATATGGGTTATGAATAAAATATTTTAATATCAATCAATTGATGTATATTTAAAAATATATTAATAACATGAAAATCAATTTAATATGTGTTCATTATCTCGTAAGGCATTCTTATTTGAAAATAATTTTCTTGATTGCCACTCTACACCATTGGGTACCATTGATCTTTTGTATTAGACGATTAAAATATTATCAGCCTTACGATGCGAATAATGGTTATTTAGAGTTCGTTTTGGTTAGTTAGGGTTATGTTAGTTGCGGTGATCAGAGAACCTACCAGTAACTGGCAATGGATCCTCTCCTGCTGGTGGGTTGTCCTAATTGCAGTGTTGAAATATGGCTTCCTCCCCAAGTTGCTGGTTTTCGTTGTCATTACTGCGGTGTTTATGCCGAGATTTTCCAACCCGAACCCCCCTGCTGGCGGTCCAATCCCATCAGGGAAATGCAAGGTACTCTAAAGTTTAACAAACCCAGACATGAGTTGATTGTTGTTAGTCTGGTTCCTCTGGTTTGAGTCTCCAGTAATAAAAGAGTCGTTCTCTGTGCGATTTGTTACAAAAATACGCCATACGAGCTCAAATGCTGCATCAACGATGTCAATGGCATGAAATATCTTCTGACAGCCAGATTCAACTTCTGTGAAAACTCTATAGTTACTTTCACAGGTATTAATTAGTTATTAACTGTTTCGACTATCTTATATGGCTTCGCTTCGTATAAATATTTCACTTGTGTTTTTCATTACGTGAGCTCTGTAGTTTTAGTTTTTGCAGAGGAAGAAAATGATTCGAAAAGAATCCCCACAAAACGAAACATCCAGAGGTGGATGCGTTGGCTGGTGCAGGATTGCCAACCTGGAGATTCTTTGGTGTTTCATTATTCTGGGCAGGGCTCCCGGCAAAAATATTTCACTGGCCATGAAGTTGATGGCTACCACAAAACACTATTGCCTCTTGACTTTGAGACGGTGGGGATGATTGTGGACAATGACATCAACGATACGTTGGTAAAACCCTGCCCCCCGGAGCTCGACTGCATGTAATAATCGATTCTTTCCATAGTGGCACTATTCTACATTTTCCCTACGTCTGCCTCTTAAACCCCAGGTCAGCTTTTCTGAGGTTCAATCCTCCATTATTCCTTACAGTCATGTTTGGTTCTCAACTATTCTCTAGCAGTAAATTCATCTGTTTTCTAAAATTAATTGTTAGCATTTTATTACTTTGACAAATTTAGCGGAGGAAAATGTATGTGAGAGGACCATACCTCAAATTGGTATGTGGAAAGGAACAATGGGAGGTGAAGCCATATATTTTAGTGGATGTGATTATGATCAAACCGCTACAGATACCTGCAGATACCAAAGTAATATTATCTTATTGTTTATGCATGTTAAAAGTATATTATATAATTTATTTTTATGATGTTATATTTTGGAAATTGGATTGATAGGAATAAAAATAATTATTATTGCTATACACATATCTAAAGTATTACAAAATCTATATATATAATCTGTGTGATTATTTATAATTAATTTTGCGTATAATAATAACTATAGGGTTACGTAATCAATTTTCTAATAGAAATGTTTACAGAAATGTTGTAAACAGGGTCTTTCAAAGATTACATCCATCGGAGCCATGACTTACTGTTTTATAAAGGCAATTGAGAAAGGAGAAGGGAAAACTTATTGGAGTTTGTTAATTTCTATGAATGAAACTGTTCGTGAAGCACCCCAAAAGCAGGCAAAGGCCAAAAATATAGGTATTGAAGTAAGCGGGCTACAGAGTTGGAATTTGACGAGCATTGTCAGAGGGTCTTTTGCCTGTTTTTTACGTTTAAAACTTTTTCATAACCGTTTACTGTGATGTGCTATGAAGCTTACGAAACTTATTTTTGCAGGGTTGTTATTTTCTAAAAATATTATTAATTCTCTAATATTTTATATAAAGTTGTGTTCAGGCTCGCATGGAACATGTGGAAACTATTCTACCTAGCCTAGCCTTCCTATTCCTAATTTACTGCTTGACCTTTTGTACTTCATAGAAAATAGTTCATGCATATTACATGCTTATATATACATATCTCTCGAAGTTATATATATATATATATATATATATATATATATATATATATATATATATATATATTTCGAAGTTTTAAGGATTAAATATAAATTGTTATTTTTTTATAGGTTTAAAATTAAAATTTGTGTAAATTATATAAAGTTAAGATTTAATTGTTAAGAACATTTTATAAATTTAAAAAAAAAATTGATAATTATTTTATTTATTTATTAAAAAATTGATGTAAGAATATTTTTAATTAATTTTTTTAATTTTTTAATTTTATAAAATTAGAAACCTTATTTTATTTATTATATTTTTTTAGTATCTAAATTTATTTCTATGAAAGTAAATTAATAGTGTGAAAAGTCATGCATATGTGAATTAGTATTAAGTGTGTGAAAAACCATGCATATGTGAGTTAGCATTAAGAGTAACTATATATATATATATATATGGAAACTAAAAAAAAATTTATTGGTTATTTTTGTAACTAGTATGCAAAGACTAGCATTCTCTACTTTTTCAAGTGGGCCTAAGGGTTAAGAACATATGTTTTCTCCTAAGACGGCATAGAGTATATATGTCTTCCTAGACTTAGCATTCAAATGGTTGCGCGGAGGTGGGTCCCTTGTCCCACAAACAAGGGGGTCTCATACACCAATTTGGTGTTTGTCGTGACCTTAAAATTGGATAATAATAATAATAATATATACAACCCATTGGAAACTAATGTTATGCACTTATTGTGGTGGCATGTTGCTCCTTCATATGAGATTTGATGGCTGGGAAGTGTTTTCTTTGTTCACTCTCTAAGTTCTAGATCACCATTTGATATTGGGTGATATTAGGTGATTAACCCATGAGGTGTAGACAAATTAGTTTAGATGGGGTTTAGTCTCAACAACGTCACAGGTTGAAACCTTATGGTGAGGGGTTGACGATGGAAGCCACTTTTGAAGAATTAAATTCCCAAAGGGTGTCCAGACCTTCCAAAACCTCCTCACATGATCCTGGTGATAAGAATCCCATTATGGGTGGGTTGGTCTTCTGCGATCCAATAAATGGGCGGATATCTATTCTTCCATCTAATAAATAGGTTAGCTCAAGCCAAGGCTAAACGTAAGTACAAAAAAAGGTGGATGGTTGAATCATATGGATTCAATTGTAATAGTAGTTGGAGCAATTTCATATTGGTTGTCAATAAAAGCAAGGATACTTGCAATATATGAGCACCTCATGCTCTTGACACCTACCCCTCGAGGGAAGTAAATTGCATATTTAAGCCATGATAAAATCAGATCAAAGTTATTGTAAGGAAACATGTTTGTTATCATTGGTTGTACTTTTATAGATTAGTAATTTAAATTTATCATGAAAACTACTTTACATTGTCTCTCTCAAAAGAGAGGAATGGTAGGAACAGAAAGAACCCTATACGTCCAGACATGCCATCCAGCTAGAACGACAATGCGGGTTTTAGTTTCACTAAGTTAAAGGGAGCTTGATCAGGAGAACGAGTGGATTTTCCCCCATGTTCGACCTTGATGGTGATAATTTCATCATTGTCAGCGCACTGCATCATCTTGGCCATATTACTGAGGTTCCTCCCCATGGACATGTTACGTTCGCAGCGATAGTGCTCAAAGCCCTTAGATATGAGCAACAGGGAAATGACGGAAACGTGGCTTGATTCCATGGCCTGTAGGGAGAAACTCATGGTCGAGAAATTGAAGTTACAATCGATGACAAGGTCCTTGATGGACTCCATCACCTTCTTCAGAAGACTCCCCTCCACAAGCCTTAGTTCCAACATTGTTGCAGAGAAGACAAAATCTGAGAGAAGAGGACTCCTTCCCTTGTGATAAAGCTCCAGATAGGATGTAACTCGTTTTGAGAGCAGAAATATTGGTTGCGAGCGACTGTGGACGTGTGTTTTTAGATGGAAATGGTGTGAACTCTTCTCTATTTTCCTTCCAAAATGAAACATTACACCATATTTGACAAGGGCATCTACCAAAGAAAAATGTTGAGTCCTTTGTGTTTGTGGATATGTGGGGATTTTGGAGAAGGCCCGCTATTTTTGGTGAATTCTATACATACACCTCATTCATACACTACTCTTCCAAGTTCCCCTACAAGGGAAAACTGTGACAGCTCGGTAGGCAATATACAGGTACAGGATAAATATGAGGAACTGCAAACCGAAGAGGAGATTGAAATGAAAAAAGCTTAACTCTAGAGATTAATGTGCCAAATTATTTAGAAGTCGTCCCACTGCCATCGATATGCACTGGCATACGAGATGAACGACATAAGCAACAGATGGAAGACTCACCTGTAAGTAAATCTGTGACGACTCAGAAGACTCACCTGTAAGTAAATCTGTGACAGCTCAGAAGTCATTAAACATGTACTGTTAGGATCCAAACTATTTGTTAATTGTACTCCCCTCACTTTGCGGCATATCGATTAACAAGTAAAGGATCCTCTCCTGGTCTCTCTTGACCTCGTCCCCATCTAGGATCTCGAAATGTATTCCTCTCTTGACCTCGTCCCCATCTAGGATCACGAAATGTATTCACATTAGGGCTCCAATATTTCAATACTGTTAATCCTATCTTATACATTGCACGAGCCTCTCTTGATACCGCCACATGAAATTCCAATTACAGTTTTTTTTACTAAATTCAAACCATGCTAAAATAGATTGGTTATAATCAGTAGTAAATTGTAAACATAGTGACAGATGCTTGAGAATTAAAAATAAGTACAAATTCATGCAACTATGGCCAATCCTATAAAACTAAAAAATAATTAAAAATTGATTCATTTGGAATAGGAAGAACCTAGTAATTGATTCCTTTGTATATTCTAGCTTTGAATGACATTTATTTTGTAATTTGTATTTTCAATAATCTTTTATATGTCACAATTCTTCTCAAATCTAAGAATCTATGTCTTACGACATTTCCTTTGCAACATCTGGGTGCAATTTCTAGTAAAGTAGCTCAATGCACATGTTATGTATTCTCTGTAACATTCAAAAATACAATTTAAACAATAAAAATTTAGGCATTGTTTTTTTTTGCACTCTAACTCTTGGTTCATGTTAGATCCGTGGCTAAGATGGATCTATGTTAATATATAGTTTAATGATGTTATTTCAAATTAATTATTAATATTTTATTAGCTATGCAATTTTTATTTAGACAAATATTTAGCACTATACAATAATCTAATCATTAATTTAGTGTTTTTACTTCTTCACCATTAAATAAGAATAAAGTAATATTCAATGGATATGATAAAAAGGAAGTAATCCAATGATTAATTTACTTATATACTTATGGTTTTTAATATTTATCCCCTTAATGATATATGTTATTTCATATTTACCATGTTATTGATACTTACTTACCTTGCATCATAATTTTTTTTAATGAAAAACAAAAAAGTTTGAATTCATATCTAAAATTTAATTTGAAATTTTAAAATAAAAAATGTATATTTTAAAATATTTAAATTCAATTTTATATTGATTTATTAAATTGAAAGTGAATTATATTGGAATGTTTTAACTCATTATTATATTGGTCATAATTGTAGACATGCATAGTATATACCATTGACTTGCATGGTGCATCATTATTTGTTTCTTGATTAATAATTTTATTTTATTTTATTTATTTATTTATTTTTATTTTTTTCTGGATTAATTAACTAGTATAATCATATAAATTAAATTTGATAAATATAGATAAACATCTATCCATAATAAATATAAAAACAATTACTTAATCATACATCTAATGTTGCTAAAATAAAATTTAAAAAAATCATAAAAATATTATATATTATTATTATTGATAATAAAAAATCAATTTATAAATTAAAAAAAGTACATTTTAAAAAACCATTAACCATAAAGATTTTTCTCCCACTTTATCATGAGATTCTTAATTTCTAAATAAAATCTGTCATAATATCATGGGCCAACATTATGGCTTATCAATACCACATACTCAAAAAACCATAACTAATCTCATATGACATTTCAATTTTTTTTAAATTAATGAATATAATTAAAAGAACAAAATAAAGCATAATAATTTTGGAAATAAATCTCAATATTCTATAAAATTTAAATCTCCACCATATTTTTCTTACTCAAATATTTATTTAACTAATTTTAATTTATACTTTAACTAAGATTAATGATGTGTACCCCTCTCTATATATAGTTGAGAAAATGGTATAATTAATGGTCTAAATATAAAGTTGAATATGGTATAATTAATGGTCCTTGCCACTCATGCGTTCCTTTCAAAGATCAAAGAAAACAACTTGTTAGAATTTTCAAATATTTAGGTCATATTTGAACGCATTGATATGGGAGGCATGACATGGTAATCTATGGGACTATTGTCATGGATGAAATTCTTTATTTGATGACCAAGGAAGTGCCAGGGTCAGTATGGATGAAATTCTTTATTTGATGGCCAAGGAAGTACTAGGGTCCAGGACATAAGATACTAGACAAGTTGCATGACAGAATATAGTAGGCATATCGTGACAGATTGAATAGGTAATAATTTTGGAGATGTCATCGGAGTACATTGGATGGAAAGTTTAGCCACCATTACACGAATTATTCCTTAACCTATGATTTATTATACCAATATAGATCCATCTTAACTCCAGATCTATCAAGCGCCGAGAGGGATCAAATCTCTCGATGTGCAAACCTCTTTTTTGAGTGCAAAACGTGAGGAAAGGTTTGCACCTTGAGAGATTTCGTCCCTCTCAATGCTTGATAGATCCGGAGTTAAGATGGATCTAAGCTGGTTTGAGTCATGAGCGGGTAAGGAAAATCTATCGAATATATGATTAATTTTATCAATAATATGTAAATACATCTAATATAAATATAAGCATTTTATATATGCTAGATATGTCTCATATTTATCTGGTCATTTTAATTTTAAAATTTGCTTAGTTATCACAATTTGTTGAGATGATAAATATTGTTAATAACTTTAATGATGAAAAATGACGAAATAATTTTTTTGAATGCAAATTGATAATGTAATAGTGTTGAATGATAGAAAATGTGAATAATAAGAATGCAGTAAATTACAAATAGTATTCATTGTGATCAATCTCAAATTATTTCCTTCTATTATTCTTATTGTCACCCTTGTTAGTTTTGTCATATTTTCATATCGATTATATGAAAAGGATAGTTGAAATCATAAACCATTTAAATACTTAGCTCGAACTACTGCATTAAACATCATACATTGTCTCTCTTGCTCTCCAATATTAATATTTTGAGTTACTATAACATAAAAATCAATGTAAATTGTCATTAATTTTGTGTGCTTACACTGAAATCAATGCACAATGTTAATCCAATTTCTTTAAAATGTACCATCATACATCCAGTTACATCAAATAAAAAATCAGCATCTACACTGAAATAAATGCATCTAATGCAAACAATCAAATCAGATTAGAAAACAACATCTACACTGAAGTCAATGCATCTAATGCAGGTAATCAAATAGGATTAGAAATCAGCATCTAATTGAAATCAATGCATCTAGTGCAAGTAATAAAATAAGATTAGAAACCAACATCTACACCGAAATCAATGCATCTAGTGCAAGCAATCAAATAGGATTAGAAATCAACATCTACACTAAAATCAATGCATTTAGTGCAAGTAATCAAATAGGATTAGAAATCATCTACATTGAAATCAATGCATCTAGTGCAAACAGTGAAATATAATTAGAAATCAACATTTACACTGAAATTAATGCATCTAGTGAAAGAATCAAATAGGATAAGAAATCACCGTCTACACTGAAATCAATGCAGTTAGTGTGAGAAATCATATAGGATTAGAAATCATCTACATTGAAATCAATGCATCTAGTGCAAGCACTTAAATATAATTAGAAATCAATATCTACACTAAAATCAATGCATCTAGTGCAAGAAATCAAATAGTATTAGAAATCACCATCTACACTCAAATCAATGCATCTAGTGCAAGAGAACTTCTTCCCTCTCTCCCCCCTCCAAATACATATCTCTTTCCCTCTGTCTCTCCACTCTCTCACATCCTCCCTCTTCCTTCCTCTCTCTCCATTTATCTCCCACCTCTCTATCTCTCTCTCTCTCTTCACCCTCCAACTCTATTACTATATGCCTCCCTCTCTCCTTCTCTCCTCCATTCTCTCCATCTCTCCTTCTTTATCTCTTTATCTCACTCCAAAACATACACACTATGTCTCCATCTCTCCCTTGTCACTCCATCTCACTCTCTATGTATTTATTCTTCCCTCCCTCTCTCTCTCTCTCTCTCTCTCTCTCTCTCTTCCATCCACTCATCTCTCTCTCTCTCTCTCTCTCTCTTTTCCCTCTAATCCTCTCTCTTCCCCATCACTCTTTCTCTCTATCTCGGACTATGTTACTATATCCCTCCCTTTCTCCTTCTCTCTCCTTCTTTTCCTCATTCTCTCCATCTATGCTTCTTTGTCTCTTTATCTCACCTCCAAATATACAAAATCTATATCCATATCTCCCTTTTCACTCCCTCCACATCTCCTTATTTTTCTCTTTATCTCTCCCCCAAACATACACACTCTCTCTATATTTCTCCCTTGTCACTCCCTCTCTCTCTCCACTTCTCACTCTCTATGTATTTATTCTTCCATCCCTCATCTCTCCCTCTAACTCCATCGCTTTATCCCTCCCTCTCTCCTCCTCTCTCTCTTCCTTCCTCTCTCTCCCTTACTCTCCTACCTCCCTCTCTCTTCCCCCATCGCTCTCCCTCACCCTCCCTCTCTCCCCCCATCACTCTCTTCCTCTCTCTCGTCCTTCCTCTCTCTCTATCTCTCTCTTCCCTCTAGTCCTCTCTCTTCCCCTATCACTCTTTCTCTCTCTCTCAAACTATGTTACTATATCCCTCCCTTTCTCCTTCTCTCTCCTTATTTTCCCCATTCTCTCCATCTATGTTTCTTTGTCTCTTTATATCACCCCCAAATATACGAACTCTCTCTCCAAATCTCCCTTTTCACTCCCTCTCCCTCTCCACTTCTCACTCTTTATGTTTTTCTTATTCCCTCCCTCTATCCCCCTCCAAATCCATCTATCTATCCCTCCCTCTCTCCTCCTCTCTCAAGTCCTCTCTCTCATCCTTCCTCTCTCTCCCTCTCTCTCTCTCTCTCTCTCTCTCTCTCTCTCTTTCTCGCTCTTTCTCTCTATCTCAACCCTCTAATCCTCTCACTATCTCCCTCCATCTCTCCTCCTCTCTCGCCCCTCCATATTTATGTCTCCCTCCCTCTCCCTCTCTTACCGTTCTCTACATCTCTCACTCCTCTCCCTCTCTCTCTCTTCATTCCTCCTCTCCCCTCTCCTTGAGTTTATCCTCATCTCTACCTTGTCACACCCCCTATCTCTTCACCTTTATCACTATACGTATTTTTTCTTCCCTCTCATATATATCTAGAGTTAACATATATCATGATATATTAATGTGTAATATAATATAGAAAATTTAATATTTATTAATCCAAAGTTATTAAATTTAATAATATTAATATGAATATTAGATTTAATAATAATAATAATAATAATTTTTAAATATTAATATTAGGGCTAATAATGTTTTTTTTTTTTAATGGTATTAACAATAATTTGGCCCATAGGCTTGGTATATAATTAGATGTTGATTTATAATGATATTGGATATGTTTTTGTATATTTATCATGCATCTTTATACCTCTTTATATTTATTTATTTATTTACCATACATCTTTTATAAATATGGTATTTAGCCCATGGTATTAATAATAATTTTTCAAGTGGTATTTGGTCTATAGGCTTCACCTAAATAAAACCTCTTTTTTTAGTTTTTGTAAATATAAATAGGTTTATGGAGTAAATATAAAAAGAGGTTTTATTTATTTACCGTATTTTTGGAGTAAGTATAAAAATATTTATTTATTTATTTACCATACCTCTTGTTTAATTATATTTTTATTTATTTACCATACCTAAACCTCTTTACATTTTAAATTTATATTATGTTTATACATAATAATAATTAGGTTTATTTTTAAATAGGACAAACATTTTATCAAAAATGTTAAATTTTAAACACTACATTTACTTTTACATGTTTACTTTTTAAAGCGAGATCTACTCTATACTAGGTTGTAAAAATAATACATTGTTATCTTTTAATAATTAATCTTACCTTATTAAAAGGGTTAAAAAATTATATATAATATAAAGAATCAAGTTATATATGATTTAAGATTCAAGTTAATATTTTAGTCAATATTAATAAAAAATAATTTTATTAAATAATTTTTAAATAATCTCCCTTTAAAAATGGAAATGTAATTAATGAAATGATTCTTGAAGTTTTAAGAAAATGCATTCTGCAATTACTTTTCCGGACAAACTAATTTATGAAGTAGGTATGCAACACTTGTTTGATATATCTTAATCAAGGAAATCAGTATGGTTTAAATAAGTGAGTTATTAATTATTACATATTTTGATCAATCATTATCTGACCATTTCTATTACTCATTTTAGACTAAATGGCAGAAAAAGATCTCAACGATCTATATATAAAATATATATTAAATTAGTCTGACCATCGTTAGGCAAACTAACTATATATGAAAATCACGTTCTTAACTACTCCTTCGCTCTCCGGCTCTCCCTGTGCAACGACCCTTCTGGTTTTCCTATTGCATAGGAAATGCAGGTGGAAACTTTGACAAGAATCCAGAAGCATGCGTTTCTGTTCATATGCAGTTCACACGCAGGTTTTAAAAATGTCAAGTTGTAGTTAAAGCTGTTCACCACGTTGGCTTGACGTTTTGGTGGAATGACTTTCGTCGAGAAAATTGGCCAGGTGTCAGAATGCATGTCCGTGAGAAACAGTTTGGAGAAAGTACAGTATGCAGCACATTGGTTTTGAGGTTTGGTGGATTGACATTGGTCAAGGAGGTGTCAGAACAGATATCAGTGAATCGCAGAATTCAGGAGAAAGTAAAGTAAGCACTATAGGGGCTTAACTTAATCTCTAAGATAAACAATATTTCCGGAGTTATAGTTCATTAATATAATTGGGTAGTATATGTCAATTTTTAGATTTTGTAATTATATTTCCTGAGTTATAGTTTATTAATATATTTGAGTAATATATATCAATTTTTAGATTTTGTACGTACTTAAATTTAATGAGTAGCATATCTTGCCTCAAGTATTAATGTAAATAGCTCTAAAAATATTGATACCCTAGAGATTAGCCTATCTCTATGTTCATGATTTTACCAAAAATAAATCAAAGTTCATAAGCACGATCATTGCATATAGAATCTTGATGTATCTTTTATGGAACTATGAGCATGAGGGATCATATATAACAACTACATTTAAGGCAAATCTGTATGGAGGACAGACATTGCCTGGGCTCACACATGGCTAATGTTTGGTTTATGAATATATTAGTTTAGATTTATTTAACATCAAAATTAATCTATAAAATATATACACAGGAATTGAATTTTTTTAATTTGAATTTTTTTGGAATAATTTTTTTTAAATTGATTTTAATATATGTGTGTTAATATTCATAATTTTTTTTCATTTTTAAAATAATTTTTTTTATATTGGGTTAATATATGTGTTTATTTTGAAACACAAAATGTTAATTTAATTATCAATAATTATTAGATGAATGGTAGGGATTTAACTTTCACTAAATATTCTAAAATATTCTTATTAATAGTTATAAATTAAAGATCAAGATTTCTCTTAAACATAACTATGCCTTTTCTATTTTTTTAATTAAAATTGTTTAATTAAAAAAATTCATATTGACAAATGTCATATGAAATGAATTATGGGTTTATGACATGTGATATTGATAAGAAATGGTATTGCAACAAAGTTTATTTATAAGTTAAAAATTTTGATGGAAAAATTGAAGTGAATCTTAAAAATCTTGTTACATATTTTTTTTAAGATTTGTTATGTCATTCATATATTAATTATTTTTATAATTAATGATAATAATAATTTAAAATACGTTATAAGTTAAATATATTTTTTGAGTTTTTAATCTTGACAATGTGAAATGTATCATAAAGTAAATGTTTTGATATTTATCATGAATTGATGTATATACACATTTACAAGCCATTTAAACAATAAAGTTATACTAATTGACAAGAGTGGATTATAGGTTGATTAAATAAGTTATAAATTAAAATAGAGAAGTTATAAATTAAAATATTATTTTTATGGAATTAAATAATTATTATAAAATTTAAGGTTGGTGATTTTCTTTTTCTATGTTTTTTTTTCTTTTTATTTTTAGAATTAGGGGATATAATTTTGGAAGGGATTGTGACTTTTTTGTTGTTGTTGTTTTTGTAAAGTTCCAGCTATTCTATTGTTGTACAAAAAATATATTACAGGCTAGGTAACCAGAGCCATCAGGAGGCCAGTGACTGTCGACCCCTGACGCAATCAAAATCAAGGTTTGGTTGGTGCTGGTGGGTTTCACAAGAGAGGGAAACCAACCCACCAGTCGCAAAATGTTCAAAAACATAGCGAAAAACCAAAAAAATAGATAAAAGTTCCTATCTAACAGAGAAAAACAAAAACAGACTTGAGATTCTGCCAACTTGACAGAAAAACACCAGAAAGCACAAAAAAAATTAGGGAGGTAATTCCTCCAGAATCCAACATGTGTAGGGGATGGAGGGAGTACACTTGGATTCCTTGGGTGTGTCCACGTACCCAGCCACCCGCCCTGCATGTAGACTATCCAGACTTTCTCTGTGCTCCGTTTTGTTTCTAGAGGGAGCGCCACCACTCTCGAGCACAGCTGCCACCCGTCCTTCCGTGATCGTTCTAGCCTTGCCGTCATCTTCCACAATCGGTCTTCCCGCAGAAGAGGTGGAGGCGTCTGCATCTTTCTTGGACCTTTTGACGTGCACTTTTGTCCCCGGTCTGGTTCTCTTGGGCTTCAGCCTCACCAACACCAAAGGACTCGAACACTTGAGGGCGGTAAAAAAGAATATTTGGAAGATGTCCACTACTTGTTGCCCTCCCACCTAGAACTGGAGCTCACAGTCATAGAAGATTAGGTCCATGGCCTCGCAAGCTTTTTCCAACGCATGGTTGCCTTGGGTAATTTGGTGGTTGAGCTTGTCCTCCAAGATTTTTTGTTGAACCAGAGAGGCAGTAAAAAAATTCCTCATGAGCCAGTAGCGCTTCGCCAAGGTACTTCGGGAATTCGCAGCACCGGTCAGGGCTTCCAACTCCACCGCATCAACTTGGCATCGTATGTGTACAGGGATGTCAGGCACGTAGCGAGAAGCTTCCCTCCTTTCAGAGACCTTATAATCATCATCGTGGACCTGCACCCCCATGCGTCCCCCACGTATACATCTCATTTTACCGCTCGGCATGAGGGCTAGCCAAATGTTTGAAAGAGACCAGTGCATCCTCATCTTCCAGACCTCAGTACAGGAGACCCTGCTATGGAAGCTCACTAGAACACTCAACACAATGGGATGATCTTCTTGATTGAAGATGACTTGAAGGGTAAGCCTCGTGAGGGGGGAAGCTTCCCGCGCTTGCATCCTATGGCAACTGAACTCATCTCTAATTCTTTTTGCATTGTGTGATGCCCCTCCTATATCTCATTAACTCTCGACATTACCATCAGATCGTTGATGATTTTCCAAACCAAGACTATATTCCTCACACGCTTCAGCATTAAGACATGGAGGGAGAGGGAGGAGGTGTCGTAGGTGGCTTGGTTATGGGAGCCATCTGTCTCCTCGCATGCGCTTCGTCATGTTTTGTAACACCTTCATCCGGGGGGCTAATGTCCTATTGAGCCAAGTCCTCACAGTGGGACCTGAGAGTGCTGGTGGGTAGGGTGTGAAAGTCGTTAATGAAGAGCTCAACTTCCACATCAACACCTTCATTGGCTAGTATGTCCGCCACTTTGTTGGCTTCCCTTCATACGTGGTTGAATTAAGTGGCCCCTATCTGGGTGATTGTGATTTCTAGCATGGCCAAGGTCACCGCAAGTCTCTATATCAGAGAGAGATTGAACAATCTAGAGCCATTCTGGAGCTTAGAATCCATGTTAATGATGAGTTGGGAATCCCCTTCTACTGTGAGGGGGCAAAAAATTTTTCCACTACAATTTTGAGTTCCTGGAGGAGACCTTCCAGCTCAGTGGCATTGTCGGAGTCCCATCCTTAATAATCATGGAAGATCTTGAGAAATTTTCCCTGACTATTGTTGAACAGAACACCGAAAATAGCTTCCCTAGGATTTCCTTTGGAGGCACCATCGAAGTTCAACTTGTAGCCTTCTCGAGGGAGTGGACTCCACACTAAGGGACTGGAGGGTGTAAGGGTAGAGAGGTTGGCTGGCATACAGGGGATTTGAGCTGTGAAATTCCAATTTTGCAAGATAATATTTTCCTGAGGTGAGGTCAGCAACTCATCTTGAGACAAACAGTTTAGGAATAATGTTTACTGGATGTGCCCCTTGAGGATGACCCATATTCCTTCTGGTGAGCATGTCTTTCCATTGAATATGCGCTTGTTTCTTTCCTGCCAGGTCTCCCAAACAATGAAGCCCCGGGTGATTTGCCAGAGGCAATTGAGAAGAGGACTGTGGTAGGGCCCTAGGTGCCAAGAGCGGATGGTGTGGACCACATTCCCCTGGACCCGATTTTTTCTTCTACATAACATGGCCACTTGTTCCCAAAGGTAGTTCACTATAGGGAAGTTGACCAGAAGGTGATCAATTTTTTCTTGGTGGGAATGACACATAGGGCAGTATGAGGGCTCGTGGAACCCTCATTTGAGAATGTTATCCCATGTGATAATGTTTTCTTAGAAGCCACAGAAAGGTTGAGATCTTTAGCCAAAGGTTGGCGCACTATATTTTGTTCCACATAATGTCCTGCTGAATGTTTTTGTCCTTGTCCATAAGATAGTGAGCCTATTTTGTGGTGTATTGTCCCTTAAGCAAGTATCCCCATATCAGGTTGTCACCCCCCCGTTTGTTCTTAATTTTCCTTTTTTAAAGTTTTGTCCAGATGTTGTCTGGAGTTTCCTCTCTCCACTCGGTGTGCCAACTACGTGGATGCTTGCAAGTTCTGAGATGAGTGTGGTTCCCTTCTCGCCGGTAATTTTTGAACTTGATAAGGTTTGGGTTTCTAATGAGGTTGCGCCAGTGAGCTAGGTGGAATAGACTAGCCATGCTGGGGAGTCGTTGCCATTAAACCTCCCAGAAATAGACCCAGGAGCCATTGCGGATTTCCCAAAAGCTATGATTTTGAATTAGGTATTTCTGTTGAGAAACTACCTTCCATATGAGTGAACCATTCCTGTCTTCAGATAATCTGATTAAATCATGGTAATATCAGTCTGAGGCATAATTTTGTCTCCAGAATTGGGCCCAGAGAGAGGAGGGTTGAGTGATCCATTTCCACCATATTTTTGCTACCAGGGAGGAGTTGCTTGCTTCTGGATCCCAGAGTCCAAGTCCTCCCTGATATTTCGGGATGTAGAGATTGTCCCAATTGATTAGAGCCCATTTTTTCTTCTTGTTGTCTCCTCCCCAAAGAAAAGTGTGTCAGAGGTTTCAGATGGACTTGAGAACCTATTTGGGCACTGCCAGAATGGAGAACAGGTACAGAGGCATAGATTGGAGGACATATTTGACAAGAATCAGATGGTTGGCCAGGTTGAGTGAAATAATTAATGTCCATGAATCAATCTTGCTAGTTAATTTGTCTAAGAGTTCATGCCAGGAGGAATTCTTATGAACAGAGTCAGTGAGCGGGGCTCCCAAATATTTGGAATGGAGGGAGGCGATGGATATGCCCATAATTCTGGCAATGTTTTGTTGGGTTACATTTGGGGTGTTGAAAAACGAAAGCTGGGATTTTTCCAGGTTGATGGTGGTGCCCGAGGCATCAAAGAAGGTGGTCAGAATGGAATGGATACTGCAAGCTTCCTGAAACGAGGGGTGCCCCATGAGCATATTTTCATCAACAAATTGTTGGTGGGTGAGAGGCCCAGAATTTTGAACTCGGAGAGCATGAACAATACCCTGCATAGCAGAGGCTTTTAATGACTAGTCTAGGCCTTCTACTGTGAGGAAAAATAAAAAGGGGGATAGTGGATCCCCTTGACATATGCCTCAAGAGGGGCATAGGGTTTCCGATGAAGATTCATTAACCAAGATGGAAAAGAAATATGAGGAGGTGAGGGAGACAATCGAGTAAATCCACTCTTGGCAAAAGCCAAAAGCCTACTGGAGGGACCTAATATATTCCTAGCTCACTTTGTCGAAAGCTTTCGAGAGGTCCAACTTCAGAATCATTCCTGGAATTTTGGTAACCTTTAGGGAGTGAATGATTTCTTGGGCCATCATGATTTCGTCTAGAATTTTCCTGCCTTCCACATAGCCAGTTTGCTCAGGAGAGATGAGGAGGGGAAAGAGAGGCCTTAGACGATTGGCCACAACTATGGAAATGATTTTGTAGATTTCATTGCATAATGAGATGGGACGATACTTTCTGGGTGAAGTAGCATTTTCTTCCTTGGGTATGAGAGCGATAAAAATTGTGTTTAGAGCTGGAAGGATCCATTTCTTGATGCGAGACTCTTCTACAACTTCCCAAATCTCATGCTTGATTAGGTCCTAAAAGAAATGAAAGAAGTTGGAAGTGAAGCCATTAGGTCTCAGGACTTTTCCATCCTGAAGCTGAGATACCATTGCTTCAACTTCCTGAAGGATAGAGGTTTTCATAAGCATAGATTTGTGCTCCTTAGAGATAAGACGGGGAATGTATTAGAGAATGTTGCTTATTGCATCCGATCGGTTGGGTTTTTCCTTAGAGAGAATATCTCTATAATAGGAGACTAATTCATGTTCAATATCTTTGTGTTTTTTGAGGTGCTCTCCCTAGGCATTGCAGAGCGATGTGATTATGTTATGCATTTGATGTTGAATGGTGGAGCGGTGGAAGAATGTTGTATTTCTTTCCCCCTCCTTGAACCATTATATTCGCTATTTATGCTTCCATAGGATTTCATCATGTTTATGTCTAGCTTCTAGGTGGGAGGTGAGTTGTTCTTATTGGAGATTTAGATCCGGCTGTCTCCGTTCCAGAAATATCCTTTGCTATAGCTTATCCATTTGTTTCTCTAGCTTTAGTTGGTCTTGGAAGATGTTTCCGAAGGTGTGCTTGTTCTAGAATTTAATCTTTACCTTGAGGGCTTTCATCTTTTATTGAATGGTGTACATCTTGGTGACTCCCGAAAATTGCATGTGAGTCCACCAATGTTCGACCGTTTCCCAAAATTTTGTGTGAGTGAGCCAGAATTTTTCTAAATGAAATGAACATCGAGAATTAATGCTAGGTTGGTTCCATTACATGCAGATGGGCCAGTGATCTGACCCCGTGGAGGGGAGTATGGTGGTAAAAAGATCTCCCCCAAAGGCCAGGAGAGATTCAGTGATCAAAAATATGTCCAGCCTGGACGCAATTTGGTTTGCTCTACCTCTTTTATTGTTCCAGGTGTACAATCCATTGGAATTTTGTAGATCGATCAGGGAATTGGAGGCGATAAAATATTTGAATTGAATGATATGCGCTTCTAGGATCCTATGTCCCCATTTATTTTCCTCAGCGCTGCTATCATATAGTAGTCCCCCCCCTAGAATCTAGTGGGAATTAGAGATTTAAGTCCGAAGCCAGGAGAGATAGGTGAGCAGCTAGATTTTGAGGGAAAGGTGCTGCAGACTGTAAACATTAGTGATAAACCCATGAATCCCAGAGCCAAGGATGTAGAAAGAGGTCGATAAGGTGCTACGGGTAGCTAATAAGTTGGAAAGACTGATTTCCTGAGGGTTACACGCTATGGCCAGACCGCCAGAGGCCCCAGAGGCATCAACAACTACAACCTTACAGCCTTTCCAAAGTCACAGAAGGAGGCTTTGGAGGTGGAGGTGAGTGTTTTTAGTTTCTTGAATCATTAGGAGGGAGGGGCGTTCTCTGTGGACTTTCCTCTTTATCATTCTGTGTTTGGAAGGGATATTAACGCCTCGAATATTCCAGGAGATAATCTTCATCATGAACAATTGGGGCATGAGGGAAAGAACTTAGTGAGATGGGAATATTTCTGTGATTCAACAAGCTGGTGTCCTACCATAATGATATGTTGGAGATCAGTTCTTCTGCTCTGTTTCTTGGTTTATTTGGTGTTCTTTTGGATCTCTCTAGAGGAGCTTCCTTAGATTCCCAGGCAGGGGGTAGCTCTGGCTTTGGAGAGGACAAACGTTAGGGTTTGAATCTGGCGTGACAGAATGGAGTGGTAGGCTTTATTAAGATAGGATTCCTCCATACCGAGAATATCCAGGTCACCAAAGTCTATATCAGCTCGATCTTCTTCCATGGGGATTTCTTCAGAACAAGGTATTTATGGGTTTTCTGGTGAACGAGGTGGACCTGAGGTGGAGTTGATCTTGTCAACGGTTAGGATCCTGGATTTTCCAGAGTCTTGGTGGAGGATTTGAGCCTCCAGATCGATATGTTGTTTCTTGCTACTGGATTCTGCTAGCTCAGTCTCCATGGCTATATCTTCTGGGAGAGCAGATAAAGCAGAAAAAATGTTGTTCATAGCAAGATTAGAGTTGTGTGATTTTACCTTATGATTACGTCAGTTCTAGACCTTGGTGAAGCCTTGTGCATCCAGTTTGCAAACGTTCCTTCAGGTCTAGTTGACCTAATTAAGAGGGAAATCCCTGAAGAGATGTCCACACTCATGGAATTTGCGACATCGAAATGGAACATGATCATACTCAATCGTTTGGACCCCCTCATAATCATCATGGAGGAGACTGATGGAGTCTGGAAGTGGTTTTTCAATATGCATGTAGACGCAGATGCGTGGAGAGGAGGTGTATTTGTTGATTTGTGTTGCCTCATCTACCTTGATGAATTCTTCTAGCAGGTTTCCAATCTCCTTCAGGGTGAGCTTTTCCCAATAGTCTTGTAGGAGGCAAAAGAGGTGCTCCCATGCAGGTGCCCACAAAATGTCTTCCTTGTCTGGGTTGAATTTTTCCACCTAGTTACGGAGGTAGATACCTATAGAGTTAAAGAAGTATGGTATTCCATCCATGACTATGTTCTTGTCTTCCATACATGTGAAGAAGATGGTAAATAATACCTTAGATCCAAGTTGGAGGTCTATGTGGCCTTTTGGTTTCCAAATGGCCATGATCCATCCATGAAGGGCCCTCTCTGTGGGCCAGGTGTCACTAATTTTACCAATGAGTGCATGGTATTTCATGTGTTGAATTTTTGAATTTATTCAGTGCATATGGAGTTGCAGCTTTGGTCGTTCTGTCATTTTGGTGATGCATCTCGAGGAGGGTGTCTTTCCATCAGAATCATGGTAATTTTCCACGGGGGGTGAGCCATTTTCAGGATTTGAGAAACCCAAGGATTGGGTGTCCATATTGGTGCCATTGCTCTGTGTTTTCTCTCACATTGTAGTGGCCTGTGTTACTATTTGGGAGGGACCCAATGTCCCTCCCTTCGAGCCGATCATGGGACCTATAGTAGATCCACCCACCGGAATGAGGGCTCTTACAGTAGGGGGTACGACAGTTGGGCAGGAATCAAGGGGACGCAGGAGGGTCATCAAACCCTAGGTGGCCGCCATGGCCTTCAAACCCTAGCTGCGAGACACTCTCCTATTTTCATCTCCAATCATAGCGGAAACAGATATATCAGATCGACAGATCTACTACAATATGAAACCTAGATTTGGGAGGAATGTTATAACCTGGTCAGGAGAAATTTATGGCGGCTCGAGTCTCGGTTCATTTGTTTACCCTACTAGTGTACTTATGGGACCTTGAAATCCTCAATTTTGACTTTTTTATTTAAAAAGAGTTTTCGAATTTATAAATGAAATCAATCTCATAAAAAAATTATTAGGGATTGGATTGTGTAGACTGTTTGGTCTAAAATGCGGATGCAAATTAGAGTTTCATTTACTATCAATCCGGGTAAGTAAAATTCAAGGTTCATCCAATATATATGGACTTAGAGACAAAATAAACTAATCTAGGTGAAGAAATGTCAAATTTCCCTTACAGGAGGTCTTTCGTTAGGATCTCCAACACCTATTTAGTCATTTAACAAAATGAAATCTAAATACATTGTGACAAGTGTAATAAATATTAAGGTTCCCTTATAGGAGACTGTTCATTAATATTTCTAATCATCTTCGTCAACAAACTATTTAAACTAATGAATTTAAAGCACTTAAACCTAATTTTGATTGATTGCATGAAATTTTAAAGCTCTCTTACAAGAGACTATTCATTTATATCTCAAGCATATAAATCAAAAACTTAAACTAATGAAATCAAACATTAAATAACAAATCAGATTCATTGAAGGAAACATTATTACTTTCTTACGAAAGGTCATTCGTTAATATTCCAAACATATGAACCTAATAATTTAATCTAATGAAATTCACAAACAAACATAAAATAAAATCCTACTAAAATAAAAGTGTACTTGCTAGGCAATGGGGATCCTTCCAAGGATTCACAAGTACACAAAAAGAAAAGTCAAATGTAGAGGATGAAAGAAGCTCTGTCTTATTTATCATCAATTGCAAATTGCAACTGCAACCATTACATTGATTCTCCAATCTAACTTCTCACTACCAACCTATAAGATACTAAGATTACAAATCAAGATTAAGACTACAAATGAAGGAGATAACACTCCTATTTATACAAAAGCTATGATAACAAACTCATAAATGTAAATCCACTATTCCCTCCTTTGACCCACATATTTTTCAACCAATGGTGACACATAACCCTATCCTCCATGATCTCCTCCATGAGGTCCATGATCTCCTCAAATTCGAATTTGAACATAGAGTGCCACATAAGGGTGCCTAGGAAGCTTCTTTTGTACCTACACATGTCAAAAAACTCATTCTAATTGTTAGGTATAAGTATAAGCATATTATTTTCTAAAGTTTAACCACAAATCCACTTAAAAATGTTAAGAATTAATAAACTTTGGAAAATCATAGTTATAACCCAATGATGAGGTAAATGTAATGATGTGGAGGTGGAATGAAGGTGACATGAAGGTAATATGGAAGTAATGTGAAGGTATTGGTGAATAATGGAGTGAGAATATGGACTATTTTGAGGCCCAACATACCCCCAAATTGAAGGTATTGCATGTCCTCATGTAATCTATTACATTACTTTTTGATACTTGAGCTTTGGCTTAAACTCTGCATGATATCATTTACTTTAACTTTTGCAAAGTGTTTTTGATGAATTGCAACTTGGTTGGTTCTTGTGTTTCAACCATATTTTGTTTGTTGCATTCAATTTTAATGTATGATATTTTCATATTGATAATGTGATTTTTATTGCAGAGTATTTTGTTGGAATGCATCATGGTTGGTTCTTGTGTGACAACCATGATTGTGTTGGCATC
This sequence comes from Pinus albicaulis, assembly GCA_034641835.2. Lineage (NCBI taxonomy): Eukaryota > Viridiplantae > Streptophyta > Pinopsida > Pinales > Pinaceae > Pinus > Pinus albicaulis. The sequence continues at coordinate 506,433,282 of CM076576.1, read as the reverse complement.
CAATTATCTTTTAAGTATTTTTTGAAAAGCCATTTATATGCTCATGATGATGTAATAGTAAATATATTTTGAAAGTATGTGGGCTTTGAATGTGATATGAATGTTTTGAATGTTATATGAATGTGGCAACATATGAATGTGAATGTATTTCCCCCCTCAATTGATGGTTTTGGCAATTTGACAAAATGATGAAAGGAAGTGAAGTTTTTCCAAAAATTATCATTCTAACTTTTCAAGGAATTAAATGGTTAAAAGTTAGAAAATATCATACCTTAACTTACCCTTTCAAAAATGGATGAGAGTTGTGCACGTGTGGCTGCAAAATTCTGTTCATAGTCTTCTTTACTTGGTTGTGAAAAATGGTGGATGAAATCGAAAAAGTGAATCTTTTATTGTTGTTGCGTCTGCTGCTAAATCTGCTACTGGATCTTCTGTTGAATGTTCGGAATCTGCTGCTGAATGCGGTTGAAAATGTATAAGGCTTGGAAGGTATACAAAATTTATAATTTACACTTTCCCCCCAGCCTTATTTATTGACTTGTCCTCAAGTCATTTACATCAAAAACTGAAAAGTAATGAAAGTAATTATGCTTCCTCTGCTACAAAATGATTGGTCTTCAAGTCTTCTACGATCATTGGCACAATTCTTGTCATGTGAATAAATGTTTCGGTGTCGAACATAACAAGAAATTGTTAACTTAGTGGCCATTGATGGATGCCACTAGTCAACACGAGAGCTCCCATCTTTAATAAGGATGAGAGTCAAGATTCCCGAAACACATCTTTCTAAGTATGAATGAATTTGTTATTGTCGAATACTTAGAAGATCCGATGAACAAGGGACATTGATGTATTCCCTTTGTTTATCGGCATGATAGCTTGCCCTTAAGGCATGCAAGCTTTAGGGTGTTTTTAGAAAAATATTTAGACTCAAGGACTATGGACTCAATGGTGTATGGAAGGAAGGTTTTATTTGCAAGTGTAGGAAAAAGGAAACTGACAATGAATATGTAAAGTGGACCAAAAATCTTGTAGATGAGCTTTGTTGGTTTTATTGGTGGGTTAGGATTGAAGAAAATGTAATTAAGTGTATGTGGTAATGGAAAATGGATAATGACTCTTGCTGGAAAAGAGAAAAAAAAAAATGAATTATGGCATGCAAACTCTCAAATATAGCAAATCTGCTCCTTAATTCTGGACTGCCTACTAAAATAGTTGAGTTTGACCAGTGTTGACCAGCCACCTGTAGACATCGAATTCAAGTGTGGATAGGTATTTCACCATCTTTGTACATTTAGGAATAAATCCCAGCTCTTTGAATTTTGCTAATCTGTCATGCAACATGTCAAACCATTAAGCTATTACAGGAAGTTGCAAGAACTTGTAATTTCTGGAAATTTCGTTTATGATCATGGACTGGTTCTTTAGAGTTTCTCATGAAATTTGTCTTTGGAAGACCAATTGTCGTCACAATGTAATCTCCTTATTGATCACTTGATTAACCTGTAACCTGCAAAAAAAAAACTTGGCAGAAAGAAAACATAAGTGTGTTCAAGAAGAAATGGCCATTTCCTTCATGATTCTTACGCAAAAATTTCTTACCAAATAAAACAGATTAAGGACAATCAAAGTGTTTAAATTGACTCAATTCATGATATTAGTATCAACCCATTCTTAAATAAATAACCATGAAAAGTAAATTTACTCCCTGTCTGTGTCAGATAACACATGTGCATGGCAAAGAGCTCAGCATTATAGATTTGTTGTGTCCTGCAGATTAGTACGTTATAAAAGCATACAAAAATATGAAGTTTCCATGCAAATTACCATCCAATTGAATAAATTTCATTTGTGCTACGTGAATTCTGTGCAAAGTGGTTTTTTTTTTTTTTTTCACCTGTACCAAGGCTTGCAATCTTAACCAATTCCTGTAATTCTCATGATTCTCTTAATTTGCATACCACCAAAGTTTTGTTTTATAAAAAAAAAATGCCAATATCCTTCACATAATTTATCATGCCAATATTCACCCTTTAAATTCTTCAAAACAATAATTGTCACAAAACACATAACAATTTTTTTTTTATTATTATATATATATATTAAATGATAACAATCATAACATAACAATAACAATCATAACCTAACAATATAAAACAATATATTAATACAATCATATATTAATACAATTATAACCTAACAACATAACAAACATTAAATATATACAACAAATTACAATTAAAAATATAACAAATGACAAGAAATTACAACTATATTAATATATTAATATATTAATACAATTATAACAACATAACAAACATTAATTATAATAACAAATTAGAACTAAAAATATATAACTAAATCAAAACAAATTAAAACTAAAAACGCAAAACAAATTGCAAAACAAAATGCAAAACATGTGAAATAGCGGGATTGAAGGCATATGGAGGGTTTTTCGTTGAGGCAGGATAGGAGCGCTCGTGCTGCAAGAAGGACCAGCCCCGTCGACAACCAGATTGCAGTGCAGAATACGCCAATCAGATTTGCGAGTCACCGATAGGTTCACTGAGGCAGGGATTACGTCTTGATTGCAGCAACTGAACACTTCATATTCGAGATCGCAATCTCTTCATTCCTGAGCTTGATCCAGCATTTTCGTCGCTCATAGCTCGATCCAGTATTTCCGAGCTCATAACACAAAAGGCCCTTCTCCATGGATCTCTGCAGCACAAATAAGTTGAGGAAACTACATAAGGTTTGTCATCGGCACAGAAAAACCGAACTGCGTTATTGCGTTATTGAGTTTGTCATTGGACGAGATTGTATTGCAGTAATGTTTGTAGGGGCACACCATTTTCGCAAGGCTGGTATCAGAGCTTCGTAGGCTACGTCATCAGCAGAGGATCGACTCTCCTCTTGTTTGCAATTCGATCTTTTCTTGAAAATAAAACCTCCACCTCCCAGCAGTAGTGCATAATGAAATATAATTTTCTTACAAACAAATTAATAAATAAAAGGTTATCTAGCCTCCACTCCTCTTGCATTGCATGAATCCTCCTTCAAACGATTCTCCTCTTTCTCATACATAGTCAAGCCATTTTATATAATCCTCCAATATCTTTCTCGCTCCATATTCTTGATTCATTTCCCTTCCTTTTCGAAAATTGCACCACATGGAATTAATCGTAGGAGGTATTCCAACTGGAAAATTTGTAGTGGAGCTTTACAAGTTGCCCAAATCTAAATCTTTTACAACACCCATCTCATTTACCGGGTGTACCATTGATCCTCGTGTTCACATGTGTCTCGTATGGTTACAGGTGGAACATTTGGCATCTGTTTGTTTCAAAATCCGGAATTTTGTGCCAAATCGCATTCTAAACAACGCGCCCTTCAATGTCCACTGTGCATTTCACTTCAGAATCTTTGTTTCTGCAACTTACTTTTTACTAGACTGATTATTTTTTGGAAATCTCTTGGCTTTGATTCATCGGACCTGGTGGAATTGAGCCAGCGAGTCCTTGCAGGTCTGAGAGTTCCAATATTTCAAGAAACTCGAGATATCCCATGGATTCCGAGTTTGTGCCCTCTATGTATGTAACCCCTGAATTGCCAAGTATGAGGCCCGGCAGCACAAGCCCCACGACGCATTCGGTTTGTGTGTTGCAGGATACCCCCAGCCAGTGGCAGCAGTTGGTGCCCTTCCATGACACCAAATGAGCGGAGGGATCATCGCTAATCCCTTCCAGCCTTGAACTTCCACAGCGCCTGCAGGTCTGCTCTCGCGCATTGCGGCTGTGCAGCAACAGTCGACAAGCATCTGTAATTTAGACATAGCTCTCAAGCCGAGTTGGCAAGTGGTCTTAATGTTACAAGTTTTGGAGGGTTATTAGGCAGTGCTTGTGTGTTCTAAGATTGCCCAACAAACCAATCGAAGGATTTTCTAACAAGAAAAGCGCGATTTGGGTGTTGGGAATTCTGGCACTCCACTTGTTATTTTACATTCTAGGCCTATGGCATACTTCTTCAATGCTAAATTCAGACACTGCAAGGTTGGTATTTAGGTAGGTACCGGTGCGCCATTTTGGCAATGTAGTGAGAGATCTGGTGACAACCATTGAGAACGAAGAACAGATTTCTACAAGAGAATATTTTTTTTATTATTATTAGGATTCAAACGATCGATAGCAGATCTACAATTAAATTTCCAGAAAGATTTTTTTATTATTTTTTAAATAATTCAATAGATTTTCTAATCTTCCTGATCGCTCGAAGCGCAGGAAGAGAGCATACTAATTTCTTGAATTAATTTTATTTATGCAGGTTAGCGTGGATGGATAATAAACATAATCAAGATTTGCGACGAAACCTCGCATTGTCTATACTCTTTCTGCAATGTCGCGGGGGCGTTTAGACTCTCGGAAGACAAAGCTTTCTGATAATCAAGCTCATGGCTTACCCGTGATACAGAAACAAGATATAGAAATGCGATGATAAAGCAACTCTTACTGTGCCACTGAATTTATTCATTTATTCATGATGATTTATTATTTTTTATTTTTGAAAATAAGACTAAAAACTTCTAACGAGCTCATTTTATTTTCCTAATTTATTCTATCTAACTTGCTTGAAAGATTTTTTTATTTCCTAGGTAAAAGAATGCTTCCAATGAAGCCACCTACGGACTAAGAATTTGAAAATGCTCACATCAAGATTTAAAATTTTTACCTTATGATTTGCAAGAATGTGAGTAACCTGTCTTATTTTTGGAGTTTGCGCAAGGTTCTTTTGGAACCAGTCTTCAAGATTATTCTTTTTCTCCAAAAAGTACATGTTTAACATATTCAAATTTCTCATCCGAAGATGAATTAGTAAGAAATGGGGGGTTTAAAAACTGAATTTGAAACTAAGTAAGTATGAAAAGAAAAATTAAAAAGCTCAACTTAAACTCCTTTATGAAGATCCTTCTGTCACCAGGTTTCACAAGTTAGTCCATAAAAAGAATTTGCAATAAAAATGTCTTCCTAAGTCTATCTCTAAATCATCCTCCCTGGCAACGATGCCAAAATGTTTGGTCTAAAATGCGGATGCAAATTAGAGTTTCATTTACTATCAATTCGGGTAAGTAAACTTCGAGGATCATCCAATATATATGGACTTAGAGACAAACTAAACTAAGCTAGGTGAAGAAATGCCAAAGTTCCCTTACAGGAGGTCTTTCGTTAGGATCTCCAACACCTATTTAGTCATTTAACAAAATGAAATCTAAAGACATTGTGACAAGTGTAAGAAATATTAAGGTTCCCTTACAGGAGACTGTTCATTAATATTTCTAATCATCTTAATCAACAAACTATTTAAACTAATGAAATTAAAGAACTTAAACCTAATTCTGATTGATTGCATGAAATGTTAAAGCTCTCTTACAAGAGACTATTCATTTATATCTCAAGCATATAAATCAGAAACTTAAACTAATGAAATCAAACATTAAATAAAAAATCAGATTCATTGAAGGAATATTACTTTCTTACGAAATTTCATTCGTTAATATTCCAAACATATGAAACTAGTAATTTAATCTAATGAAATTCGCAAACAAACATAAAATAAAAGCCTACTAAAATAAAAGTGTACTTGTTGGGCAATGGGGATCCTTCCAAGGATTCACAAGCACACAAAAAGAAAACTCAAATGTAGAGGATCAAAGAAGCTCTGTCTTATTTATCATCAATTGCAAATTGCAATTGCAACCATTACATTGATTCTCCAATCTAACTTCTCACTACCAACCTAAGATTACAAAATGAAGAAGAAGATTAAGATTAAGATTGCAAATGAAGGAGATAACACTCCTATTTATACAAAATCTATGATAACAAACTCATAAATGTAAATCCATTATTTCCTCCTTTGACCCACATATTTCTCAACCAATGGTGACACATAAACTTATCCTCCATGATCTCCTCCATGAGGTCCATGATCTTCTCAAATTCGAATTTGAACATAGAGTGCCACATAAGGGTGCCTAGGAAGCTTATTTTGTACCTACACATGTCAACAAACTCATTCTAATTGTTAGGTATAATTATAAGCATATTATTTTATAAATGTTAACCACAAATCCACTTAAAAATGTTAAGAATTAATAAACTTTGGAAAAACATAGTTATAACCCAATGATGAGGTAAATGTAATGATGTGGAGGTGGAATGAAGGTGACATGAAGGTAATATGGAAGTAATGTGAAGGTATTGGTGAATAATGGAGTGAGAATAGGTACTATTTTGAGGTCCAACATAGACTATATAGCTTAAACTCGTGATTCTAACAAATCCCTACTAGATATTGGAAAAAAAATGATGGGAAATATGCGTGGAAAAATGAAAATGTAGAAGATTTAGACTAAGGCCAGCTACTGTGAAGCTACATAGTTTTGACAGGAAAGGGCTAACCTTGGGCCTTTAGACTATGCAATGTGCATCTCAGGCTAGGTTGAGGGAGATGGCTACAATGTTTCTAGAGTCAAAGGGGACAGGCAACCAGGATGAGAGCTTGGAAGCCAACTATGAAATTAAGGAGGTCAAGGAGGTCTAGATTGATTACATTGTGCATAATTATAAGGGTCAAGGGGTGATATTGTGTCTTGAATTTGTGAAGTGCACAATTCAAGCTAGGCTGGAGGCCCTAACTACGCAATTCCGAAGGTCAAGGTTGGGTGCTAGTCACCAAAACTGTGTAGTGAGGCAGTTCTTATGAAACTATTACTATGCACTGCATAGTTCCAAGAAAAAAATTCACAACTAGAGGATTGAGACTGTTCAGTATGCAACTTGGGGGAGGCCTAGGGAGGCTATGTCACTAGGTCAAAAATTTCTCCGGAAAATGACTAAGTGTGGAACATGTCAGATTTATGTGAACATTGATAGATTTTTATTGTGATCACACACTCAAAATAGCTGACGTCTCAATTACATAGATCATCTGAATCATATAGACATAACATTATCCCCTATGTGACAGCTTTGTGACCAGTCATGACAAGTGCAACACCAAATATTTACTATACGACGACCATGACGACACTTGTACAACGATGTTTATAACTTTTGAAATCAATGCGATGGGTACTTACATAGTTAGAAAAACTCATTTGCGCAAATATGACCTCTTCGAAACACTACAACAAGCTCATACATTCACTGCAATAACTGACATTCCAAAGGCGACACTTTTCCTACCTTGCGAAAGGAATATCAAGAGCAATGTAATGAATTTCAAAGTTTACGACAGTTCATGAAAATGACCAAGGAAGGCTCTGAAATTTGGGCATAGGCAAAAAATTTTGAGGGGGTTGTAGTGGTTGCAACACTTGGTGACACACTGGTAGGAATCCAATTTCTCTATTTCAGTTCACTTCTTTTGTGCAGGGTCTTGGTTTTTCAAGGAGTATTGATTCATCGTGTAGATCGCTTTGGTTTCCTCACTTATCCTATGAATAGACCAAGTCCCCATCATGCCACCTTGGTTTAACTTGACAAATATTTATCTTCCTCACAAAGTTTGAAATAGGGGGAGGGTAATGATGTAATATCCCAAAAGGGGAAAACTCAGCAATACATGCATAAATAACACATTTTCAGAAATATATATTATAAAAATAAAAATCATCCCTTAGATCCATTATATATGACAATATGACACCTAAATCCAAGAGGAGATCAGAAAAAAATCATATTAGATGAGGTAAACAAGCCTCTCACACCTAGTATAGCTCAAAAACACTAAAACCCCAAAACTACTGCAACATAAAATTACTGCATAAAGAGACAGCACAATCTAATGAGGGTTTATACTCAGAAATCATAGAGAAAAATATATATGATCATATATTAAACAATATTTCTCAAAAGCTGAGATCTATTCTCCTTTATACAATTCCAAGAGAACCCAGGAAGGGTTTCCAGGAATACACCCAATACAAATGGTGACCTACAACCAAAGGAATGAAGAATTATTGCAAACTGAAGCACATGAAGATAGGAGGCTGATATAATATATATCTGATGTAGATCCACTCCAAGGTCTCCTCCAATTCAAGGATGATCCCTTCAATCACAGGAAAACACTCAAACAGAGCCACAATATCCCTCATTGAAGCTGTGCTCCAAAATAACGCAATTCCTAACTGAAATTACGTTGTAGGTGATGGAAATATATTATCCTACTGCCAAATATCTGAAATGAGCTTAAGAAATCTCCAAACTGATCTCCCAAGAGAAGGAATCCTCCTTCCTATGAAAAACTAGCCCAAAAAGTGGGTTTCTCAACCCTCCACTGTAACACCCTGCAACACAACACAATTATCTGCAGAAACTGCACTGTAGATGAAGACAGAAGCTTGACCAGAATACCGTATGTGTGGAATGAAATATTAGGACTCTCCCAAGAGGTCTCTCAAGGAAAGAGATGGAATTTCCTACACAGGAAACCCTTGTGCTAAAGAGCACCAACAATCTTAGCTAAATAGCAGAAGAAAGCAAAATTCTAAACAGACATATCAAAATATGATTCATAAGCCAAAACCCATATATATTTCATCCTCTTCCTTATAAACAATGTGAGCCTTCTAACCTTGGGACCCACTCATTAGGGTTTCCACCATCACACAATCAATCTCCCTCCAAAACTGTGTTGTCCCATCATTAAAGCCACTCCTCCATAACAACACTATTTGATTTGGTCAAGGTTGACCTCTTCAACCTGCTCTAGCCCTTTTCACACCTAAGGACCTTCAATCCAGCTCTCATATAGTTGTCTAAACTAATCCAAATTCATATTGAGCTGTCTATATTGAGGATCCACTCCTCCTATATTAGTGTTGTTGACTTGGTTAAACTTGACTTTGTCCACATGCATTAACCCTTGTTCACACATGAGGGTGCTAGATCCAGTTATTTACATGATCCCTTTTCACATTAGGAGGGAATTTATTGCTGCTAGAAATTTTTATGGGCCTCCTTACCCATTTATTCATCTAACTATAGTTTTAGAGAAAAATTAATATTCCAATTAGCTACATGCTAATTTAGGAATATTACAGTCCTCCCCTCCCAAATGTTGCTTTTCCTCAAGAAACTGCAAGGATGGAACTAAAGATCCTCCTCTCCTCCTCTTGTAGCATCCTCATATGATAAATTCCTCCAAGGAACAAGATGTTTTCTCATCAATACATCTCCAAGTTCCCCCCCCCAAGTATGCAAGCTAGCTTTTGGTGAGCAACCCAAATAGCTATCATCATGTAGAAGTAAAATACCCACGGAGGAAACAATGTGCTATCTAGAGGCCTTATTGAGTCATGAGATCTGATATATATTGGGATATATCATCCCCATGTGAATCTCCCATCCCCAAGCTATCATCCATACAAAACGAGCCACCCTCCAGAATGGTAACCCGTGAAAAATCTCCTCCACCTTTGGCTCCTGCAATGTAGGTGGGATGAATAACTGAACATGGTAGAAAATATAGCCTACCCCACGCTGTCACTCTTTCCACTTATGATAAGTGCAGAGTAGCTACTAATATTGGGCTGCAAGAAGGTTGCCTTCAGGTGGAAAGAAGAAGACTGGATCTCCAAAGATCCTCCTTCTGATGTCATGAATCATACTAGCGCAAACCATCTCATACAAAATGAATGGCACATCATCACCATATGGCATCCAAATCACAAAAATGCTAAAGGTTATGTGCAAGTTTGGATGATACCAATGGTATTTCAAGTGGATACACCGTAGTCTTCCCAACTGTTGTTTTAGAACATCATGTGGGAAGTTGTCCTCCAACAAGCTGTTAGTTGTGCATGTTTGCTCATCTACTATGAGGTAGTAAATAGCTTTATATATCAGCTGAGCATGATAAGAATAACAACACACTTGCCCAAATTCATGTAGAGAAGGGTTATATCCCTCATAAATGTTGGTCCTAGAATGACCATGAAACCCATAAATAATCTTGCCCTCTTGTGGAGCAATGCACTATACATAGATGGTGAGAAGATGAAAATACTCAATGAAATAATCAATAAGTATAGAAATACATTTCTTACCATGCATAATGAGTAAGATGAAAGTGAGGTCCATGGATGAGTCCTCCCATGAGAATATCCTCATAAAAGTATACAAAATGAAGGGATGCATACTCCCCTTAGAACACTCCATCAATAGAAACATACTCCCAAGTGACAGCGTTGTTGGCCTTAGTGATAAGGCTCTTGTCACTCGATGACTCCTTTATTTTACATGCCACATGCCAAATTCATCCACCATCATGCTGCTATGTGGGGAGATCTCCTTCCTATGTGGAAGCACCTCCTTATCCTCCAATGTTGAAGGGTAGTCTCTTTGCATCTCACTTGTTCCATCCCTTTCTCCAGAAATATCATGCCAGATATGGGAAAATTTCTGCCCATACTCTCCCAAGAGTAGCCAAAGCAACAATAACTCCTGCTTCTCCCTCACACCTCCATCATACAAATCATGAGGTGAAGATATGATGATTTACATGAATAATGTCACGTCAACATAATGCACCGAACCTCGTTGTTGCCAAATGATGCAAGTGTCCTGCCAAGTTTCCTCCACCATCATACCCTTAGGAGAAGGATATGTCATATGATGGTCAAACTCTTTTAAGAGTAGCCAACACAGCCATGCCTCCTGCTTCCCAGTGTCATAAATATGCAAGTGGCTCACCAACCTCTTGCTCACCATCCACACCCAACCATCCACATGTGGGTGTCTCCCACCATGCTCCATCTTGGTACTCCTCCAATGGAGAATACCATTCTCCCAAATTAGATTTCTACCTTGGCATTTCATGGGATGTTGAAATAAAAACTCTTGGAGATCTCTAAAAGAAGATCCCACACCAATGACCCTCTTGAATCCATAAAGATCCAAGTATGCTGAAGGCAAAAACTCCTCATATGCCTATACAATGCTCATCCTAATAGATCCTTCACAATGATGAAAGACAAAGTGTCTCTCCTTGATCATCTGCTCATCCAATGTCATAGAAGTGTAATGGTCATCAGAATGCACTAATGATAGTTTGTCCCCCAACTCCTCACTGTTGCTTACTGACAGCATTGTTAATCTCCTCAATGGTGTATTTGGTGTCTCATGCTCCAGCTGAATGCTGAACATAGAGTTATGCATTGGATTGTTTAGGACAAAGCTCATCCTATCATCCACAAGTCCACACTCAAACCCAAAGTGTTGTGTGCAGATCAATAATGACACATTATGATGATTACTTATTCCTTCCTTGAACAACTCAAGGTTGCACAGCGCAGTGCAATTCTGCTGCTCCAAATCAGTAGTATGTGTTGACCCTTGGTTATGCAAAGGCATATTTCCATAACCCTCCATAATATTTTCTAAAATAACAGAAAGTGGAAATTCATGCATACCTTGGTGAAGCATGGGAACATCTTGTATGGCTACAAGTGTTCCTCCTTCCAATGTTTTGGCTCCCCCAACTGCTGAGGATAATGGTTGCTCCTCCATAGTTATGTCAGCATTGGTACAAGTCTCCTCTAATGGTGGTGAAGGCTCCTCCCCCTCTGATTTCTTCCTGTCAAATATTTTGATCACCCTTTGAGTGAAATCTGCAAAATTAGCCACTCTTGCATGACTCAAATGGTTGAACCACCAAGTGCTTGATTTACCCTCAAGGTGCAGCGCCGAAATCTCAACAAATTCTCTTTCTACCACTGGATGTAGCAGAAATAATGCATCTAGCTTCATCACCCAAGCCTTTGTTGTACATGTGGATGATCCATAAAAAGTAGACAATATAAATCTATTTCCCCTCATTCTCCTATTGCTTCAAGGCCTCCTTTCTTATTCAAGTTGAATAAAATGAGGAAGAGTTAAAGTTTCCTTGAAAGCTCTAGGCTGAGACTTGTATTCTGCAAGGTATCCACTCAGGATCTCATGTTCCAACTGCCCTCCATCTCCATGCCTCTTGTCTTCTTCCTCAAGAGGAAAGGGAAAGGTGTAATGCTTTGGAGCTCTTTGCAACACTGGTTCTTTCTTTTGAGAATAGGAAGTACGTGGTCCTTCCTCTTCTTGAAACCCTCTAAAAGTTTCATTGCATCTCTTCTCTTTCATTTGCTTAACCTCCTTTGAGAGGTTCTTCATAGATCTGAAAAGTGATCAGACCAAGCTCAGTTTTTCCACCATTCTAGATCTTTTCTCCTCCTCCTCTTCTTCTTATAGCATAATTGTTATAGCACACATGCTGAGCCAAGATTAGAGCTTTGATACCACTGTAATATCCCAAAAGGGGAAAACTCATCAATACATGCATAAATAACACATTTTCAGAAATATATGCTATAAAAATAAAAATCAGCCCTTAGATCCATTAGATCTGACAATATGACACCTAAATCTGAGAGGAGATCAGAAAAAAATCATATAAGGTGAGGTAAACAAGCCTCCCACACCTAGTATAGCTCAAAAACATTGAAACCCAAAAACTACTACAACATAAAATTATTGCATAAAGAGATAGCGCAGTCTAATGAGGGTTTATACTCAGAAATAATAGAGAAAAATAGATCTTCTCATATATTAAACAATATTTCTCAAAATCTGAGATCTAGTATCCTTTATACAAATCCAAGAGAACCCGGGAAGGGTTTCTAGGAATACACCCAATACAAATGGTGACCTACAACCCAAGGACTGAAGAATCACTACAAACTAAAGCACGTGAATATAGGAGGCTGATATAATATATATCTAATGCAGACCCACTCCAAGGTCTCCTCCAATGAAAGGTTGATCCCTTCAATCACAGGAAAACACTCAAACAGAGCCACAAGATCCCTCACTGAAGTTGCCCTCCAAAATAACGCAATTCCTGACTGAAATTACGTTGTAGGTGATGGAAATATATTGGTATACTACCAAAGATCTAAAATGATCACAAGAACACTCCAAAATGATCTCCCAAGAGAATGAATCCTCCTCCCTATGAAAAACTAGCCCAAAAAGTGGGTTTCTCAACCCTCCACTGCAACACCCTACAACACGACACAATAATCTGCAAAAAACTTCACTGTAGCTGAAGACTGAAGCTTGGCCAGAATGCCAGATGTGTGGAATGAAATATCAGGACTCTCCCAAGATGCCTCTCAAGGAAAGAGATGGAATTTTCTAAACAGGAAACTCTTGTGTTAAACAGCACCAACAATCTTAGGTAAACAGCTGAAGAAAGCAAAAGTCTAAACAGACATATCAAAATATTATTCATAAGCTAACCCCCTATGGCTTCCATCCTCTTCCTTATAAACAATGTGAACCTTCTCACCTTGGGACCCACTCATTAGGGTTTCCACCATCATACAATCAATCTCCCTCCAAAACTGCACTGTCCCATCATTAAAGCCACTCCTCCATAACAGCGTTGTTTGATTTGGTCAAGGTTGACCTCTTCAACCTGCTCGAGCCCTTTTCACACCTAAGGACCTTAAATCCAGCTCTCATAGAGCTGTCTAAACTAATCTGCATTCATATTGAGTTGTATATATTGAGGATCCACTCCTCCCCTATTAGTGTTGTTGACTTGGTCAAACTTGACTTTGTCCACATGCATTGACCCTTGTTCACACATGAGGGTGCTAGATCCAGTTATTTACATGATCCCTTTTCACATTAAGAGGGAGTTTATTGCTGCTAGAAATGTTTATGGGCCTCCTTACCCATTTATTCATATAACTATAGTTTTAGAGAAAAATTAATATTCGAATTAGCTGCATGCTATTTTAGGAATATTACAAATGAAAATTGTGAAGTTAAGATTTTCATAGTATAATTTTTCATCTCTGGCATTGCTCTGTTGCTAGTAGACTTCGAAATTACCCCAGTGGAGTCACTTCAGGAATCACAGGCATTGCTCCACTGCTAGAAAGCCTGAAAAATACCTCGACAAAGTTGCTTGCTTCACCTCTCTGCGCAAGAAGCCTTTATATTCTTTCACCTTTATTTATTACTTAAAAGATGACTATGCATTGGAAATTATTTATTATTGGTGGAAGAGGGATCTCGACTTATTGAGAACAGGAGAGGTTGTTCCTTTAGAGAAGTATATTAGTTCATCTAATTTTGTATTTCTCGTTTAGATTTTCCTCTCCTCCCCTTTTTATTGATTGGATAAAAATGCCAATACAAAATCAAAATAACCAAGTATGGGAACAAGGTTTCCCAGGTAGACACGAGTTCATGGTTATCCCAAGACTCTCCTTACAGATGGATCGTATTTTTCGTTGGAACTTAATCAGTGAAAAGAGTTAACGAAAAAAAGCATGATATAACAAAAAATAACTAAATGTTGAAGTGTCACAAGGCTACTTAGAATTCAGCCACACACACAATCTCAGGAAACCAATCCGAGGAAAACACATTATTCATAAGACAAATAAAACAAGAAAAAGAGGCACACAAAAAAATGAAAACAAGTGAAATGACAGAAATAAACTATATAAAAGGTGTAGGGAATGACTTGAGATTAATTTGAACCAATTTCTAAGATATTTTCTATTGATAGGGAGAGAGTCGATCTTCCCGTCAAGTGATCGAAGACGATAGGTGTGTTGGCCAAGCGTCTCATGCATAGTGAATGGTCCAATCCACAAAGATTGAAACTTAGTGCATTTTCCTTTATCTTCGTGGGATTTACCCCATTTCAGGACTAAGTCACACACACTAAAGTTTTCCCTCCTTGTAGACATGTTTCGATACCACTTCTTGATACCAATTTGGTAGAGTGAGAGTTTCCCTTTTAATTTTAACTCTTCTTCCCAAAATGTACTTAAGGGCATCCATCCTATGTTGTACTAGAAAACATGGCTTGTCGCGGGGTTCTTGGAAATATTTGAGAGCAAGCAAGGAGATTCCAGTAGGGAGGATGGTTTAATTTTTATGCATCATTAAGGGGGGGCACTCATGGAAGGCTTGGGCATGACTCAGTCAGTGCATAAGGAATTTACAAAAGTAGGGTACCAGTTCCTTTCCTCATAGAGTATGTATTTCTTGGTGATGGGGGCCAAGTTCTTGGTGATATCAACCCTCTAAGGGAAGGAGTGAATATAATAATTTGTTACCATTCCATTCCCTAATGCAAATTCATTAAGCTCTAGTGATGGAAAAAGTGTTTCCTTGCTAAAAACAAGCGATGTAGGAATTTCAAATCTGGAAATGATGTTTTGTTGCATAGCAATGATGAATATATGACCATTCAACTTTTTGAGTGGAACCTTTTTTTTTACATCGCGGAAAATAATCCGTAGTGATGAGAATATAGCGATGATGCTTTTCCGTAGGTGAGAAAATTCCATCAATAATATCTAAGCCCCATTGTTGGGATGATTTTCTCATTATGATAAGTTTTAGTGGGGTGGGTGAAATTTGCCTCCTTCCGACACACCTTTGATAGGCTCATCATTTGCAGGCATAAGAATATTCCTTTCCTGCATAATATCTTATGGTTGGTCTATGATTTACCTCCGTGTACCAAGATTTTGTACCTATCATGAGGAGTTTGAGCTTTGATGCATCAGGTTATGTGACCGAAACCTTGTTGTATCCTGAATACTTAAACATCAAAGGAAATGTCTCAAACCCTAATACTAATTGAAAAATAAGTTCTTTGGATCGCAAGGGGTAGTTATGTGTGCCCGAGGTGCGATTTATATTTTGAAAATAAATAAAAAAATGAACTTTTTCATACCTCTTTCTGAATGGGACTCAAGCCAAGTTTTGTGCCTTATAAAATATCAGCACATCCAGCAATTTTCTTAGCTCTTTCTGGATCAGGTGTTTGAGCATAGGATGTAATTTCTTCAGCTTATGCTTGAATGGTTTATCCGTTTCCCTCATTGGTGTGACTGTTGGAAGATTTGGGTGTTGTAAACTTTCAGCTCTTCACATGTGCATGTGGGTACATCTTGGCACTACCTGAATAAGCGGGTAAATGATAACCTCTTTTATAGCATAATTCACGTATCTAGATTCACACCTTTCATACCTTTTATTATTCCCAAATTGATTTTTTAAGGTAAGAGCATGGAACTACAAGTTTTGGCATTGGCAGTTCTTCGAATGTGATTTTGTAGGTCATATTTTTCTTTCAAAGGTACCGCACCCTTGGGGATTATCTTTCTTTTACCCTCGCTACCCACATATTTTAGTGTTTCTTCATGCTCATTCTTATTGAGCGTTGCATGATTGAATGTGTTATTTCTTACCATAAAGCACAGTATCTATTGGTCATCACACACATGTGGATAAGCAATATTGTCTAGGAGAGATGGCTCATAAAAATTTTCAAGAGAAAAACCATCCTTTGAATGCGACATCTTAAAAAAAATGTTTCCTAATGTATCTATAACTACGTTCTGGGTTCTTGGAATAGGAAAAATAAATTAAACTTGGAAATGTGAAGTTAAATTCTATACCTTTTGTCGGTGGACCTTTGAATGAGGCGAAACACAATAACTGATATTACGTACCTTTTGTACCGTTAGTTTTTAATAACATATTTCTTCTAAGGTCAGGTCATTAAGGTGGGTGGCAGTGGCATTGTTTACGTAGTCGAATTCCAAGTGACTTGATATCAAGTGTTCCTTCCACAGTAATTTTACCAAAACACAATTGGCTCTGGTGTCCTCCTATGTTTTTTAACCATCAAAGTAGAAACTGCACGAATTATATGTATGAGTGTCACGAACTGCATTAGTAAAAAAATAACTACTACTACTACTACTAACTGTACATAAGTGATTTGCACCAGTTGGACCAGGAAGGAGCTCCAACTGTGTATCTTATGGGACTGGGGATGTTTGTGGAAGATAGTGCCCCAACTGTTTCTCTAGGAATAAATTTCCAAACATCAGTTCTATGAAGGCCATGGGTTAATTATGCCCGTTCAAGGGAGTAACATTGTGTTTCATATATATTTCTGAGTATACTCAAATATAGTTGTTTCTTCACTTATATGGAAGCCATAGGTGTGACCAGTCTGAAGCGAAGTATCCTTGCAACTTACTTCACCAGTCTGAAGCAAGGTATCCTTGCAACTTACTTAACCAATCTCTACTTAGAAAAAGTCAGTATGCTTCTGGTATTTCCACAACTACTATGTTATTGGCTTAATGGGGCCTATACCCAGGTTTAGATATGGCTACACGAACCAACAAACCCCACTATTACTGTCCCTTTCGGCAATGATCTACTGTGCAGACTGAAGTCTCACTCGAAGAAATATTAGGGGATGCTAGAACCAGGTTTCTACATCCAGAGGGACTATGGAGTGTGGCTTTAGGGCTCATCTTCTCTTTAAAACTTATTAGAGCTTCGCAAAACAAATAAGGAAACTATGCAGTCGTTGTTCAATACTTATAGTTAATAATTTCCAGACTAAACAATTCTACTTTAACATGCATTAATCAACATAAGAAACCATATCCTAGACTTCACGATGCACATATAGATAAAAACCCTAAATTTGCATAGATAACAACAAAATACAGATAAAGAAAACATATATGTAAAGGACACAAATCTGTCTTCAGGTCTTCTTTTATTACTTCAGATATTATTAACACAACACTGTCTACCTTAGACACTCAGCTGTAGACTTTCTTTGATCTCCATGCACTAAGATACATGAGCCTTCCCTTTCACACAAAACACATAATACAGACTCAATACAACATTACATCCAAATGCATGATAAAAGATAGATATATGACTGACTTCAATAGATATCCCTAGACTCCTTATATAGCCTTCTGTTTTAAAATATCATGGTACAAAAACCATTGGGAGGAGCCCTAAGTAATCAAACATTCCCATCCTTTTACAAAATAAGGGACTTTGACCTGCCCCAAAGCCCCTAAGACTTTATTGTCACTGCGTGCACTGCGCTTTCCTCCTCAAAATGTGGATTATTTTACAAAACTTTGATCTAGGGGTACCTTATCCAACATATGTTTATGTATTCATGAAATCGTTGATCGGATGACAAAAAAATGGTCACATTTCTGAGTTCACCGATGGCATTGACATGAGTTATGTACAATTGAATGATCTTTGCTTAAATTTTTTTCCATGTTGCATTGATTTTCTTTACTATAGATAGTGAAATTACGTTTTTGGTGCACCATAATCAACCAAGAAATTGTGTACATTGAAATTGAAAATTTTGAAAGTTAAGAGAAAGGTGGGGGGGGGGGGGGGAGAGTGTGTTTACTTCCAATAATAAAGAATGAAGTAATGATTGGAGAGAATAAAAAGATGTACCTGATCCCTTATCTAAAGAAGAGAGGTTAAATATCGATGATCACCCAAGTTCTCGTAAAGGAATGTCTCGTTGGTTCTTCATTAGCTCAAAGAATGAAATGTTCACATAAACCTTATTCATATCTTCTACTATATTATAATCCACAGGGGGAGGGCAACTAGGGTGTCTGGGGGGAAAGTTGGCTTGTAACTTCTGGAATGATGATATTATATTTATTGTTTGCGTAAGTTGAGTTAGATTTCATGGAATTTTCGTGTGTGCGTTGCGCCGAGTTGCCTAGCAGATTGATTTTCCTTCACAAGAATTATTTTAATTTATGCTTTGTCAAATGCATTGTAGTAGCCGGCCCTTGGCTTCTTAAATTGTACTGATTTCACTGTAGTTGAGCCAGAGGGTCACTTGGAAGTTTTTTTTTGGCTACACTCTTCTAGGTTGTATATACATAATTGAACATGTTTACGCATGCCCAACACTTGGGGTTTCATTGGGTGCAACATCTTTTTCCCTTTCTTCTTTCGACTATGTATGTGCATCAACAAGTATCATACTACAGAAGTGTGTAGCAATAGAACTCATGGCATGATTCCATTGTGGGCATGTTTTCTAGGAATGATAATCTTGATGATACGAACAATATTTGGTCATGCCCAACTATTCAAGGTTGAATTCTACATTTTCACTATGCGCGGATTTGGTCGGCTGGTTAATACTGCTACCTAAGTTTGCAATTATTTTAAATGTGTTAATCGCAGAGGCTTGTGCCAAAAATGGTCTCACTTGACCTCTTTTGAATTTTTTTATTTCAGTTGACAGGTTCCTAATCATACAAGTCAAGTTCTCAAGGTCAAGCATTTCCTTTTCTTTGGCCTTGTTTACTAAGGTGTGATACCTTTTACTCGAGTCTTTGGAGTCCTTTATTAGTTATTCATATTCAATGACTCCAATTGCATGCAATTCCTTTTCGATTATGATTGCTTCTTCAAAATTTTCTGAAAGTGATGGATTCATAGTTTGCTTCACGGATTGCGTAAGACATGCTGGTAAGGAAAAAGTATAGTATTCCTTGTTGATGGAGTCATGAGGCTTGGTGTCTTCCTAAAATATGTTCAAGACATGATTAAATCTCTGATTGAAATATTTTACCTTTTCTTTTGGCTCCATTTTCAGGATACCTGACTCTTTCAACAACATGGAAGGGGTCTTATCATCAATAATGTTTTCAAGAAAAATTCTCTTAAAGCCCCTCCAATTTTGGATGGATTTTGGCGAAATACTGTCGTACCATATAGTTTCTCTACTATTTAAGGTACATGTAAAATTTATGCATGCAATGTCATCATATAATACCTCAAGTGTTCGAATATTTAGGTAGAAATTTCCCAAGTGATCTTCCACTTTAACTGTTTTGTCAGGGTCATACTTCATTAAAATATGTTTTGGGTGCCTTGGAATTTTATGCAGCACACTTGAAAGTGTGAGTGGGCCCTGAGACATCCAATCAAAAAATTGGTATTCCATGTCCTAGTATTCTTCCTCCTCTTCCTCTTTTCTAGATTTTGGTAACTCATTTTCCTCTTTGTCACCACCTAACTAGTTGAAGGTTACACTTGAGAGTAGTGGGTTGTCTCCTTCTCCACCACTGAAAACTAGAGGTTATTTTGTGTTCTCCGCAAAGAATACTAATTATTTGAGGGTGGAAAGAACTATGTCTTCCAAGGTGGTGACCACTATTAATATAGAGGTAGTATTTTTATTTTTTGGGGAATATGGAAGACTAGATACTCCTGGGGTCAATCCAACTACTTTTGCGAACTTAAGGGTTATGGGATGGATAGCCTGAATCTGATTATATGAAATTTCACAAGTTCGTGTGGGTGGTGTTTTAGATGAGTCACCAACTTTAGGGGGACGAGAAGGGGAGGTAGAGTGTAAATTTATTCCTTGATCAGAAGATGTAACTTTGGGGTCGGTTGGTTTATTAACCATAAAAAATTGGTTTCCCTCCTTGTAGTGCCTGAAATGTTGACGGTGCTCGATCTGGAAACATTCAGGGGATCTCTGTGATATGAAGTCCCAATTATTCTTCACTCCATTTGCTGTAAGAGTCCCATTCAAAACAAAGGCTCGGCTTCCTTATTCTTAATGATATGCCTTGGCTCTTGCTTTCAACAAGGGAGAATGATGCAAATGTAATTTCGAAAAGCAAAGGGAGTTCTTGGTGAGTGTGTGATTGCAAGTGTGTCAAGGTTCTTCTACTAAAAAAGGGGGAAGAGAGAGGGGTGAGCCAATAAAAGATAGTTAATAGTACCACTCAGGAAGAGACAGAGAACAGAATTATTATTTCTAACACCCAACGGAATAGTCCACAATGGATGCAACAATCATTACACACAACAACTTAAGAAAGACCTGTCAAGTGTCTTGCAGAGTAGTCCACAAGGATGTGACAACAATTATGCACAAAGTAATATGAGAAAGTTTTGTTTGATATCCTGCAGAATAGTCCAAAAGGATGTGACAACAATTACAACCATTACAACACATTATTAACAAGATAAGCGCTAAAAAAATTAAGATAGTTCAATTATCTTAGTACATGTGAAAAGAAAACATGAAGTACAAATATTAGTAGAATAGTTTTACAAACGTTCACAAGTCATGTGTGAAGAAAATGTTGGCCTTGAAAGGCTTTTTCTATTAAGTAAAATTTCTAAGACACATGTATACAATGAACCTCACTAGTTCCAATAGTGGAGCGTTGGAGCCACTCCTTGCTCCACAAAAGAACCAAGTATTCTCTCTATTGCTTTGTTGGTGGATTCAAGGTGGAAAAGTCCTTTGCTCATACAATGAAGGAGTATATATAACCAAGGGTGACTCTTTGATTACCCTCGTGATGATTTTAATTCCCATGAATTTTTCTCTTACATGAATCTTTACATTCGTGTGTGTCCTTTGGACTTCCAATTTACAATACATTTGTTTACAATGGATATAGTGTAAATGGTGATGTGGCGACATGACCACTCATGACATGACGTGGCATGACACTACTGACATGGAAATGTCAGGCCATTTCTCGTGTTGAGAGTTAGGTGTCTTCATGAAATATTTCTCCTTATCTCCTCCATAATCCTTGCTGATAGGGAGCCTTCAATGATCTTCAAGTCTTGAAAGTGGTCGCAATCTAGTGTCTTTTCTCTCTCTCTCAATAAATAATCGTGTAAGTTCAACTGGAAGAGTGTCTTTGACCATTCTTTCTTCCTCCCTTTCTTTCGTTACCATCCCGACATCATTATATGGAGAACTTTTCCCTGCAATTCACTCATGATGGGAGGACATAAATCCGAAAACCCCTAGCCTAAGGTAATGGATTATGATCTATAAAATTAGCCCGGGGCAAGTGATAGGATGGGAAAGGAGACTCAATGAGTGTGCAACTGTGAAGTTTTGACAAGAAAGGGTCAGCCTTGGGCCTTGAGACTACGCAATGCGTAGCTCAGGTGGGGCTGAGGGAGATTACTGCAGAGTTTATAGAGTCAGAGGGGACAAGTAGCTAGGATTAGAGATGAAAAACCAACTGTGTAGTTCAAGAGGTCAGGATTGACTACGAAGTGTGAATATATAAGGCTTAACGGATGAGATTGTGTCTTGAAGTTGTGAAGTACTCAATTCAAGTCTGGATGGAGTCCTGAACTGCGTAATTATGGAGGTCAAGGTCGGGTGTTGGTCGCCAAAACTATGTAATGAGGCAATTCTTGTGAAGCTATTATTGCGCATTGTGTAGTGCCAAGTATCAGGGTCACAATTAGAGGAATAAGACTACATAGTGCGCATCTCGGGGGAGGCCTGGGGAGGCTAAGTCACTTGGTAAGAAATTTTTCCAGAAAATGACTAAGTGTGGAACATGTGAGATTGATGTGAACATTGATAGATTTTGATTATGATCACACACTCAACATACTTGACGACTCAAATACATAGGTCATCTGAGACATACAAACAAAGCATTATCCCCTGTGTGACTAGTCATGATAAGTGTGACACCAAATATACACTATATGACGACCGTGATGACACTTGTGCGATGGTGTTCAAAAATTTGGAAATGAGTGCGACGGGTACTTACATATTTAGACCGATTCATTTGTGCAAAGATGATCACTTGGAAACACTCAGAACAAGCTCATACATTCACTGCAGTAGCCGAAATTCCAAAGGTGATACTTTTACTACCTTGTGAAAGGAATCACAAGCGAAATAGAATGAATTTCAAAGTTTGCAATAGTCCATGAACGCATCCAAGGAAGGCTCTGAAATTTGTGTATAGGCAAAAATTTTGGAGGGTTTATAGTGGCTACAACAATTCTTTAGTGCAAGTTTTGAAGAATTGGAAACACTATTTAATGGGAAAGGAGAAAATAATCTACATAGATCACTAGCAACTATAGTACTTGTAGACCCAAAATAACCTACGACAGACCAAGAATTACAAGTAGATAGGGTTTCTACAATAGTTTCATTTAGTCATCAAGTATAATAAGGGTAGAGGAAAAAAATTGGGAAACATGGTTTTAGGGCCACCCACATCAAAGATCACAACTTTGGGAAATTTTATGCACATGGAATCATTCACCCATGATACATACAAAGAGCCATATTTAGAGGATGGTGAATTCAAGGAGGTGTTTCAACAATAATAGTGCTAGAGTCACATGAAATATGGTGAAAACACCATTGAATACTATCTCCAAGACGTCTTACTCTATATGTGAGATAAGTTATGTGTTCCCCAAGGTGAACAATTGCAGCTGATTAGAGGGGCTCACACCTCCAAGGTTGTAGGAAATTTTGGTGTAGGGAAGATAATGGCCAAGTTGTAGAGGTATGTGTATAGAATAAAGATGCATGATAAGTAGTTAGGTTCATAAGAGGATACATTATTTTTTATACCAACAAGCCTAGTGAAAAGAAATAGGGTCTCTATCATCCCTTACCTGTACAGACTCGTCCATGGGAAATAATTTCCATGGACTTTGTGGGAGGTTTAATAATAACCACAAGGAATATTACCACCTATTCATGGTAGTTGATAGGTTCAACAACATGTGTATTCTGATGCTCTGTAAAAATACCATCAATGGCAAAGAATCAATGAACTTGTTCTTTGAAAAATCCTGAGTACAGTTTGGGATACTAAGGAGCATCTTTCCAAGGACACAAGATTTCTCAGTGCATTTTGGACTGCATTGTATGTAGAATATGGACATAAAGTTAGAGAGGTCTACAACATTCCATCCATAAAAATATGGAAAGAAAAAAGTAGTCAATGGGACTAATAGTGGACTAAAAAGAAAAAAACAATAACTTATGTAAAGAATAAAATGAAAAAAAAGCTAACACAAACTTCAATGAAATCTCGATGGATATGTCAGTATAATGCAGATCCATTTGAATTAAGTATAATATACTTTTTGTTCTTATTATTCATTAAATTAATGTGTCTTACAAATTAATTCAATTTCTAATAAAATTTACTGCGCACAACACTAAACTAAGGCATATTCTACCGAGGCCATAAGCGAATTTTGCTTAGAGGCAAAATTTCCTCTAGAATCAGGGGAAAAAGATTCAAGAAATACAACCATGGGAGTGTTTTAATTGATATTTTTTATTGTGGAGATGGATTTAGCACAGTCAAGAACCATAGGCCACCCAAAATCTTGAAGCTTGACTACTGTAACCAGTATTTCCAAAAAAATTTACTAGATTTTTTCAAAATCCTACAACAATTTCCATTGTTTTCACCTACTTAAACTATGACCTAAAATAATCCACAAAGCTTTACCTACATAACATATAATGATTCTCCATCACACAAGGTGTAACAAGACCTTTTATATGGGAATTCATCCTTATATTATCCTTAAATTAATGTAATATAAGAGTCGTTCAGGTTTGTTCAGGTTTGGAACTTTCTTTATTTGTCTAACAAGGTTTGTGAACACTCTAAACTCACTAGTAATCATAGTCAAGTTGACATTTCCATAATCATTATAAATAAAAGGTCTACTGATTTTCCATATATATATATATATGGAAAATCAGTAGACCTGTTATTTATAATGATTATGGAAATGTCAACTTGACTATGATTACTAGTGAGTTTAGAGTGTTCACAAACCTTGTTAGACAAATAAAGCAAGTTATATATATATATATATATATATATATATATATATATAAACCAGCGTCCTCTTGAGAGGACGATATTACAAAAGCAAAACAAGTTGTTGATAGCAGGTTTTACATGTTGATATGAGTTCTACATTAAAACACAAAAGATCGAGCCAAACTATATATATGATTATTTGAGGTAGGTGGCTATAGTTGTCATAAATTGGACAACGTAACCAAATTTAGCAGGTGAAAGGTGGAGGGATTCTAATGAAGGCTACCAATAGAAGTGGTGGTGGTTATATTGGGTGAGTGAAATTCACTATCCAAATTTGACACCGCCTAACTGTTTGAAAATGTGGCATTTGCATGACTAACCTCGTGGAAATTTTATTCAAGTAAGGTGTGACCCGAATGCTTGCTTCCCCTTTCCAAAATAACAAAACTATGCACAGCTGATGCAGAGGTATAGAGTTAATCGTTCACGGTATATAGTTTTCTTATTACCCAATTTTAGTGTTTCAATTAACATATATATATATATATATATATATATATATATATATATATATATATATATATATATTTCTAATTAAGACTAATTCTATTAAGGAAAATCATATGGTACAATCAGAGATTTGAAAATAAGCAAAGTATAGAAGCAGGGGAGCCATAAATGATATATTATCAACCTCGGTTCCAAAATGCAACCTTGGAAAAAGCAGAAGGTAACAAGGATAACTGAAAAATAGAGAGCGAGATAGAGGGATCTACCCAGAGTGGGTAGAAAATTCCAAACGACATTTTTTCACTTTCTTCTTGCTGACTTTAACCCAGCCATTGTGACTTGGCTGGACAGGAACCAGTTGTTGACTATTCTGCGCTGAAGGAGGAGTCTCCTTATCTGAATCAGAGGAAGAGGGCACATGCATGCGTTTCTACGAGATCGGAGGTGCCAAAGGATCCTCAGGGCAGGCCAAGGGGGAGTCCTTCGTGTGCTCAGCATTTTCTTCATCCGCTTCTTTTTCCTCCTCATTTGTGCTGAAGGAATCTATGTCATCCATGGGGGCTAGATCACATGGTTTCTAGCTCTTCGATTTGGATTTACATTTTTTATTCTTCTCTTTGTCGATGAACGTGGCACATGAGTTTTGGAGATGCCTCGTCTCATGGCAGTGACGAGACCGAAAGGCAATGTTCTCATAGTCCAAGGTTTGAGTCCAATGAAAGTCCGCAATTTTGAGATTGATATGATCAAGTAGCCCTTTGTTGATGTCTATTTCTGTGCATATTCTGCCAAAGGTGTATATTCCTTTCTCCCCCCTTGAGGTATCAGTGGCCAAGAAGCATCCTAAGGTATTCCCAATCCCTTGGAAGACTGAGAAGTGCCTGCGATGTGCAGGGAGGTTTGGAAGTCTGACCCAAATGGGAAGCTTGGTGATGACAGCTGTGGAAGGGTTGAAGTCTGGAAACCATGGAGTAAGGAAGAGCCCCGCTGATCCCCAAAACCAGGGGCCTTCCGTTAAGGCTTTCTGATAATCTTCATTGAAGGCAAAGGCCACAATGAAGAAGCCTTTCGAGAAAAAGAAGACCTTACAGTTGTTGGTCCAGTTGGAATGGATCCACTGGTAGAGATCTGCAAATCGAGGCCACAGTCCATTAAACCTGAAAATGATGGTTGTTTCTACAAACGTCTGAAATTGATCATCCAATGTTGGATGAGATATTTCAATGGAGGGGGTTTCCTCCATTTTTTCCACCAGGAAAGACTTGGGAGCCTCAGCTGGTTGAGCAACTCTCTTAGAGGGCCACGTATGAACCGCATCCTTATAGGAGAAGGCAGGAGTCGAGGAGGTTTGCCCAGATGCTCCTCCTCTCAAGCGTAGGGAGAGCACAACTGAAGCATATTTTTTAATATTGTAATAAGACAAGGGCGGAGGGTCCTTGAGTTGTTTACCTCCGTAAATAAATCTCAGGAGATTTGAGGGGATCCCCAATCTGAGTTCGAGATCTCGCAGAAGGTCCTGCACCAGATCCGTGGCTCGCACCCAGCGCAACTTTGTTCCACCAGATAGAAGAGAGATCTTGATCTGATAAGAAGAGGGTGAATGATCTGAAAACCTCTGCTCTTCGCTTTGAACCTGCTTTTGAACAGTGCATACTCCTTGTATCCCCAAATCCATAAGGCTTTTGGCGTTGAAAACAGCTGGATGAAGATTAAAGCCCTCCTGAAGTAGTCTCCATTCCCATTTTCCTTGTCTATCCGTGAGGCTAACACTGGGCCTCTGCAGGGACTCGGCGATAGTCGATGCTGCCGGAATGCTTGAGCCTGCAACCTTGTGCTGGCTGGCGTTGATTACAGCTCTTGTACCTATTCGTCGGCAGAAGAAGGCAGCAGCTTGTGCGTATATCCTTGCTGCAAGATCTTCATAAACGCTTGCAAGAGTAACCCCAAGACATGTAACCTGAGCAATGTTGGCAGCCGATTGGATGGGCCGAGTCTGCGTCCAGAGCAGTTTTGGGCATGAGAGGCCACATGAAGCTACATCGGTGAAGCCTGCAAAGCCTGCTCGCCCTGCTGTGGTGTCGGCGGCGACGATAGAGCCGAACAGGGCAGAGGTTAAGATATCGTCGACGGCCAGGCCTGCGGAAAACCTAGCAGAGTCCATATATCTCCATTGTGATCAACTATCCACATGCACTTCACAATTACACGAACCTAATAAAATATTACTATTGTTTCAATTAAAAAATATTAAAAAACAAAAATAAATAAATTAAACTTAAACTTAAATTTGTAGTTAAGATAGTTTTATGTTGATAAAAAATAAAATAAAAATAAAAATAATAATAAAATGATACCTGGACTATATATATATATATATATATATATATATATTATTTTTAAAAATGTTATAAGTTTATTTTATGGTATTAATATTTTTTAAATATTATATATCAACTTAATATTAAACATTGAAGGAATTATAAGTATCTAATACTAAAATCTTTTACTCAACATGCATATTGAAATATTTGATTTATAATTTACATTACTATTATTTATTTTTTAATAATATGTTTTAAATATTATATAGAAATAGAATAAATTATACATCTTCTTCACTATTGAAAGTGAAAATATAAGAAAAAAACTTATATGAAATTATGTTATTTAATATGGATATTGAAATATTTTATTTATAATTGCATTTTTTTATTAGTATATTTTTTGTTTTAAATGTTACATGTCAAATAAATATAAAATGAATTACACATCAATTATATTATTTTCACATGCTATATATCAATTGCATATTAAATATTGAAAGAATTACATCTCTCTCATCCTATACAGTTATTATTATTTTTTTTATTTTTTTATGTCTTCTTATTTCGTTATTACTATTATTTTGTTATTACTATTTGTTTATTTTGTTAATATATATATTATTTTATTATCTTTAAATATAGCATTTTGTGACAACATCTATTTCATATTACGCTTTAAAGCCCTTGTCATTACAATCAATAATTTTTTTTAAATAATCATTTAAATTTATTTATTTTACATATAATTAATTAATCAATTCTAATAGTCTTAATTTTAGATTTTTTGAATTTTAATTAAAATATAATTATATAATTTTAAGAAAATTATAAAACTCAATTATATAAAATATATTTTTAAATATATATAGATTCACCACTTTCAATTTTCTAAATCAAGTGAAAAATATAATACCCTAAGAAATGAAAACTTATTACAGAATGTTCTAGCTATGAAGTTCTTGAAATTTGGAAAAGTTCGTAAATGTCTCCGGAAGCATGGGGATTATGTTAGATTGCAACGTAATTAAATCATATAGAGTTGGAACCTAGATAATATTCGATTGCAGTTTAATTAAAATGACTGCTTTAATTTTCTTTTAATGCTTTGGGTACTACTTTTGTTTCAAATTTGTTAGGGATTTGTTATAATTGTAAATTTGAGTGGTATAGTTTAATTTTTTATTATATATATATATATATATATATATATATATATATATATTCAAGTTGATTAGTATAATAAAATAAAAATGTTTAATTATATAAAAGTTTATAAACTTGAATTATATAATATATCATAATTACAAAATTTCAAATTTTTTGAGAATACTAAATTTATTTTTATATTTTTAAATATTTCAAAATTTTTAAAAATTCTCAAATCTATGTTTTACATTTAAAAAAAATTATAAATAACCAAAATCACAATCCGAAAATCTAGCCAACAATATCCAAAACATAAAATTTTAACAAACGCCATTAAATAAATCTCCGTATAAAAATTCGCGCAAAACAATCATTGCACGTCAGCTTTCGGCGACATTCTGCACACAAGAAATTTAAAAAAAATACAGATTA
The DNA here is from genome assembly GCA_034641835.2 of Pinus albicaulis. Classification (NCBI taxonomy): domain Eukaryota; kingdom Viridiplantae; phylum Streptophyta; class Pinopsida; order Pinales; family Pinaceae; genus Pinus; species Pinus albicaulis. The sequence continues at coordinate 506,404,317 of CM076576.1, read as the reverse complement.
CTAAAGGCCATAACGGCAAATAATTTATGTGGAGGCAATTATGCTCGTCTGATTTAATCAATCACATTATCAGACAGTTACATATACTACCCATTAATATACTCTACAAATTAATTAATAGCTACACATTAATGTGAACCAATAAACTTCACGAATTAACTAATAGCTACACATTATTGTGAACCAATAAACTTCACAAATTAAGTGATAGCTCACATTAATAAAACAATAGCTCCACATTAATGAACCAATAAACTTCACAAATTAACCAATAGCTCCACAAAATGAACCAATAAACTTCCCAAATTAACCAATAACTCCACATTAATGAACCAATAACTTCACAAATGAACCAATAGCTCCACATTATTGTTTGCCGTACATAACCATAACCATATATATAGTGCACTGTCCATTGATTTTGTCAAAAATTAGAAACGTGTAGTCTAAAAAGGCCTTGTTTTCACTCAGAATCCAGCAATTTTTTTCAGAAAATTTATTAAAGATTTGTTCAAAATCTTATTTACAGTTGTTAAACTTTAATATTTTGAGTACCTTAAGGGTTTTTGATTCCAGCGATTTTTTTCCGTCCCGACTATTTCACGGACGGGCTTGGTAGACAACTTCTATTAGAAATCGCGACGGTGGCAAACCTGACAACCCCTTCTTATTTTCTTCTAGTCCGTATACAAACTTCTTGCAGGGCAGGTACTCCATTGTTTATAAATGGGTAACGGGATGCATTCATAATTGGAAACATGCTAAATATTTATAAATTCTGTATATATTAGTATGTATATTTTATGTGTATGTATATAATTTTATAAATTATTCACTGTCCAAATGCATCATTTGTGAACGTAAAAAGTATAACAGAGAAGCGTTACGTCCGTTAAATAAATTAATAATATTTTGATATATTAAATATGTATTTTAATTATTTTAGGTTGTTTGTTTTTAAATATATTTCTAGGTAAATTTTGTTATTTATATATATAATAAATTTGAGTAGTGGAATAAACCTTAGTGTTTTATCATTGCTAAATTTATTTATGTATTTAAATATTTATTTAAACAATTAAATATCACAATTTTATTAAAAATAGGAGTTGCTTTTAGTGACATTTTTTGGAGTTGCTAAAAAAATTGAGGTGAAATCTTGATTTCTGTTATTTAAACTAGTTTTTTTGACTGTATATATGGATTCATCACCCTAAAAAACCCGTAAGGCACTTCCATTGTGCAAGGTTACCCATCAAATTTCCGTTTTCAATGAATTCCTTCAGGTTTTAGAGAAATTAGACCGGAAAAATCACTTTAATATAAAGAAGAATTTGTGTTATTTGCATGTTTTCTTTTTTTTAATGTGTGAAACTGAGTTTCATTTCCAAGTTGAAGAGTTTAATGGAATAATTCATTTTTGTTAAAAATTAATGGCATTTAGTAGATTCTCCTGCCAAAAGAACAACTTTAATGTCTTTCCAATCTTCTTCTATGGCATATGAGTAGGATGAGTGGTAGGATAAGGTGAACCATTCATTTTATGCATATGACATCAACATTTGTAATATATATTTATGACAATCTCTAGATATACACAGCTTCCATATATGTTCATATCTTTTGTATATGTACATATCTTCCGTATATGCACAATTTCTATATATGTACATATCTTTTGTATATGCATAACTTCTGTATATGCGCAATTTCTAGATATGAACATATACAGAAGATATGTGCATATATGGAAGATAAGTACATGTACGAAAGATGTGCATATATGGAAGTCACACAACTTCTATATGTGCACATCTTTTGTATCACATATCTTCCGTATATGCGCAACTTCCATATATGCACATATCTTCTATATATGTAAAACTTTCATATATGTGCATATACAAAAGTTGCGAATATATTGAATTTATGCGCATAAACAGAAGTTTCTCATATATATGGAAGTTGCATCGGATATGGATGATATGAGCATATACGAAGGTTGAAGTAATGCAAAACTTCTCTATACGCATAGCTTCTGTATATGCACATATATGGAAGTTGCACATATACATAAGTTAAACACATGGAAAATTTTAGGGGCTAATATTTGCAGGTGGGCTAATTTTCCATGGTTTTTCCCAAAAAAAGATTCGCTAACTACCATTTTTTTATAAAAATGATTTGCCCAAATTTTACAGTATAAAATTATTTTATGTTAAAAATCGCCAACATTATATAGAAAATATATATATTATCATTATAAATTTGAATAATTTTACAAATACATCAATAAACATTTTATAGTTTTCATATTAGGGACCAGTGAGATTCACTAATTTTTTAAACTTCAAGATATTTTTCCTCCTTAAAATTATCCCTGGTTAAACATATACATAATTTATGTGCAACTTTAGCTACTTTATATACATAATATCTATATATGCATAATTTTTGTATATGACAAACTTCCATATATGTGAATATGCATTTGTGCATATACGAAACCTATGCGCATATACAAAATATGCACATATACATAAGTTGCACCTATAAAGAGGTTGAAGTTCTACACAACTTCCTTATATGCACAAATCTTCTGTATATGTGCATATCCTCTACATAAGTGCAAATTCAGTATATGCACATATATTTTTTATCCGCGCAATGTAATACCCTTTTCCTGAATCTATCCAAGTAACCGACCAACCGATGTAAACATGCGACAAGAGGCTACTAATATGAGATTAAACCTCCTAGATGACCTTAAGGAAGTGGAGCCAATGGAAAATTTGATAAACAGACCTTACACGAAATCAACAACACCTCCAAGAGGTAATCCAACCTACCAGACCCTTGAACCCTAAGGGGGAACTGAGTTTTGACCCTTTTGAGCCTTAGTCGTGGGCATGTAAGGACAAGTGAGCAGCTAGAATCATATAAACATGGGAATTCCAAGGGAATGTTGCGGCCAAGGCTCCAAAAACTCAGTTCTATCACTGCAACTACGCGATTTGTGCCACCTTTTTAGCCCAGAACCCAGGCCACTGCCCATAACTTCATGAAGTTCTAGGAGATGATAAATAATATTAAAACGAATGTACTGAAGCGGTCACATCAATATGAACTCATCTAGACCCCTCCCGACCATGACAGACATTTCTTTGAACATGTCGTAAACATTGCATCTATATGTATAAAAAAAATATTTAAACATGGAGGTCTCTTACATATCTAAGAAGAGCTAAGAAACATTTCTCCCATACATCATAAGCTACAATATAGTCTATTTGACCATAGATACATTGTGCATTCATTTACAGGTAAAAACATAGATAGAGCCATACAACATCATTGATAAAATATAGGCTTATAACAAACATAATAACAAAAAAAATATAATGGATATAACAACAATTAAATCCACACATAAACCAATATGTTTGCATACCAAATACTAGAGTAAAGACCTCTTCATTACTGAATGTAAAAACCAACCAGAGATGAGACTTCCACGTTCCAACGGACCATAGATTGGTTGAGCCAGGTCTCACTTCAGTCAATCACCCCCATGCCATATTCCAAGCATGAATGTGGGACTTTATCAAACACATCAATCAACACCAAACCAGGGCTCCAGAGACCAAACCATCTTAAACCCAAACCAGTGATTCCACCTCACAGTCAGACATCACTAACCATCACAGATTGATCTCTATCCAAGCTGTTCCAAGGTTCTAGAGTGTTTATTCCAACCAGGGCTTCCAGGACTAGTAACTCAACCCCAACTGTTATAGGGCTTCGAAAGCATTTGTCCAACCAAGACTTCTAGGACTAGTAACTCAACCCACTTAGCGCTTCCAGAGCGTTTTTCCAACCAATATTTTCAGGACTAGTAACTCAACCCGCAGTTGTTCATCAAGCCTCCATAGCGTTTTTCAAACCAAGGCTTCCAAGAACTAATAAATCAACCCACAACTAAAGGAATCATGATAACCAACCAAAAAATCATGAATTTAAATAACCCACCACACCATGGCTATCTAGGAAATGGAAAGGCTACGCAGATCCACATGCATACACCATGCATGGCAAAATTAGTGAGGAAAACATAGATGCAACTCGGTACCTACACTCCGATCCTACTATAGATGTTGATCCCGATATACTCTTGTGCTTTCCTGCTCTTATTTTTCCTTCTTTCTCCAAATCACCAAGTATCCACACTCTCCAAGAGTGCTCCAAGAAAACTCTAAGTATCCAAGCGTATGAGAGAGAGAGAGAGAGAGAGAGAGAATAATCAGAGAGCTCCATAAGTGTGAGAAAAATATTACCAACTGATAGCATTTTTATTAATTATGCCTATATTTTCTTCATTTTCCATTTTCCTTCATTTTCCTCCTCACATGCAACTTGTGACCTTTCACCTTCCTTTTCTCCTATTTTCCATTATTTTCATAAATAAAATGCTAATTAATGCCTAATGCATTCCCAAATCCTTTTCCATTGCCTTTGTCAATTTCCTTTAGCCACAATAACTGAAATGAATACCCGCTAGGATATTTTGCCCACCATTCTGCTTGGAATATGTGTCCCATCAACCGTAGTCTTATATATTTTTACATGGATTTTTACTAGGCTTGTTACAAAACCCTACCCCTTGGGGGATTACCGTCCTCGGTGTTCATTGACACCTATAACCAACAAGACCACTGAAAATAAAACATACTAGCCATGGGGATTTATAACACAACTCGTTGTAGTATTTACAATGAACACTGCTCAAACATGACAAACATACCGTTTACTGGATCATTATAAAATATCTCATTATGGTATTTACAATAACAACCACATATACTCAAGCACATTTTCTTCAGCTAGAAAATAACCATACTGTCTGTGGAGATTTATAAATCAAGCTCGATACCGTATTTATAATAATATATACATATACACACATACACATTTTCTTAACCTGCAAATATAAGGATACAATTCCCATATGAGCAACAAGGGAATCTATAGGCTCACACCTCCACTATCAAAGTAATATTAGGATTCACCTCCTTCCTAGGAAGTTCATAATCCACTTCCAAAGTCAAAGCTACATCCAATGTCTAGCGCTACAATCCTTCGCCACTTTCCTCTCAGTGAACAGTTACCGACTCATTGTTCTAGGGCACACTCCTAATGTTCATCTAATCCCAGCTGGGAATGGTAATGACAAAAAAAAATCCACCCCGACCTTCCTTTATTTGCTACATAGTCCCTTGCGAAATCAGGTCACCCATTCCATGCAGTCACTCACCTTCCAAGTTCTCTTGGCACCCCCATCTCAGGAAATCCATCCCTTTGCAAGGCTTCCCCGCATCAGAAGATACAAAAAAAAAGGCATATACCTCCCTCAAACCCATCATACCAGTCATAGAATGCTCCTGGCAATCAATGGACACTATTGGGTACCAGTGTCCCACAATGGACTTCCTCCTGAAGTGTTTTACTAGCATATTGTTGCATGTTTCAATTCCTTTTGTTAACACTTCTAATTCTTTCATTCTACTTCAACCACCCAACTGGGCATTCCATGCTTTCTTGTACCAAGCACATAATTTCCATTAGATTAAAAAAAGCTCAAAAAAAATTCAAATTATACCTCATTGGTGGCTCGTCAATAAGGTATGCTTGCAATCATTTTAATTCCGGTCACAAGTCAAACTGGTTGTTTGATCAAATCATCATGTATAAACATATCACATCTAGCTAGCTCAAAACACAACCATCACAGGTAAAAATCATGAATCACATGCATTCATCATAAACCATATAACCATCATAATTCAAAATCACATATCACACGCATAACAAGACTAAAATAAAATACTGATACTTATCCTTCATCGATCCGTCTTTCTGCCTCTTCTCTTTCTTTACACACACCAGATTGGTTTCCACACCCAGCAAGCACCCAGTTCCCTTGATTCTCTTTACTCACGTACATATAAACATAGTTTACATCACAACCCATACATCCACAGATGACATACAATACCATACAATACCATACAATACAGGAAGACACACTAGCATACGACACATACACCTACATAGAGTGTATGATATAACAAAATAGATACACATACACGAGTATACAACACATACACCTACACCTGGTGTACAATAAAATATAAAAAATACACCTACATCTAGTGTACAACACAACACAACACATATACATATACAGAGTACTACACAACGAATGCACATGTCATGATACGACGACTACAACATGCACATACATAGTACCGCATGCCCGCAACACAACATGTACGTCATGCACACAATACCACTTGTATATCACTACCATATGAAGAACATGTACATAGTAACACCTGTACACAACACTACCTCAACGACGTGTGCACAACATCACATGTACATGGGACCAATTGTAAAACGTGCACGCGATGCCAAATGTACACCCCACCAACTGTACAACATGTACACAATACCACATGTACACAAAACCACATGCACGACATGTACACGACACCACATGTACATAATGGTACATGTACAGCATGTACACGACACCACTTGCACACAACACCACTTGTACAACATGTACACAACATCACATGTACAAGCATGCATACAACACCATGTGTACATAGCACCATATGCACAACACGTACACAACACTATATGTACATAGCACTGCATATACAACATGCACATAGAACCACACATACATAACACTACATATCCAACATGTGCACCACACCACATATCCAACATGCACACAATACAGTATGTAAAAAACACCGCATATCCAACATATGCATAGCACCATCCACTAGCACATTTGGCCCAATTTCCAGCGGCCAAAATGTCGCCCTTTGCAACACATAGGCATCCCAAGAGCGACAATTTGAGGTGGAGAAAAATGTTTTTTCAATTCGCGTCGCAATTCCGACACTTCTAGTAACTGTTGGTAGAGTGACACTAATTCCGACGTTTCCAACTTCGTCGCTTTTCCGACGTTTCCAACTTCATTTCTCTTCCGACGTTTCCAACTTCGTCACTCTTCCGATGTTTACACTTTGGCATCGCTCCTCTGACGTTGCCATGGTGTCACAATTCAGACGTGGAATAGGTCACAATTCCAACGCTGAATAGGTTGCAATTACGACGATTCATAGGTCGCAATGCTGATCATGCAATGCACATCAATCGACGAGGTATAGATCACAATTACGACGAGGCAGATGTAGCAATTTCGACAATGTAATGAACATCAACCGACGAGGTATAGGTCACAATTCCGACGAGGAATATGTCACAATTACGATGATGCAATGCATCACAACTGAAACTTCATAGCATCGTTAGTCCGATGGTGCAATGCACCACAACCAAAGCTTCATAGCACTGATAGTTTGACGATACAAAGCATCGCTATTCTGACGCTAACGGCTGGTAGACCAAAAAAAAATTCCTGCTCATCAGGTTTCATGCTGCATGGATCGGTCTTGGTGTAGGGGATCAAGAAATCCTCACTTCATTTTCAAATTAGAAAAGAAGCCCTGCAACTTATACAATCTCTAACAACAATCATCAATTTCATAACGTAATATATTGTAGTTTCAAATGTCAAGCAGTAGAAAAAATATACCTATATAGGCACCAAACAATCCTTTAGATGACTCACAATACTCTGTTCAAATCACTTCTCTCATCTGCATACTCAATGTATATCATTAATAAAACCATCTAGATACCTTTTACCATGAGATTCAAGTGCACAAGATAGTGAATTACTAGTGCACAAATAGTAAGGATACTCCTGCAATAAACTCTGTGTCAACATATAACATTAAGTCTTTGGTCTCTATTATAAAACCCTCCTTTGTAAAAAAATAATTTTCATAAGAGAAATCACTCCATATACATTTGAGCTAGAGAATCAAAACCGATCTATAGGTAAAGATCATAAGTCATAGTTAAAAAAAAATATCCCTGAGTATGAGATCAGAAAAATAGATAAAGCATAGAACACACATAATTCAAATGATGTGCAAGGCCCCCATGTAGTAGTGAGAAAACAATGGTATAGTTAGGGCCTCTACATATAAGAATCATTAGGAAATTTACTAATGCACATATGTATATCTCTAAGGTGAGAGAAATACTCTCTTCAAGTGATGAAAATATAGATCTAAAACATGTGAGTCTCTACCATACGTAATAAAAATTATTTAGTCACCCATTAATATGCATTTTCAGGAAATAAGAACCTCTGACTCAAAAATATAAAGCATATATTTATGAATGCATAATAAAATACATCATTAGATAAGGATCTATGCGCTCATTCAGAGGACGTAGGAAAACCAAAACTTTGTTCATTCAGATCTGAAATAGAATAATGCATATTGAGTAGCCTATTGTTAGCAAACAGAATGAATTGATCATTTATTATGCTCTTCATACCTTATACCTTATGCATTTCTTACCATATGAAGACAATCCGATGCTTGAACTTCATGCACCCTTATATAGAGTGCGAGACAATAAACATGAAAACCAATAGAATGCACAAAAAAAATGTTGTAGCTTAATCCTCCTTTTATAGCTATAATATGTACAAATACTATAGGAAAAAACCAATGCATTTGATGGTTGTAACTTTCACCATATCAATTCCATCCCATGTACACAAACCCATGGGTGAAACCTTCATTTCACTCGTGGTTTTTATTTTTCACCACCTCCAACCATGGTTGCATGGAGGATAAGTGGAAATCTAGTTGTAGCCACTCTCTTTACATGTCCTTCCCAGCGGTTGAAACCTTCTAGCCACACTATTAAGCCTTCCTCCCTATGATTGAGGCTTAAACTAGGGAAAAAACTTCTCTTCTTAGTCTACAAATTTGAGACATAGATCCTTATCTCCTTTAGCACCTATTTAAGCTTTTGTAATCTTTGTATCACCCTGCAAGCCTATGAAACTTCTTGCACTCAAACATCAATCCCTCACTTGACATTTCAATCCTACACTCAAACATCAATCCTTTTCCTTGAGTTCCATTTCACTAGGTTGAGAAGCTTTTGGGTGAATGTAATTATAGTTTGAGAAAAAATCCTCCCCTGTGTCATTGGCTTGATAAATAATGCTCCTTCGTATCACTATATTAAGAAAAAATGCTCCTCTATGTCACTACCTTGAGCAAAAATACTCATGTGTGTTTCTAGATTGAGAAACAATGCTCCTTGTATCGCTAGGTTGAGGAAAAATTCTCCATCATGCTTAGAATATACCTTAAGGGGTCTCAAGGGACATAGAAACTTGGTTTCATCTTGAGAAAGGTCAATCAAGTTTTGTAGGGTGAATTCAAATACTTTTTGTTAGGTGCAACCCTATGGAAACAAGATACTAGGTGGAATAAAAGGGGATTGTAGTGGCTAATACAACAATTAGAGATGCAATGGTAGGACCTATAAATATCTTAGTGTTTCCCATGAATATCTATCAAATAATTTGTGATTAATGTTCCTTCATGGTATATTCTTTCTACCACAAGTGTACCACTACTTAGAACTGTGGAATGTTGAGCTACATGAAATCCCCTTTACTGATCTTCGTTGAAACTTAAGGAAGGACCTAAAGGGCATAGAATATAAAAATCAATTACCTCTCCACTTTAGAATCTGATGCTTCTAGGATATAGATCTTTCACGAGAGTTAAATATTGAGCATTAAATATGAGTTTCTCGTGTTTCCCCACTACTAGTGAGCATCCATGGCCATGACAGAGTCACCTTGAAATCACAAGAATTTATTTTCTCCTAATGAGTGTTAAAAAACCTGAAGAGGATACCTGCATGTCACAAATAGTAAGGAAACCATTCTGAAGCCTTTACCTTTCTATGGATTGACCATTATTTAGTTGTATCTTTTTTTGTTGGGCTCAATTGGCCACAAGGTAGATGACCAATCCTAAGAAATAGTTGGGATGATTCCTTCTATAAAATTTAATTATTACTTCGCTTGTAATATATATGTATCCTTGATATCATTTCTCAAAATCAAGCCTTCATATCAGAATAAGGCCATAGTTAATATATTGCATGATGCTTGAGGCCTCTCAACTAGATTGGTAATTGGAATAGATTTCACTCAACATTTTCACTATTATCAAAGTGTTCCCCATGTGGTAGTGATTGTAATTATCCATAGATAGGATGTGTGACTATGATTATTGTGAATTATTTCCATATGTCATATACATATTCATTGTCTAAGCTATGTTGTGACTGAAAAGTAGCTTGGTGAAGAAAAATTTTGTTAGAGCAAATGTAAGGACATAATTTTCAAAATAGGATATATTTATGTACAAGAATCAACTAGGTTGAATATGAAAGGAAAAAAGAAAGAGGACCTAGTAAACCAAATAAGAAAACAAGTTTATTTATGTATAAACAATGAAAATTGAGTCTGTTATGAAAAATATGCTTTTGAATTTGGTAATTTACAAGGCGATGTTCAATATTCGTTGATTTCTTTCTCCCTAACATAAGGTTTGAGATAAACATGGAATGTTTGAATTTAAATATTATTCGTGCATCTATTAACTTTTATTTCTAGAGTAATGGATCCAAATGTGGGATGCACCTAGCGTAACTTATGTTAAAATGCCTTAGCACCCTCCTTGATTAAGATGATATGTTGAATTATACTAGTGCCATATGTTTCAAGTCTTCATATTTCCATGCAAAAATGTCTTGTATTTTGTGAAATACTAGCCATAAGTGTGTTCTCAATTGGTGATGGAAAGTACTGAGGTTGATAAAATTTGAGTCCTTTTCTGTCCCTAGATTGACCAATTGATACATCAACTTTGATTACTAAGAAAGAAGGCAAAAGAATAATTCTCATAATCTCCAAAAATGTAACAGAAATGAAGGCCACGAGACTAACTTCTTCATTGTTCAATATTTTAAAAATTTTAAGATTTTTGTGAGTTCCTCCATGGTTAACCCCAATGATGACAAGAATATTTGTGATAATGGGGCCAATGTTTTTCTGAGCTTCTCAGTGTGTTGTTCAATTTGAAATTTTTACACATATATCATAGGCACATTGTTGCAGGTGTGTTTTGAATTTTTTCAATTCTCCAACAGTGATGTAATATCACCTATATGTAGATTATCGACCCAAAACATAATAGCAAGTAATCATGCAAATATGAATAACACAAATCAGAGTACAAAATGCATCCTCCTTGCAGCATACTCATCCATATTAAGACTCATGTCATGCCAATAATGACTAGTAGAAAATTTACATGTTTTGATCAATTATACAGGGCTTACTAAGATGCTACAATAGCATTGTTGAATGCATGTGTAAAAAAAACAACAGCATGTATGAGGGATCCTAGCAATCCAAATAAATCTGCCACAAATGATTGGTCAACACACATCTACAAGAAAAAATTTTTAACAACGCTGATCAATTTGGTCATATTAGACTAGAAATTGACAGACGTGAGCAAAATACTAACAAAAATGAGAGTGTGTGCACCTGGGAAATGGATAGCTTGTCCAGTGACACAATATTCAATGATTTCTATACTCTCTTATTTTGGTCACTATAATGTATCAGCAGGACATTTTCTTGGTACAATCTGATGCCTTGAACTGTTGGAGAATAAATCTCATCCTCCAAATAAGCTCTACGAGATTTCCCTTCTCTTGCGTGATCTATACTAATTACAAACTATTGAAGGCATGGCCTCAAAATGATTAAAATATTGATGGAGATATGATTCTTGGTCGTAAGTGCGTTAGTGGCTCTTCTCCACAAATTTTCATACGAAAAATTACTCAGGCTGTCATAGTATTCGACCCTCCTTGATTTTTCCTACAATTCTGGGAATTATAAATTTTCTTCAATAAGATGGAAAATTGATAGAAATTTAGTCTCCAAATGTGAGCACTAATAGCTCAGCTTCAATCAAAAGGGAAGTCCTTGGTCCTCTTCTGTAAATATAATTTTCCTCCAATGTGTTTTTCGGCAGAGAGGCCCTTAGAAATGCAGATGGTAGGCTTCAGGGATGCACTTAGCCCATGGGAATCTTGTTTTGGCACCTAGAAAAGCTTTTGCATTCAACAATGATTAGTGATATGCCTTCTCAAGAGCTCAGAACAAATTGGTAATAATTCATAATAAATACTCAATTTTGAAGGTGCTACAATGAACTCAGGCCTGTAGTATTAATCTTTTCCTCCTCATGAATGAATAATAGCCCAACAAATAGAACTTTCCCATAATTTAACCAATTTTGTCTCTTGATACATGTGAAGGAAATATGATGAATGACTTAGCAACCGATTTCAGAATTCATTCTCAACACCATGAAATGTTGTATGCAAATTCCACTACTTGGCCTGCTAGATATATCTGGCCTCCTGGGGTTTAAAATAGGCAGCACTAGCACTCAAATTACTTCAGGGAAAGTGATCAGATTTAGATCAAGGACCTAAGTGATAGCTCAAATTTCAAAGTGTTCAAAAGTGTGTCGAACATGAGCGACCAGATAGATCTCGTCTTCCTGGTTCTGGCACCGTGAATGGTTATAAAAATAACACCGTATGAAGAAGCTATCGCGATTTTAAAAGTCCAGTAAACTACAATTTTTGGCTTTTGACCAAGTTTGACTGGGTATTTGCAAAGTAAAAAAAGAGAATATTCCTGGAATATTCTCAAAATATTCCTTGGAATATTCCTTCTAGGCGAACTGGATGTTGACAAGTGTCATGATACTACTAGAGATGGGATTTACGTATTTTTTTCATCCAATGAGAGGCCACCACGTGGCCCAGGATTGATGGTGTAAAATTTTTATGGAGCGGACCAGAGTTGACCTCGAGACCTCCAAGCATACACGCAAAAGCCTTACCCTCCAGGCTATCAGTTTTTTCTTAACTATATTAGATCAATGGTTATACTTAAGGTTTACAGAAATCTGCATTGGGGGATTGGAGGGGCCAACCCCTCAGGCCAACCCTTCCCCATAGGACCTTAGCACTAGGATCGACGCTACGTTAACAACTACATATCCACCAACTGTTAAAACATGTCACATGGTGACTGTCCATCGGTGCAATTTATGTTAACCATCTGACCTAACCGCCAACATTTTCAGAGGCTATCACATGCGGCAATTATAATAACTCTCCGTGCATTCAGTTATAACGGTCAGCACTAACCTCCAACGTGACCCCATGGTTTGGGACATGTTTCCAACCACCAACCCAACCATTAAATGCTAATGGTTATCCTAGAGGATATTTTTCAAGGCATGCCCAAAGTGGCAGAATTTCCAATTTTGGAATTCTAACTGTAGTTCCTCCACTTTTAGTGGAGCTGATTAGGGTGAAACTCGACAAAAGTTGTGTAGACCCTATATTGAGCTAGATTCGACCATTATGAGAGTGTGAATAGTCAATTTCAACTATATTAGACATTATATAATCATTGGAGAGGATTTTATATCCATCAAAGGATTTCTGAGTGAGGTTTAGCTTCAAAGAAGTTCTAGGGGCCACTAGGGCCACGAGGGGCCAACAACAGTTTGAGACCTAGCCAGTGCAGCTAGAGGCCTTATTCAATGAACCAATAGTCAATTTTGGATGTTTAAAACATTATAGAACTAATGGTGTGGTTTTTAGAGTGATTCAAGGAATTATAAAGGCCAAGATACTTCAGAGAAGTTCCAGGGGCCACTAGGGCCACCAAGTGCCAGCAGGAGAATGAGGCCTATACAAAGCAGCGAGTATCAATTATCAGAAAACCAATAGTCATTTCTGACTTAAATGAGTCTTATGAATCCAATGGAAGGATTTTCAGGAGTTTTTGAAGACTTTTTAAGGCTGATACGCTTAAGAGAAGTTTTCAGTGAACCTAGAGCTAAGGGGTGCCACCAGGGGTTGGAGATGTAACCGAAGCAACCAGAGGAAAATTTCAGTAAATGAATAGTCTATTATGACTATTTTTGACATTATGAATCCATTTAAATTATTTTCAAAGTCATTTGGAGATGTATGAAGGTAGAAAATCCACAAGGAAGTTTCAGGCAGCCCACGACCAACAGTCGATGGAGGCCTAGATTGGGAAGCCAGTGCTCACTTTGAGAAAATGATCAGTATATTTTGGAGGTATGATATATTATGGAGATATTAGAGATGGTTTTAGTGACATAAAAGGATTTCTTAAGGTCTTAGTACCACAGTGAATCTCAAGGAAGCTTAAGGAACCGACAACAGAAATCAAGTCTAAGGGAACCTAGTTCTTTCTTCAGAGTGATGATAGCCATTCCAGGGGTATGATGATATTATAAACCCAATGGTACACCCCAAATAACCATTGGTGTTGAGTATTTACTTGTAAAATAATTTATACATCATTATCCCAAAGAGCCAAGTTAGTTTACATAGGCTCAAGGAGACGTATCCCATGATATTCGGGTAAACTCCTTTATTAAATTTGTTGTTATGTGAGCTTGCTTATTTTCTGCACTTTATGGTTGTTTCAAATGCTTAATATCAGCAAAAAAAATGTTCTTAAAAAACTTAAACAGTTAAAAAACATACACATGTTTCAAGTATAAAATTCTACACAGTAATGTATAAGCACGATCATTAATTTGTTTAACTGAGTTAGAGGTGCCTGCGCATAAGCGTTTCAAGTTATCCACCCATTTTCAAATCAGGTTGGTATGAGAGCACTAGGTTGCTTGTTTGAAAAATCACTAGGCTACTTGTTTTTTACTTGAAAGTTGTTTAACACTGCAAAGAATTTTACTGTTTTCAAATTGACTAATGTTTACAAGTTTGAGTTTGCTAGAGGTGAAGGGAAGCTACTGTTAGCTAAGTTCGGAAGAGGACAAGATGGATGAGGTTTGAAATCATCTTCCTTACCCAAAGGACCTCAAGGCGACCCTTGAAGCACAAGAGGGTTTTTTTGCAAAAGGATGCTTGAAGAAGAGCTTGACTCTACAACCATTTTGTTTAGAAGTTTTGTCAATTGATTTTCAAAGCTTTGTGAATTTTTGATTGAAGTTATTTAGTTAATTTTCTTAATGAAAAATTCATCAAGTGAGGTTTCAAAATCCCCCTCCTTCACAATATTATTCGATGAAGACATGATGCAAGACTTCTACATCCTGAAGGATAGGGTGAAAATTTTGTTTGAAGATAGAAAGGAAAGAACTAGAATTTGTGAGAAATTGGTTGCTATGAAACAAGAGAAAGAAGGAATTCTTCAAAGGATGCATGAGATGGAGATGCAGCTCCATCAAGCCCAAGAGGCCTTAACTAAGAACATGCGTGAAGGAGAGGTAAAACACTCAAATTTTTCTTCAAATTCCTCTTCAGAAATATGTGTAGGTTCATTTAAAAATCTCACTAGAGCTATAGGGTCCAAGTTGATGTTTAAAATGGGCTATGAAGGCAAGGGTTTAGGAAAACATGCACAAGGCACGATTGATCCTATTTTGGTTGAGGAAAGACCTAAGAAATTTAGTCTAGGCTATGTTCAATATTATTGCGAAAACTCTATAGCCATGAAGGCATTTGAGACAACTTCAAAGAGATTTTTTGTTACAAGTTATAAACCACAAACATGTCAAGTTTGTTTTCAAGTTGATTTCCATTGTTTTAAGCCTATTTTGCAGCAAGATGTTTGTAGACATGAAGATTATGGAGAACATGAGATTTAAAACAACTATAAAGCCATGAACACTGATGTTAGTCTTCAAAGGAAATCTGGAACCTCTACAAGTTCATCTCCTCATGAAGGTAAAAAATATGGACATGCAAAGCAACATTTGAGGTATAATTCTTCCCATAGTCAAGTTGATTATGTTTATGATAAGCATGGTAATTCTACATGTGTGAATGCAAGAAAGAGTTGTTGTGCATATTGTGGTATGTGTAACCATGATGTTTCAAAATGTTGGAAGAGGTTGAAGGCATACAGGAAACAGTTGAGACGAAGGAAACTTGCTCAAGGGGTGCAAAAGACTTACACACATTGCCAAAAGAAGAGACATGTTATTTGCCAAAGTTGGACATTGCATCCAACTAATCATCCCAAGAATTTTAAGCAAGAGGATAAAAAGATTGGCACAAATGGAACCAAATATTCCATCATTGATATGAGAACAGATGTTTCACATGAATAAGATTTTCAGCAACAAAAATCTCCATGGAAGTGGCTTGGTAAGAAGTGGTTTGACTTCTTGACCCAGTAAGACATACCTTCAGTACATATGAAATTTTCATTTATGTATGCATTTCTATTGGAAAATTATGTTTGTTTGAGCCACCTTGGATTGATGATCAAGGACATGATGTTCAACTACCTTCTATAAATTTCCTGTCAGAAATTTTTAGATGAGCAAGGAAGACAATTCTTGACAAGATGATCAGAGCATCTAAGAAGGGAAGTGATGACTACCTTCGAGTTGGGTTCAAAGGCACTAGCCAAGAAAGGAAAAGTGTATGGAGGCTGGAAAAGTGAGGGTTTTGTACTCTCATCTACTGAACAGATCAGGTAATCCATCTTTTGGGTTCCAAAATATTCCCAAGGGGGAGGTGTGATCAGATTTGGATAAAGAATGTAAGTGATAGCTCAAATTTAAAAGTGTTAGAAAGTGTTTCAAACCTGAGAAAATAGATATATCTCGTCTTCCTAATTTCGGTGCCGTGAACGGTTCAAAAAATCGACACCGTATGAAGAATTTATCGTGATTTGAAAAGTCCAATAAACTGCAATTTTTTGCTTTTGACCAACTTTGACAGGGTATTTGCAAAGTAAAAAAAAGAGAATATTCTAGGGAATATTCCTCAAATATTCCTTCTGGGTGAACTGGATGTTGACAAGTGTCATGATATTATTGGAGATGGGTTGTATGTATTTTTTTCAGCCAATGAGAGGCCGCCATGTGGCCCAGGATTGATGGTGTAAAATTTTTATGCAGCGGACCAGAGTCGACCTTGAGACCTTCGAGTGTGCATGCAAAAACCTTACCAGCCGGGATATTAGTTGTTTCTTAACTATATTGGTCAATATTTATACTTAAGGTTTAAACAAATCCACGTTGGGGGATTGGAGGGGCTAGCCCCTCTGGCCAACCCCTCCCCATAGGACCTTAGCACCAGGATCAGCGCTACGTTAACAGCTGCATAATCGCCAGCTATTAAAATGTGTCACATGGTGATGGTATACTAATGCATTTTATGTTAACCATCCAACCTAACCACTTTTTAGAGGCTATCACATGTAGCACTTATAATAACTCTCCGCGCGTTCAGTTATAACAGTCAGCGCTAACCTCCAACGTGACCCTGTGGTTTGGGACATGTGTCCAACCACCAACCCGACCATTAAATGCTAATATTTATCCTCACAGAGATTTTTCAAGGCATGCCTAAAGTGGAAAAATTTCCAATTTTGGATTTCTAATTGCAGTTCCTCCACTTTTAGTGGAACTGATTAGGGTGAAATTGAACCAAAGTTGTGTAGACCCTATCTTGAGCTAGATTCGACCATTCTAAGAGTGTTAATAGTCAATTTCAGCTATATCAAACATTATAGAATCATTGGTGAGGTTTTCAGAGCAATCAGAGGACTTTTGTGTGAGGTTCAGCTTCAAATAAGTTCTAGAGGCCACGAGGACCACCAGACGCCAACAGCAGTTTGAGGGCTAGCTAGTGCAACTAGAGGCCTTATTCAGTGAACCAATAGTCAATTTTGGATGTTTAAAAAATTATGGAACTAATGGTGGGTTTTCAGATCCATTAGATGACTTTTGAAGGCCGAGATACTTCAGAGAAGTTCCAGGGGCCACTAGGGCCACCAGGTGCCAACAGGAGAATGAGGCCTATACAAAGTAGCCAGTATCCATTATCAGTGAACCAATAGTCATTTCTGATGGTAATGAGTCTTTTGAATTAAATGGAATTATTTTAGGATATTTTGAATATTTTGAAGGCCTAGATTCTTTAAATAAGTTTCCAGTGAACTTAGAGCCAGGGGGTGCCACCAGGTGTTGGAGGCGTAACCGGAGCAGTCGGAGGTCAATTTCAGTAAATGAATAGTCTATTATAAATATATTTGAAATTATGAATCCATTGA
This sequence comes from Pinus albicaulis, assembly GCA_034641835.2. NCBI lineage: Eukaryota > Viridiplantae > Streptophyta > Pinopsida > Pinales > Pinaceae > Pinus > Pinus albicaulis. The sequence goes on along the minus strand of CM076576.1, from coordinate 506,386,112 downwards.
AATTATTTTTAGATTCATTTAGATACTTTTGAAGGTCTAGAAGCCATAGGGAAGTTTCAGGCAGCCCAGGGCCAACTGTGGATGGAGGCCTAGATTGGGAAGCCAATGCTCATTTTGAGAAAATGATCAGTCTATTTTGAAGGTCCGATATATGATGGAGATAGTAGAGAATATTTCAGGGACAGAAAAAGATTTATTAAGGTCTTAGTGCCACAGTGAAGCTCAAGGAAGCTTAAGTCACCGAAAATAGAAATCAAGTCTAAGGGAACCTAGCTCTTTATTCAGAGTGATGACAGCCATTCTAGGGGTATGATGATATTCTAAACCCAATGGTATAACCCAAATAACCATTATATTTAAGTATTTACTTGTAAAATAATTTATACATCATAATCCCAAAGAGCCAAGTCAGTTGACATAGGCTCAAGGAGACGTAGCCCACAATATTAAGGTAAAATAATTTATTAAATTTGTTGTTATGTGAACTTGCTTATTTTCTACACTTTATGGTTCTTGCACATTCTTGATATTAGGAAAAAAAAAAAATTCTTAAAGCACTTAAACAGTTAAAAAACATACATCTGTTTCAAGTATAAAATTTCGCATAGTCATGTATAACCATGATCATTTATTTGTTTAACCGTGTGGGAGGTCCTTGCGCATAAGAATTTCAACTTATCCACCCATTTTCAGATAAAGTTGGTATCAAAGCACTAGGTTGCTTGTTGTTGACTTGAAAGGTGTTCAACAATGCAAAGAATTTCACTATTTGCAAATTGACTAATGTTTAAAAGTTTGAGTTTGCTAGAGGTGAAGGGAAGCTACTGTTAGATAAGTCAAAAATAGGACAAGAAGGAAGAGGGCTGAAATAATCTTCCTTACCTAAAGGAACTCAAGGCAACCCTTGAAGCACAAGGCGGTTTGTTTGCAAAAGGCTACTTGAAGAAGAGCTTGACTCTACAGCCATTTTGTTCAAAATCTTTGTCAATTTCTTTTGAAAGCTTTGTGAATTTTTTATTGAAGTTCTTTAGTTCATTTTCATAATGAAAACTTCATCAAGTGAGGTTTCAAAATCCTCCTCCTTCACATGATTCTTCGATGAAGACATGAAGCGAGACTTCTACATCCTGAAGGATAGGGTGAAAATTCTGTTTGAAGATAGAAAGGAAAGAACTAGACTTCGTGAGCAATTGGTGGCTATGAAGCAAGAGTGTAGAAATTTGCTGAATAATGAAGATTTCTCCACCGAGATTATCCTGGTCACACACTAATTCGAATTCATATGCAACACATAATCTCTTCTACTCAGATCATCACACATGCGGAAATAAAACAAGCGGTATGCGATCAAAAGATCATCAAAACATCACACATATTACACAGTATGTAAGGGAAAAGCTTATAGCTGAAAACCCCCAGCTATTTTTTATATTAATATGGAAGATAACATGTAACAATCTCAGTACAATACTCCTCACAAGTACTCAGTACTGTCTCCAAAATTTACACACAATTTGAACAAGTCAAGGGTTCAAAACTCATCCACTATTTGCATGCCTCTATTGCGCAATAGGGGTTGGTGTAATGAGAGATCCAAGTTCGAATCTCCTTGGCTCCAACTGCGCAATCCTCATGGGAAATCTCCTCCAATTCTTGTGCAAATATCATGCACAACTGATGTCGCAACTAATAGCAAACTCACCCTTTCATCTACCTCTTCCACTGGTCTTCACTGAACTGTACATGCACTGAGTTAACTGATGTCTTCTTTTAGTTGAATAATGAGTTAATAATTAGTGAATTAAATAATATTTAATTCACACCACTCATCTCTAGTGTAATAGTAGTTAAACTAATTACAACTAGTTCAACTAGTTAACCGGAACACCATCTCCATCAACTCCTCAATCAACTCCACCAAAACTCTGCCACATGAGTCTAACGCCCAAAATCTTATCATCGCAAGGCTCAACCAACCCTATGAATAAACGTAATTCCTTTGTCATTTGCATTTCCCACATCAGTGAGTCAAAGGGGAAGTCTTTGTGAGGGATAAAGGAAGTTTATAGTCCAAATATTATTAAGAGCAAATAATATTTGACTGTTCTATTTTTAGCTAGGGTCTAAAAATATACTTGACTAAATGTCTAAAATAGAGTTCATCTATTTTCACCAACATGACCAATCCTCTAAAAATATCATCTGCAACTCCCGGACCATGCTCCATATGTCTACATATAGACATAAGGTAAAAAATAGACTTTGCGCCAAAAATATCCTGCAGGCCCACTTAATGAAGGTGACGTCATTTCACTAGCTCCATCATCTTGTTGCATTTTCAACACTCCCTCTCAACAATATATGGATTATCTGCAACCCCTATCCTGCCTCTGTGGTATTAGAATTTTCTCCTGGTGAGCACCTTCATCAAGATATCAACATCCTGATCCTCCGTGGGAATATATGAAAGTAACATGATTCTCCGCTGCACACAATCTTTGATATGATGGTACCTAATGTCGATGTGTTTGGATCTATCATCAAATACTGGATTAGCCGAGAGTTTAATGCAACTCTGGTTATCACAATAAATCACAGTAGGCTCCAAGGTACGCCGGGCTGTCAGCGGATCTTCCTCATCCAAATAGCCTCGCATGCGACCAAGCTTGCTGCCATGTGCTCATCCTCTTGCTAAGGCGAGTGCCACGGATCTCTGCTTCCTGTTGTGCCGAGATGCATCGACCGTCTTGAAAGATTCCTCCGGATGTGCTCTTTCTATCATTGGGCTCCCTGCCCAATGCGCATCACGTCGAAGCACAGGAAAGCCTCACCTCATCCTCATACGGCCACCACGGACCATATCCCCATATTATGCCACTGAATAATGCAATACATGCTTGCGTGCCTTCCGGAAGACGGTGAGCTTAACCATAAGCTTGCGGTTGTTTTAACGACGTAGCATGTCGGGTCGTGTATTGACGGATAACAGCGACCCCACCAGCGTCGATGAACGATGGCATCCTTACCTCTCTTTGAAGTAGCATCCTCCTTCCTCCAACCACCAGGAAGAGGAGTGTCAACAGGCTTGCAGCCTTGCATGTTGAACCTCTCCAGAATCTCCCGGGCATACTTGCCCTGAGAAACAAACAGTCCTCCGCTGCGCTCCCAAATCTCCAATCCCAGGAAATAATGAAGGATGCCCAAGTCCTTCATCTCAAACTCTCGTGCAAGATCCTCCTTGCATGAAAGTATCAACTGCTCATCGCCAGTCAAAATCAGATCATCTACATACAGTACAATGATCAGCAACTTCCCCTCCACCACAATCTGGTACAGGTTAGGATCCGCCTCACTCTTGGAGAATCCAAGTCTGGTGAAATAACTGTCTATCCGTGTGTACCAAGCACGAGGTGCTTGCTTCAACCCGTACAGTTCTCTCTTGAGTCTGCACACATGCGACTCACTCCTAAGAGCCTTCACCTTCTTTCCCGATTCCTTCTCGACTAGTGCTTTGAACTCACAGAGCTTAGAGTATGTCTCGCTCTTCTTCTGCATGAAGAAGATCCAGCACTTCCGAGAGAAATCATCAACAAAGATCACATAGTACTTGTGCTTTGCTGTCGAAGCTACTGAGAAAGGACCACACACGTCTGTGTGAACTCTCTCAAGGATCGTTGTGGCACGACTATCCTTCTTGTGAAAGGTGGCTTTCACATATTTTCCCAAGATACACCCCTTGCACTGATCTGACTACGCAAGAGTGCCCTTAGGAAGCCCAGTAGAAATCTGTTGCAGTATCTTCAAATCTCCATGGTGAAGGTGGCCCAATCTCCGGTGCCACATCTCGCCATCATCCCGGCTCACCACTTCTCCAGCCTTGCATGCCATTGCTGCGCAGCCATCTACTTGCAACTGATAAAGGTTCTTGACTCGAACCCCTATCTTCCGGGTCTCTCCAGTACAATATACACAACGCGGGGAAAGACTTTCCTTCGTTAGGAGCCACATCCTTACCTTATGCCAACATCGCCCGTTAAATCAGTTCAACATCGATCTCGAACATACCAGAAAACTTCCTTCCGTACGAAGGAGTTTTGAACTCCTCTCCAAAGGAAATGAGTACGGAAGTCACAGGGTGTATTGCTTGTCTCAGCAGTCGCCCATCTCGATGTGCACTCCAAGATCTTTTTCCTCAAGATTTGAAAACAAATCTCGATCTCTCGTCATGTGGAATGACGCACCACTGTCCAAGAACCACACTGATCCCATCACACTTGATACCAAGCATGCGATTAGTGAAAAGTCAAGCTCGAACTGCGAGGCCAAAGCCTCTCCATCTGCAGATCTTCCTGCTTGCTTGTTTTTCTTCTTCTGCGGACAATTTGTGGCATAGTGTCCGTGCTGGTGACAGTGAAAACACTTCACCTTAGACATGTCTTGCTTCTTGCCTTTCGCACCAGACTGAAAAGCTTTCTTGCTCTTCCCCTTCTTTTCTTTGGCAGCCAAAGCACAATTTTCTTCATCAGATGCCTTTGATGAAGATCCGTCCCTGGTAGTCCGCCTTATCTCCCCTTGCATGAGATCCGCCCAAAGTCACTCCCATCCCGGAAAATTCTCCCGACCATTGACAGAGTCCTGATAGGAATGCCAAGCTTTCGAAAGACCAAGGAGAGCCAGGTCTACCAATTCCTCTTCATCGACAGTCAGCCCCACACTTCCCAGCTCATCTTTGCATTGAGTGAACTTCGTGAGGTACTTGGCGATACTGTCGCCTTTCTCCATCTTAATGTTCCTGAGTTTATCCTTGAGCGCCAGCTTCCTTTGGTCGCTCTTGCTCTGGAATAGATCTTTCAACGCTTTCCACATCAAATATGGAGAAGCTTTTCCATGCAGGCTGGATACAATGTGATCCTTTACGCCCTCCAACAGAATCCTTCGACATTTTGCCATATTCTTTTGCCAAGCTTCAACTTCAGCAGGATCAGTAGGATTTTGGAAATCCATATCTATGAACTCCTTCAGCCCGTTATCATCTAATACCACCTCAATCCGGTGTTTCCATGCAACATAATTCGAACTGCCTTCAAGGGCATACTCGAGTCGCAAACCGTTGAAAGACATTTTCAGCTACAACACCAAGAAGACAATCTGCTGCAAAATTCGAATTCCAAGCTTAAAACTCAACCACTCCTGATCTGTGAGAACAAATTATTTCTAGCATAGAGATCGACTGCAGGGGCGTTTACTGGATATATCACCTTTCAAAGGAAAGGATGGATCCAGAGGCTACCTGGCCCGCATGCAGACTCTGTCTACCGAAATAAGTTTGTAATCACTGTGATGATCAATCTTTGCTCTGATACCATGTATAAATTTTCTAAATAATGAATATTTATCCACCGATATTATCCTGGTCACACACTAATTCGAATTCATATGCAACACATAATCTCTTCTACTCAGATCATCACACATGCGGAAATAAAACAAGCGGTATGCGATCAAAAGATCATCAAAACATCACACATATTACACAGTATGTATGGGAAAAGCTTATAGCTGAAAACCCCCAGCTATTTTGTATATTAATATGGAAGAGAAAATTTAACAATCTCAGTACAATACTCCTCACAAGTACTCAGTACTGTCTCCAAAAGTTACACACAAACTAGCTCAGTTTTGAAAAAGTCAAGGGTTCAAAACTCATCCACTATTTTTCTGCCTCTATTGCGCAATCAAGGCTGGTGTAATGAGAGATCCAAGTTAGAATATTCTTGGCTCCAACTGCACAATCCTCATGGGAAATCTCCTCCAATGCTTGTGCAAATCTCATGCACAACTGATGTCGCAACTAATAGCAAACTCACCCTTTCATCTACCTCTTCCACTGGTCTTCACTGAACTATACATGCACTGAGTTAACTGATGTGTTATTTTAGTTGAATAATGAGTTAATAATTAGTGAATTAAATAATATTTAATTCACACCACTCATCTCTGGTGTAATAGCAGTTAAACTAATTACAACTAGTTCAACTAGTTAACCGGAACACCATCTCCATCAACTCCTCAATCAACTCCACCAAAACTCTGCCACATGAGTCTAACTGAAGTCTATCATGCATGAGCTCAACCAAACCCCTAGGAATAGCGTAATTCCTTTTTCAGCTACATGCCCCACATCCGTGAGTCAAACTGAAGTGCTGCAAGAGGATAAACTGAAGTTTATAGTCCAAATATTATTAAGGGTAAATAATATTTGACTGTTCTATTTTTAGCTAGGCAGTCTAAAAATAGACTTTGACCTAAATGTCTAAAAATAGAGGTCCATCTATTTTTACCAACATGACCAATCCTCCAAGAATAGCATACTGCAACTCCCAGACCATGCTCCATATGTCTAAAAATAGACATAGTCTAAAAATAGACTTTGCGCCAAAAATAGCCTGCGGGCCCACTTAGTGAAGGCGATTTCATTTCACCAAGCTCCATCATCTTGTTGCATTTTCAACAAAGAGAAAGAAGGACTTATTTAAATAATGCATGAGATGTAGATGCAGCTCCATCAAGCCCAAAAGGCCTTAACCAAGAACATGTGTGAAGCAGAGGTAAAATACTCAAATTTGTCTTCAAATTCCTCTTCAAAAATATGTGTAGGTTCATTTGAAAAGAAAAGTAGAGGTATAGGGTCCAAGTTGATGTTTAAAATGGGCTATCAAGGCAAGGGTTTAGGCAAACATGCACAAGGCATGATTGATCCTATTTTGGTTGAGGAAATACCTAAGAAATTTAGTCTAAGCTATGTTCAATCTTATGGCGAAAACTCTATCGCCATGAAGGCATTTGAGACAACTTCAAAGAGAACTTTTGTTACAAGTTATAAACCACAAACATATCAAGTTTTCTTTCAAGTTGATTTCCATTGTTTGAAGCCTATGTTGCAGCAAGATGTTTGTAGACATGTAGCTTATGGTGAGCATGAGAGTTCAGACAACTATCAATACATGATCACTAATGCTAGTCTTCAAAGGAAATTTGGAACCTCTACAAGTTCATCTCCTCATGAAGGTAAAAATGATGGACATGCGAAGAAACATTTGAGGTGTTATTCTTCCCATAGTCAAGTTGATTATGTTTATGATAAGCATGTTAATTTTGCATGCGTGAATGGAAGAAAGAGTTGTTGTGCATATTGTGGTCTATGTAACCATGATGTTTGAAAATGATGGAAGAGGTTGAAGGCATACAGGAAACAGTTGAGATGAAGGAAAATTGCTCAAAGGGTGCAAAAGACTTTCATACATTGCCAGAAGAAGGGACAAGCTATTGCCCAATGTTGGACATTGCATCCAACTAATCATCCCAAGAATTTGAAGCAAGATGATAAAAATACTAGCGCAAATGGAACCAAAGATTCCATCATTGATGTGAGAATAGACGTTTCACATGAAGAAGATTTTCAGCAAAAAAAATTACCATGGAAGTGGCTTGGTAAGAAGTGGTTTGACTTCTTGACCCAGTAAGACATACATTCATTTGTACATATGCAAATTTCAGTTATGTATGCATTTCTATTGGAAAATTACGTTTGTTTGAGCCACCTTGGATCGATGATCAAGGACATGATGTTAAACTACATTCTATAAATTTCTCGCCAGAAATTTCTGGATGACCAAGGAAGACAATTCCTGACAGGAGGACCTGATCATCTAAGAATGGAAGTGTTGATTACCTTTGAGTTGGGTTCAAAGGAACTAGCCAAAAAAGGAAAAGTGTATGGAGGCTGGAAAAGTGAGGGTGTTGTACTCTCATCTACTGAACAGATCAAGTAATCTGTCTTTTGGGGTCTAAAATATTCCCAATAGGGAGGTGTGATCAGATTCAGATCAAGGACCTAAGTGATAGCTCAAATTTAAAAATGTTCGAAAGTGTGTTGAACCTAAGTGAACTGATAGATCTCTTCTTACTTATTCCTACACTGGGATCGGTTTTAAAAACCGACACCGTATGAAGAAGTTATCGTGATTTGAAAAGTCCAGTAAACTGCGATTTTTGGCTTTTGACCAAGTTTGACTGGGTATTTGAAAAGTAAAAAAAGAACAGAATATTCGAGGGAATATTCCCCAGAATATTCCTTCTGGGCAAATTGGATGTTGACAATTTTCATGATATTACTGGATATGGGCTGTACATATTGTTTTCAACCAATGAGAGGCTATCACGTGGCCCAGGATTGATGGTGTAAAATTTTTATGGAGCAGATCGGAGTTGACCTCGAGGCCTCTGAGAACGCATGCCAAAGCCTTACCATTTAGGCTATCAGTTTTTGCTTAGCTATATTGGGTCAAAAATTATTCTTAAGGTTTAAAGAAATCTGTGTTGGGGGATTGGAGGGGCCAGTTCCTCCCCATAGGAATTTAGCAAAGGACCGACGCTACGCTAACAACCACATAACCACCAAATTTTAAAACGCGTCACATAGTGACGGTAAACCAGTGTAGTTTATATTATCCATCTAACCTAACCGCCAACATTTTCAGAGGATATCACATGTGGGAATTATAATAACTCTCTGCGCGTTTAGTTATAACGGTCAACGCTAACCTCCAACGTGAACCTGTGGTTTGGGACATGTTTCTAACTACCAACTCAACCATTAAATGCTAATGGTTATCCTAGTAGAGATTTGGCAAGGCACACCTAAAGTGGCGGACTTTCCAATTTTGGATTTCTAACTGCAGTTCCTCCACTTTTAGTGGAGCTGATTAGGGTGAAACTGGACAAAAGTTGTGTAGACCCTATCTTGAGCTAGATTCGACCATTCTGAGAGTGTGAATAGTCAATTTAAACTATCTCACACATTCAAAAATCATTGGTGAGGGTTTTAGATCCATCATAGGACTTCTGAGAGATATTTAGCTTCTGATAAGTTCTAGGGGCCACGAGGGCCATGAGGGGCCAACAACAGTTTGATGCCTAGCCAATGTAGCTAGAGGCCTTATTTAGTGAACCAATAGTGAATTTTTGATTTTTCAGAAATTATAGAACTAATGGTGTGGTTTTCAAAGCCAGTAGAGGACTTCTTAAGGCTGAGATACCTCAGAGAAGTTCGAGGGGCCACTAGGGCCAGCATGTGCCAGCAGGAGAATGAGACCTACACAGAGTAGCCAGTATCCATTCTTAGCAAACCAATAGTAATTTATGAATGAAATGAGTCTTATGAATCCAAAAGAAGGATTTTTAGGAGATTTTTAATACTTTTTAAGGCCGATATGCTTCAAATTAGTTTTCAATGAACCTAGAGCTAGGGGGTACCACCAGGTGTTTGAGGCATAATCGGAGTAGCCAGAGGGAAATTTCAGTAAATGAATAGTCTATTATGACTATTTTTGACATTTTTAATCCATTGAAAGGATTCACAGAGTCATTTGGATAATTTTTAAGGTAGAGAAGACACAAGGAAGTTTCGAGCAGGCTAGGGCCAATAGTGGATGGAGGCCTAGATTGGGAAGCCAATGCTCATTTTGAGAAAATTATCAGTATATTTTGGAGGTATGATATATTATGGAGATATTAGATAACGTTTCAGGGACATAAAATCATTTCTTAAGGTTTTAGTGCCACAGTGATGCTCAAGGAAGCTTAAGGCACCGACAATAAAAATCAAGTCTAAGGGAACCTAGTTCTTTCTTCAGAGTGATAACGGCCATTCCATGGGTATGAAGATATTATAAACCTAATGATACAACCCAAACAACCATTGGAGTTAATTATTTACTTGTAAGAGAATTTATACATCATAATCCCAAAGAGCCAAGTCAGTTGACATAGACTCAAGGAGACGTAGCCCACAATATTCAGGTAAAATCCTTTATTAAATTTTCTGTTATGTGAGCTTGATTACTTGCTGCACTTTATGGTTGTTTGACATGCTTAATATCAGAAAAAACAAATTTTCTTAAAGAAATTAAATAATTAAAAAACATACACCTATTTCAAGTATAGAATTCTGCATAGTCATGTATAAGCATGATCATTTATTTGTTTAACTGAGTGGGAGGTGCTTGTGCATAAGAATTTCAATTCATCCACCCATTTTCAGATAAGAAAGGCTGAGATGCCAAGAAACCATCCTGAAATTCAATAATTAAGTTGAGTCTGCTCCAACACACAATGAAATTGAGCCTACTGTTGGAAGAGAAATAATATAAGAGAATTTCGGCCTATAGAGATTGGTGAATTCGGCCCCAATTAGCAAGAAGAAAACCTATCTTCGTGATATATATAAAAGGTACCATTCTCCTAAAATTTGAAGTGCGCACATGATGATTATGAATCTCATATTTTGGCCTTTTTCAAAAGAAATGACTTAAGCCCAAAGGATGATTGCCTTTTTAGATTTCAACACTTTCTTTTGGTGCAAGATTCTGGAATAGTGTGCTTGGCAAGATGAGCGAATGGCTCAAATAATAAGTGTGCACATGTCCTGTAGAATATTTTGGCAAATAGGGAGGATGGAAAAATCTCAGTCACTTAAATCAGGCTATATTCCTTGGCACCAATCAACCTTCTGGAAGAAATTCGAAACAATGCAGAGACAAATTAAAACAAATTTTCAACGATTTCTTACATATCAACTAAACTCTATGCTAAGAGCCCCATGGACAATGCAAAAAATCATGGTAAGCTATTCACTTCAGTAATACTGCATGAACTAAGATATATATTAGCTTAAAAGGATTCACTTAGCTTTGCAGTGTACAAAAGATTATGGTACTTCACAACGTGATGCTTATTGAAGTTGCTTTGTGCTCTAACAACCATTTTCCTAGATGGAAGTTGCTTCAAATATTATAGGAATACTAAAAAATCACAGTTCGTGTGGGAAAAACTCAATAGCCCACTTCAAAAAGAAGAAAATGGGCACACCAACACAAATCTAAATCAAATGTTTTCTTCCACACTAGGCTCCTAGGAAGAAAAATCATGAACCAAACAGAGGGTTTCCAAGTAAAAGAATGAAACAATACCATCAAAGAAAGGTGTTTTAAATTTGAAGCATTAGAGAGAGTTAATGCTCAACACTGGAGGAGTTAAAAGGAAACTAGGGAGAGTGCCCATATCACCCTGCATAATCCTTCGACACTTTGGCAATCTCTATCATAGGGGAATCCCTATGTAGCCTAAAAATGAAATATGAACCTATAATACCAAAGAATGCCTTCAAACTCCATGAAGTACATGATGATATGTAAAAACAAAGATGTAATTGACTACACTTAGAAGCATGGAAAAATCTCCATATTGGGCATCCACATATATACGCCTTCAAACTCCATGAAGTACATGATGATATGTAAAAACAAAGATGTAATTGACTACACTTAGAAGCATGAAAAAATTTCCATATTGGGCATCCACATATATACTTATCTTCCAATTCTGACCACTTTCTAAAAACATAAGTCTTCTAAATATAAAAAAAATCCAAAATAGAAAACTTCTAAAATAGAATTTACCCAAAACTAGAAACTTCTTTTATTTGTCTCAAATTCAAACTACAAGCTTATCTTCCCAATGGGTATTCAAATGCTCTATCATCTGCCTGTGAAAAAGACCTAGTTTTGTCTAGGAAAATCTAGGTTTAAAATGTATGATAGTACGACAGCCTCTTTTATACAACTTATGATCTTAAACTAGTAAGGCTTATGACTCAAATGCAGCTCTACATTTTTTAGGTGCACCTATCTGCTCCATCAAGAGAATCCACATGATAATAAGGAATATTCTTTTTGACCCATCGCATGTTACAAATCATCTTTTTGTTTGACCATAACAGATTGGTCAAAGACTAGAAAGAAAGACCTGATAAAATTAATCTAATGGACATATCATTGGGCTTTATTTTCTTGTAGGTACTACATGTTATGGATGTTTGTATATTGGTAACAAAATTTCAAGAGAAAAAGTGTTGGTGTTTGGTAATTAAGTATAACATCACATTAATAATGAGATATAAGATATAACATGTAATAAAAATTCCAACAACCAACAACAGTTCCTTTCTAAGATCTCTATACACCATGCATTTATTTCATTTATAATATGGAATTGGAGGTGTTTCTTTGAAGGCTAGGTTTGGAGGGTGTTGAGAACACATGGAGCAGCATGGGAAGAAGTCGGGACACTTTAAGAGTGTTCACACATCAAGAAAGGGACACAAGATATCTTGTTGTGGAAGGCTTAGCCGTTGACGGTGAGAACACTCATATGCATAGAAGAGTGCATGTGGGAAAATCCACTTGGGAGATCCATGAAAATAAAATGGAGAGATACTCGGACATACAACAACTTAATATTTATGGAGGCAGGCTCCATAATGACAACTTTTCAAAACATAAAAATGCCATGAGAGAGATTTATATTTTTCAAATTTTAGGTTTAAAAAAAACTTGAGAGAGCCATAACATACACAAGGTAACATATGGGTGAGTGATATTGATGCATTCCCATACACAATGATCAAAAATTAGTATTCAACGCTTATTTTTTTGCTGGCGTGATAGATGTTGAAAATGCAACAAGATTATGGAGCTTGGTGAAATGAAGTCTCCTTCACTAAGTGGGCCCGCAGGCTATTTTTGGCGCAAAGTCTATTTTTAGACATATGGAGCATGGTCTGGGAGTTTAAGTATGCTATTATTGGAGGATTGGTCATGTTGGTAAAAATAGATGGACCTCTATTTTTAGACATTTAGGTCGAAGTCTATTTTTAGACTGCCTAGCTAAAAATAGAAAAGTCAAATATTATTTACCCTTGATAATATTTGGACTATAAACTTCAGTTTATCCTCTTACAGCACTTCAGTTCGACTCACGGATGTGGGGCATGCAGCTGACAAAGGAATTACGCTATTCCTAGGGGTTTGGTTGAGCTCATGCATGACAGACTTCAGTTAGACTCATGTGGCAGAGTTTTGGTGGAGTTGATTGAGGAGTTGATGGAGATGGTGTTCCAGTTAACTAGTTGAACTAGTTGTAATTAGTTTAACTGCTATTACACTAGAGATGAGTGGTGTGAATTAAATATTATTTAATTCACTAATTATTAACTCATTATTCAACTAAAGAACACATGAGTTAACTCAGTGCATGTACAGTTCAGTGAAGACCAGTGGAAGAGGTAGATGAAAGGGTGAGTTTGCTATTAGTTGCGACAGCAGTTGTGCATGGGATTTGCACAAGAATTGGAGGAGATTTCCAATGAGGATTGCGTAGTTGGAGCCAAGGAGATTCAAACTTGGATCTCTCATTACACCAACTTGGATTGCGCAATAGAGGCAGGCAATTAGTGGATGAGTTTTGAACCCTTGACTTGTTCAAAACTTAGCTAGTTTATGTGTAACTTGTGGAGACAGTACTGAGTACTTGTGAGGAGTATTGTACTGAGATTGTTACATGCTCTCTTCCATCTTAATATACAAAATATCTGGGGGTTTTTAGCTATAAGCTTTCCCCATACATACTGTGTAATATGTGTGATGTTTTGATGATCTTTTGATCGCATACCGCTTGTTTTATTTCCGCATGTGTGATGATTTGAGTAGAAGAGATTATGTGTTGCATATGAATTCGAATTAGTGTGTGACTAGGATAATCTCGGTGGATAAATCTTCATTATTCAGCAAATTTCTACATGGTATCAGAGCAAAGATTGATCATCACAGTGATTACAAACTTATTTCGGTAGACAGAGTCTGCATGCGGGCCAGGTAGCCTCTGGATCCATCCTCTCTTTAAAAGGTGATATATCCAGAAATGCCCCGTTAGCCGATCTCTCATAGAAATAATTTGTTCTCGCGTATCAAGAGCGTTGAGTTTTGCTTGGACCACTTATGTGCCAGATTGTCTTCTTGGTGTTGTAGCTGAAAATGTCTTCCAACGGTTTGCGACTCGAGTATGCCCTTGAAGGCAGTTTGAATTATGTTGCATGGAAAGACCAGATGGAGGCGGTATTAGATGATAACGGGCTGAAGGATTTCGTAGATATGGATGTCCAAAAGCCTACTGATCCTGCTGAAGTTGAGGCTTGGCAAAAGAAGATGGCGAAATGTCGAAGGATTCTGTTGGAGGGCGTAAAGGATCACATTGTATCCAGCCTGCATGGAAAATCTTCTCCCTATTTGATGTGGAAAGCGTTGACAGATCTATTCCAGAGCAAGAGCGACCAAAGGAAGCTGGCGCTCAAGGATAAACTCAGAAACATTAAGATGGAGAAAGGCGACAGTATCGCCAAGTACCTCACGAAGTTCACTCAATGCAGAGATGAGCTGGGAAGTGTGGGGGTGACTGTCGATGAAGAGGACTTGGTGGACTTGGCTCTCCTTGGTCTTCCGAAGAGTTGGCATTCCTATCAGGACTCTGTCAATGGTCGGGAGAAGTTGCCGGGATGGGAGCGACTTTGGGTGGATCTCATGCAAGAGGAGATAAGGCGGACTACCAGGGACGGATCTTCATCAAAGGTATCTGATGAAGAAAATTGCGCTTTGGCTGCCAAAGCAAAGAAGGGGAAGAGCAAGAAAACTTCTCATTCCGGTGCTAAGGGCAAGAAGCAAGACATGTCTAAGGTGAAGTGTTTTCACTGTCACCAGCACGGACACTATGCCACAAATTGTCCGCAGAAGAAGAAAAACAAGCAAGCGGGAAGATCTGCAGATGGAGAGGCTTTGGCCTCGCAGTTCGAGCTTGAATTTTCGCTGATCGCATGCTTGGTATCAAGTGTGATGGGATCAGTGTGGTTCTTGGATAGTGGTGCGTCATTCCACATGACGGGAGATTGAGATTTGTTTTCAGATCTGGAGGAAAAAGATCTTGGAGTGCACATCGAGATGGGCGATGATGGTAGATACAGTGCGACCGGTATCGGTACCATTTCCTTTGAGAGGGAGTCTGGTAAACCCTTCGTATTGAATGAAGTGATGCATGTTCCAGGATTGAAGAAGAATCTTATCTCTATGGCGATGTTAGAAGACAAGGGATATGATGTTGTCTTTAGCGAGGGAAAATATTTCGCAAGTAAGACAACCGGAGAGACCTAAGATAAAATTCGAGTCAAGAACCTTTATCGCTTCAGGCAGATGGTCGCGCATCAATGGCATGCAAGGTCAGGAGAAATGGTGAGTCAGAGATGATGATGGCGAGCTGTGGCACCGGAGATTGGGCCACCTTCACCATGGAGCTTTGAAGATATTGCAGCAGATTTCTACTGGGCTTCCCAAAGGTACACTTGCGCAGTCAGATCAGTGCAAGGGATGTACTTTGGGAAAATTTGTGAAAGCCACCTTTCACGAGAAGGATAGTCACACCACGATGATCCTTGAGAGAATTCACATAGACGTGTGTGGACCTTTCTCAGTAGCTTCGATAGCAAAGCACAAGTACTATGTGATATTTGTTGATGATTTTTCTCGTAAGTGCTAGATCTTCTTCATGCAGAAGAAGAGCTATATATACCTTCAAAGTCTGCGGAGTTCAAAGCATTGGCCGAGAAGGAATCTAGAAGAAGGGTGAAGGTTTCAGAGCGACAATGTGGTGATTTATCGTTACCACCCAAGGACTTTATTTCAAGTGTATGATTCTATAGAGCTCATCGCACCCCCATAACCCACAGCAGTAATCCAAGGGGGTTAAGCCGAGAAAAGAAATCGTAACGATCGTGTAAATGTTACTAGAATCTGTATTGATCAGTGTCACCCTTCACTCAGGCCGAGGCATGCACACGTTAAAGATATAAGTGGCAACCGTTGTCCTCACAAGATACTTGGCATGAGTACACCGGAGGAGGCGTTTTCTGGTAAGAGACCTGATATCTCCCATTTTAGGATTTTTGGTTCACCTGTCTACATGCATGTGACGAAGGATGCCAGAAAGAAGCTGGATCCGACCGCAGATGTTGGGATATTTGTGGGGTACACTGATATGCCCCACAACTATCGAGTGTATTTGCCATACATTTGCAAGACTGTTGTGCGACGGGATATCAAATTTCAAGAGGAGAAAGCCATGCAGTGTTCGCTTGAGAGGGAGCCACACTTGCATGCAGAGGAGGAGCTCTTAGTTCCTAAGGAGGAACTTCCGGATGTGGATCAACCACAAGAGGAAGTTCATGGAGTGGAATAGACCACTCATGCAACGCCAACCATCAGAGGGCGCAAGCGCACTACAGAAGCTAAGCGACTGGCTCGAGATGCAGAGAAGGTTGTAGGACCACCTACAACACAGCGCAGACAGAGACAGTCACCAGACCGGTACACTGGATACATGGCTCTTGTGAGGAAATGTGTCGTGACAGAGCCATCCTCTTTCGAGGAAGTTGTGGAGGACCCCGCATGGGTAGATGCCATGGTGGAAGAGTATGATTCGATTATCAGAAACAGTGCATGGGAGATTGTCCCGCGACTGGAAGGGAAATCAGTGGTGGGTTCGTGATGGATCTACAAAGTGAAGCAAGCGGCTGACGGGAGTGTGGAGAAGTACAAGGCAATATTTGTTGCCCGTGGCTTCTCACAGATCGAGGGGATCGATTATGAGGAGACCTTTGCACCTGTTGCAAGGTACTCTTCCATACGGACGATCCTCGCTCTCTCAGCGCAGATGGGGTGGCACATCCATCAGATGGATGTGAATACTGCGTTCCTCAACAGAGTCATTGAGGAGGAGGTGTACATAGAGCAGCCCGAAGGTTTCGAGATCTTCAGCAGTGAGTCGCATGTTTGCCGACTCAAGAGATCACTATACGGGCTGAAGCAAGCACCTCGTGCTTGGTACACATGGATAGACAGTTATTTCACCGGACTTGGATTCTCCAAGAGTGAGGCGGATCCTAACCTGTACCAGATTGTGGTGGAGGGGAAGTTGCTGATCATTGTACTGTATGTAGATGATCTGATTTTGACGGGTGATGAGCTGTTGATACTTTCATGCAAGGAGGATATTGCTAGAGAGTTTGAGATGAAGGACTTGGGCCTCCTTCATTATTTCCTGGGATTGGAGATTTGGCAGCGCAGTGGTGGACTGTTTGTTTCTCAGGGTAAGTATGCCTGGGAAACACTGGAGAGGTTCAACATGCATGGTTGCAAGCCTGTTGATACTCCTCTTCCTAGTGGTTGGAGGAAGGAGGATGCTACTTCAGCAGAGGTAGTGGATGCCAATGTCTATCGACAGTTGGTGGGGTCGCTTATGTATCTGGTCAATACACGACCCGATATATGCTATGCTATTAACCAGCTTTCACAAGCTATGGTTAAGCCTACCAAACTCTTCTGGAAGGCAGCCAAGCATGTATTGCATTATCTTAGTGGCACATCGGGATATGGTCTGTGGTACATACAGGAGGATGAGGTGAGGCTTTCTGGCTTCACGGATGCAGATTGGGCAGGGAGCCCAACGGACAGAAAGAGCACATCCGGAGGGATCTTCAGCATCGGGTCGACAATAGTTTCTTGGTACAGCAGGAAGCAGAGATCCGTAGCACTCAGTTCCGCGGAGGCCGAGTACATGGCAGCAAGCTTGGCTGCATGTGAGGCCATATGGATGAGAAAGATCCTGGTCGGGTTGTTCGGGTCGCATTTGGAGCCTACTGTGATTTATTGTGATAACCAGAGCTGCATTAAGCTCTCGGCTAATCCAGTATTTCATGATATATCCAAGCACATCGAAATCAGGTACCATCATATCAGATACTATGTTCAGCGGAGGATCATGTTACTTTCATATATTCCCACGGAGGATCAGGATGCTGATATCTTGACGAAGGCGCTCACCAGGAGAAAATTCGAATTCAAAAGAGGCAGGATAGGGGTTGTAGATAATCCATATCTTATTGAGAGGGAGTGTTGATATTGCAACAAGATGATGAGCTTAGTGGAAAGGAGTCGCCTTCACTAAGTGGGCCCGCAGGCTATTTTTGGCGCAAAGTCTATTTTTAGACTATGTCTATTTTTAGACATATGGAGCATGGTCTGGGAGTTGCAGTATGCTATTCTTGGAGGATTGGTCATGTTGGTAAAAATAGATGGACCTCTATTTTTAGACATTTAGGTCGAAGTCTATTTTTAGACTGCCTAGCTAAAAATAGAAAACTCAAATATTATTTACCCTTAATAATATTTGGACTATAAACTTCAGTTTATCCTCTTGTAGCACTTTAGTTTGACTCACGGATGTGGGGCATGCAGCTGACAAAGGAATTACGCTATTCCTAGGGGTTTGGTTGAGCTCATGCATGATAGAATTCAGTTAGACTCATGTGGCAGAGTTTTGGTGGAGTTGATTGAGGAGTTGATGGAGATGGTGTTCCAGTTAACTAGTTGAACTAGTTGTAATTAGTTTAACTGCTATTACACTAGAGATGAGTGGTGTGAATTAAATATTATTTAATTCACTAATTATTAACTCATTATTCAACTAAATAACACATGAGTTAACTCAGTGCATGTACAGTTCAGTGAAGACCAGTGGAAGAGGTAGATGAAAGTGTGAGTTTGCTATTAGTTGTGACAGCAGTTGTGCATGGGATTTGCACAAGCATTGGAGGAGATTGCCAATGAGGATTGCGCAGTTGGAGCCAAGGAGATTCGAACTTGGATCTCTCATTACACCAACTTGGATTGCGCAATAGAGGCAGGCAATTAGTGGATGAGTTTTGAACCCTTGACTTGTTCAAAACTTAGCTAGTTTGTGTGTAACTTGTGGAGACAGTACTGAGTACTTGTGAGGAGTATTGTACTGAGATTGTTACATTTTCTCTTCCATCTTAATATAAAAAATAGATGGGGGTTTTCATCTATAAGATTTCCCCATACATACTGTGTAATATGTGTGATGTTTTGATGATCTTTTGATCGCATACCGCTTGTTTTATTTCCGCATGTGTGATGATCTGAGTAGAAGAGATTATGTGTTGCATATGAATTCGAATTAGTGTGTGACCAAGATAATCTTGGTGGATAAATCTTCATTATTCAACAAATTTCTACACTATGTGTTATTTCTAAATTTATATCTATTTTCTAAATACTGATGATTTATTGATGCACAAGTGGATACAATATTGTAAAAAGGGATGAATACATAGATCTAGTTAGGATTAGTCACTTTTCTTTTGTTAACTTGATATCTACTGATTTATGAGATTCTCTTAAGTTATTATGCCGATATACTGTTAAGGGTTCTGTGTTAAGGCTTCTCCATCACAGGTCTGTTAGATCTAAAAGGACCCACTTCAATTAACTTTCTCTCTCTCAGGGTGCAGAAACCTAGTTCTAGAACCCTCCCATACTACTTAGGGTGATACCTTGACCTGCGTAAGTAGGCCATTTCCGAAAGGGCCAGTAGTTTAGGGGTTTGTTGGTAAACCTTAAAACCAAACCTGGGTTAATACCCCTCAAACCAACAAACACATGATCCAGTTTATAAAGTTAATATTACAGAACAAATGAGTAAGTAACATTATGATATAAATCCAACTGGATCTATCATATGATTTTGATAGATCTATTTTTAGAATCACACCTTTTCATATTTTTTGTCTTCAAACTTTGAAGCCCTTCTTGTGTAACACCAATGCCTTCGTGAATTTGTCTATCCTCCAGAAAGGCGAATTATTCTTTTGATATGTGATACGATAGAATAGGATGTAATCGATTTGCAATGTTTTTTTATATAATTTTATATATAAAATCACATCATGATATAGGTCTGAAATCATGAAAGGATTTTGGATCACCAGCCTTTGGGATCAACACAATAAAGGTTGTGTTGAATGTGTCATATATCCGACCTAAAATTCTGCTTTCTTCAATTAATTTTAACACATCCATCCCTATTAGCTCATAGAATTCGAGGAAGAATTCAACCGACCATTCGTTTAGTCCTAGGATTTTATCCCTCTTGAACCAATGTAAAACAACTTCCAGTTCACCCAATGAAACCGGGGCCAATAAATCCCTGTTTTTGTCCTCTTCTACAAAACTTGGAAATAATTATGCAACTTGAATAATTTATGCCAATGAAGCTTCCATATGAGCAAATAATAGTGATCGAAAATTATGAATAGTCATCCTTTGCAGATCCCTAAAATTAGTGGCCCGATCTCCTAAATTATTTCCAGAGAACATATAGCTCTCCTTCCCATGACATATTGTTAAAGAAAATTTTTGTTTTTGTCTCCCACTTGTAACCAGATAGATTTTCATTTAAGTATCCAAGTTTCTTCCTTTTCTTCTAGTAATATTCGTCTAAAAGACTCTAACTGAATAATGTGTGGTTTGGAATCATTAGTAGCATAACTCCCTCCCCCAAACATCTCCTATTCCAGTTCAGCCTTAATTTTTTTCAATTCTCTAAGAACCATGTCTAAAGATAATTGTCTACCAACAACAATATCCTGACTAGCATTATGGATAGCTTTTGACAAATGGGTTTGTCGTCCTCGAGGGATTTTGGGAACCTTTTAAGGGGATAAAGGCCCTAACCCTTGCCTAGAGTCAAGCATGGATTTATATTTTCTCAGAGATTTAGTTGAGGACCGAAGGTTATACCTAGGACTTCTACCCACACTAGAGGATTATTCATCCGAAGAGGGAAAGGAAGGAGAAGGTGTCATACAACATACACGAACAAAACTGATAGAACAAGATACAACCCCCATGACTAGATTGTATGCCCGTGTTTGAAAGTGTAACTAGGATCGTTATTCATATTTACTATGCAATTATGTATTTATGTAATGAGGAAGACAAAGATAATAAAATATATTTTTGGTATTCTTGCTTCATGGGTTTCACGAGCAAGGTTTTATTATAGGTCAAAAGACTTCTTCTTGTTGTCTTTTATGGATTTGTCTTCTGGGCATAAATGTACTAATTAAAAATTCATGTTTATGAAGAGTCAAAGTCTCAATTACATGCCTCAATACCTTTTCACATAAGCCTTGAAGTCATGGCTCATAATGATGCTCCATATCAGCGTTGAAATACTCTTCTAAACAACCTCCTTATTGGCCTATAAAATAGTGATCAAGTCAGCCTTATAATAATATGATAGGTCGACTTATTAACATACAGGGGAAACTATATATACCCCTATATATACTGCGCAGAAAGGACAGAAAAAGGTCACAGTGAAGTCTGAGAATTGCGGA
Source organism: Pinus albicaulis (assembly GCA_034641835.2). Taxonomy (NCBI): domain Eukaryota; kingdom Viridiplantae; phylum Streptophyta; class Pinopsida; order Pinales; family Pinaceae; genus Pinus; species Pinus albicaulis. The sequence goes on along the minus strand of CM076576.1, from coordinate 506,364,910 downwards.
CAAGGGTGCAGGGATAACTTTAGTGATATATGGCTATATCAAGTGCGAGTTAGGACTGCATTAAAAGGAGATAGAAAAGCGGAGAAGAGATTGCGTACAAGTACGAAATAGGGATCGTTTTACAACAATGCGTTAACTGTGGTGATAGAGTGAGAGGACAAGCCTATGGTGACAACATTTCATTGACTGTGTTAAGTGTGAACAGAGTGCAAGGACAAAGTCTGTGGTGAACAAAATTGCGTTGAAAATGTCAAGTGCAAGGATAAGCCTATGGTGACAGTACTGTGTTGAAAGTATGAAGTGCATCAAGCATGCTCATAAAAGAGAGGGTATCAATATAGTATGAAAATGAAAACTCATCAAAAGAAGAACTAGTTGTAATCTGAAGATCAACCAACAAGATTGAATGTGAAATGTGTGCACAAGCCAATTCAAAACAAGGTTCCATTATCTCTCTAGCTTGGTGTAGTAAATGGTGTAGGATGGTGCAAAAAATAAGGATCAACTCAAGGAGTTAATGAAGAATAAATGACAAGGTCTTGGAGGCATACAAGGGTAAAGGGCCTATGTCATGGTCATGGTACTAGTCATCTGAAAGTCTATTAGAATAATTTCTTGTGGGTTTTCCTCTCTAAGAGGGAGAGGTTTTGGCCCTGGCTTGAAAAGCCTAAATATGTGTCTCTTGTGTTTTTGGTAATTAACATGATGAAAGAATTAATAAGCAAAGAAGAGAAGACATAAGTAAAAGAAGTAATCTCACAAGTAATTATCAATAAGATAATTTGAATTAATCTCTTCCCTACCAAATTCTCAAGATGGAATCAAAGCTAAGGTGCTGAACACAAGGGCTACTTGACAAAGAGACACTCAAAGAAGCAAGAATCAAAGTATGCATTGAAAGATCAATTCAGTTTTCAAGGAAGATTCTCAAGAAAATAATCTTTTCCATCAAATATTTATATTGAAGATATTTTCCATCATCACTATTGAAGACATCTACATTGGAGAATTCAATCTAAGAAGGAGTTCCTAACTTCATCTTCATCAAAGAAGCTTCTGAAAGGAGAAAGTTACCTTACTCAAGTAAGTATCTATGACCTTATCCAAATATGTCAAAATGACTTACTGTATGGAGAGCAACAAATTGGTTGGGTTATCAAACTTTAGTTCATGGAAGAAGAGGACAAATTTGAATCTAATTGAAAATGAAGTTATGGGCTCCATCGAAGGATCTACAATTAAACCTTAAAAAGAAGACATTCTAGCATATATAAATTACACGAAGGGAGATATAAGAGCTCGAAGGATTCTTATAGAATCCATAAAGGACTCTCTCATTCCCTATGCATCAAATCTATAATCCTCAAAAGAAATTTATGATAAATTGGTGGATCAGTTCTCGAAAGTTTCTGCAAGGGAAATAATATCCCTGAGACAAAAATTATACAAATTGAGAATGTCAAGAAAGGAGGGAATAATTCCATATTTGATGGAGATTTTTGCAATACGATATCAACTGCAGAAATTGGGAGAAGTAATGCTTGATGGAGAAATTCTCACTATGGTACAAAATTCTCTACCTAAAGAATGGGGAAGTTTCACTTCTAGCATCGATGGAAAAGAAGAAGCAATAGCATTCCAAGATCTGTGTAAGATAAAATAAATAAGACTGAAAGCCAAAACTGATATAAGATCAATTGAAGGGAATCAAGCCTTTTGTAGCCATGTCTAGGAAGAAAGGAAGATTCAGTAAATTTGGTCCTCAGAATAAAAGAAGAAATAAGGGAAAAGCACGACGCTTTGGATGTAATAATTTTGGGCATTATAAACGAGATTGTCCTAAATATAAAAGGGACAAGAGGAAAAATGAAGAAGCCCATGCCATAAATGAAAGGGAAGAACGTGATGCAAAGAAATCTAAGAAAGAAGAAAGTGAAAGAGATCTATTATGATCATCTTTCTCCTTAAGAAATTTCTGTTGGTTGTAAAATAGTATGATAGGAAGCAATGTATATTGATAACATCAGGATAGAAGCATGGAAGGAGCACTTAAAGAAGTAACTACTGGAAACCTCACTGATAACAAAATTTATGAAAGGTAGTCATCAAGATCAAGGCTCATAATTCAATAATCAATATGGAAACAGGTGCTGACATTTTCTAATGGAGCTCTCTATGGATTCACTGATTACAAAGAAAGAAAAAGGTTTCATCGAGAATTTTATGTTACAAAATTATGGGATTAGGATAAGATGAAATATTTATGAAGCACGTCAAGGGAATGAAGTTATTAATTCTAGTAAAATTGTTGCATGATGACTCAAAAGGAAAATGATGAGGTACATATATCTATATGCTTAGATTGGATGTTGTAAGGTCATGTCATATTGTTGCAGGTGATGGAATTCTATCTTTATAAGTATGATGGAAGAAGGATATCTTCTGGTGCACATGTTGCCACTAACAGATGAAATTAAATATGTCCTCATATGGAATATGAGGTGGTTGTATACAAACAAGAAACTAGATACTGGAAGTTCCTGGGGATGAAGCTGTGTGGAGAAAGAATGGAAGAGATAATGAAGTGCAACCATGCCAAAAGACAGTTATCATCTTGAAGCCAAGAAGATGTGACTAGGATATCTCCTAGGAATATATTTGGAATATGATAGAAGTATGGTAAAAAATAAGACCCTTGACAATACATATCTTTAGGAGATGTTTCAATATGAATAAAGGATGTTGAAGCCTACATGAAGATGTCATGGTGAAAGATCATCACTAAGGTAACTTTTGATTTAAAAGTTCTTATGTATATGTTTATTTGGATAAAGTTTATGCAGGGTTGCCAATCATGTGGAAGGATGTAAGATCCTTGAGAGATGGTTCGAAGGAAAGAAACATGGCATAAAGGTGGACCAGATGAGAAGGACTGGTGAATCACTTTCAGGTGGATGACATGATTCATGGATGAAAGAGATCGATGATCTGTGCCCTATGAAGCCAAAAGTTTATGATTCCTCAACATAGAAATCCATGACATCGAGGGGAGGAATTCTTCATGAGAAACTGGGTGTCTCACCATTGTTGCTGCGGGTCCCTGGTTAAGGAGCCTGGTAGTAAGTTTCTTACTTGGAAGAAACGTGGAGTATGTCCTTCCTAAGTTAAGAGGGAGTGACGTATATTATTATCTAATTCATGTGTCATGCACTAGTCCAAGACTAACATCCATAAGTCTTAGTGAAGGCTATGAGGAGATAATGGATGGAAACATCATTATGGTCTTCACCTAGAAGACATAATGGAGGATTGGGTAATCATCTGGCATCCGATACTCTTTGAGAATGAGATAGGGCATTCAAGATAAGAGTAGTCGGGGACCAATAATCTTTGAGGGCTAGCTACCCAAGAGAAGAAAATTCCAAGAAGGTCATACTCTAGGAAGACCTGGGTGGAACATGTACCTTGGAGAGACAATGACTATGGTATCTATAAGTCATGTGTCTAGCTAGCATTGTAGCCCATTGTCTCGTTGAGAGATGGGGCTGTTAGTCAAGGCCTTGCACTAGGACAATGCTGGTTGATATGATGCTATACAGATGCAATTACCAATCCAATTCTTCTTATGAGATTCTTCAGATTGAAAGTGACCATGTACCGTTATGAATAGCTCCCTAGTTAAGAGGGAGTGTTGGAAAGTGTAACTAGGATCGGTCTTCATATTGACAATGTAATTATGTATTTATGTAATGAAGGAGACAAAGATAATAAAATATATTTTTGGCATGCTTGCTTCATGAGTTTCATGAGCAAGGTTTTATTATAGGTCAAAAGACTTCTTATTGATGTCTTTTAGGGATTTTTCTTCTTGTCATAAATGTACAAATTAAAGAGTAATGTTTATGAAGAGTTAAAGTCTCAATTATATGCCTCAATACGTTGTCACATAAGCCTTGAAGTCATGGCTCATAATGATGCTCCAGATCAATGTTGAAATACTCTTCTAGATAGCCTCCTTTTCGGCCTATAAAACAATGGCCAAGTCGGCCCTATAACAATATGACAGGTCGACTTATTAACATACATGGGAAACTATATATACCCCTATATATATTGCGCAAAAAGGATAGAAAAAGGTCACAATGAAGTCTGATATTTGCGGAAAAGGGTGTAGGAAGAACTTCGGTGATATATGACTATATCAAGTGTGAGTTAGGATTGCATTAAAATGAGATAGAAAATCGGAGAAGAGACTACGTACAAGTGCGGAATAGGGACCACATTACAACAATTCATTAACTGTGGTGATAGAGTGCGAGGAAAAGCTTGTGGTGACAACATTGCGTTGACTATGTTAAGTGTGAACAGAGTGCAAGGACAAAGTCTGTGGTGAACAACATTGCGTTGACAATGTCAAGTGCAAGGATAAGCCTATGGTGACATACTGTGTTAAAATTATGAAGTGCATCAAGTATGCTCAGAAAAGAGAGGGTATCAATATAGTATGAAAAGGACAACTCATCAAAATAAGACCTGGTTGTAATCTGAAGATCAACCAACAAGATTGAATGTGCAAGGTGTGCACAGGCGACTTCACAACAAGGTGCCAATATCTCTCTAGCTTGGTGTAGTAAGGTGTAGGACGGTGTAAGATCGTGTAAAAAAGAAGGATTAGCTCAAGGAGTTAATGAAGAAGCAGTGACAAGGTCTTGGAGGCATACAAGGGTCAAGGGTATGTATCATGGTCATGGTGCTTGTCATCTAAAAGTCTATAAGAAGAATTTCTTGTGGGTTTTCCTCTCCAAGAGGGAGAGGTTTTGACCCTGGCTTGAAAAGCCTAAATCTGTGTCCGTTGTGTTTTTGGTAATTAACTTGATGAAAGAATAAATAAGCTAAGAAGAGAAGACATAAGTAAAAGAAGTAAGCTCACAAGTAATTATCAAGAAGAGAATTTGAATTAATCTCTTCCCTACCAAATTATCAACAACCCGAACCCAAACATTTGAATAATGCAAATATGAAAGGAAATCCATAGAGCACATAGATTCACAATGGGAATGAATATGAAGGGGAGGGGAAATATTACCCGGTGATGAAGAAGCGGCCAAAGATCTTGAGCAAGAGTCTTTGAAGGTATATCCACCACCACACTCCATTTGGATTTCTTTAGAGTTTTTTGAGCTGTATCCCCACCTAGATGAGCCATCTCCTGTTAAGGGGGGGAATTTTAACCGCTCGCAACTTCACATCCTCTTAGGGCATGTGATCCATCTCCCACAACCTCTTTTCCCTTCTTCCCATTATGTATTAGGGGGAAATATTTATAAATGCGTCCAACCTCATGGAATCACTGACATCGAAAGAGAACCCCCTCGTAATCCAATTTTTGGAGGTGGACATAACCTTTATAATGTAAGTTTAGGTTCACCACAAGCCCCTCTCTTGTATCCAAATAAACTAGAATTCTTGCAAAAGCCATCTTCCCAATCTTCAAGTATGATCTGTCATAATCGAAAAAATTTGCAAGGTGATCCCCAATCCTTCGAAAGATGTCCTTTGACCAAAGCTATATCTAAAGTCCAGGGATCTAACCCATATCAGGCCAACTCCCAATTGTTCTCTATCTAGATAAAAAGCAGAGACCACCTTTTTAGCAAAATGAGAGACATATCAATGTTCCAATATCTAGTGAGAGCCCAACTAGAATGCTCTTCCTTATTAAACGTAAGAGCGAACCAACCCCTCAATAAAGTACATATCGCTAGAAGTTTGTCCATAATGACCCTAAACTTCCCGAGCCCACTTTTTCAATAGAGGAGCATAATAATTTCTGCCTCAAAACCTTCCAACCAGAATTTCCCTAGTTGTTCCATGATATCATCGAATTTGAGACTGTCCCCTAAAACAAAATTCCTCCCATTTTCTTTTACCGTTGCACATTTAACCTTCTTTCCATGTTTCTACAACCCATTTCCTTCGATGCTCCTATCTTTTGTTGTATCACGATGATTTTTTGTCGAGGGTGGGGGAATAATCACTTAACCCGTGATAGATAATGGACCTGAAACAAAAGTAGCGCCTACAGAGCCTATTCTCTCTAATATCATTGATGTTGAGGTGGATCCATTGTTCCAACTAGGGAATGTGCCCTTGCAGCTCATATATCTCACCTCTTGTTGCAAGCCTGACTCGCCTAAAACCACCACGCCAAAACCTTGAGATAATTCCTCCACAGACCATTGTGTAGAAGACTTAATTGACACAAATTGATCATTAGAGTTTATCCAATTATCTGTGAAATGTAGGGATTCCAGCGAAAACCCAGCAATATTGATTTGCATATCCTATATCGCCCGCCCCCCTCCCCCCCATCCTTGCGAATCTACCCTCACAGACTTCGAAAAACCTAGAATAGAGTTACTTGTCTCTGCGTAGAGACCGACCACCCTTGAGTGCGAATTTTGCGAGAAAAGAAAACCCTCTTCCAAATTTGGTAATGATGTAAAAGGCCCCAAATCTAGAGAGCTAGGTGTCGATACCTGCTCCATTTCAAAATGATGATGTGGAGACTCCTTCCATATAGGTACAAATTCACTTGGGTCTGATTTATAGTCAACAAGCTCCTCGTCCATATCAACAAATATCCACCTTGCCAGTCGATTCCGCCATAAGAAAACTCAACAAAAACTCCAGACACCCAAAAAAGGAAAAAAATTAACAAATTTTTATATACTTATTAATTAAATTTCAATATAATTACACAAACATTATTTTAATTTATATAATAAAATAAATTATAATTTATAATTATGAAAATACCTACTTTAAAATTAAATTTAGTATAAAAGAAAAATACGTCAATTAAAAACTATGTCAAACCTACTAATATGAAGGATTATAAATGGGTATGTCAAGCCTACTAATATAAATTATTATAAATGTAAAAACTCCCATATTTTAGAGAGAATTACCAAAATTGAATAATGAAGAAAAAAAACCATATAAAAAACCAAAAACATGGCTGTAAATCTTTGAAAGATACATTTTAGTCTCACTCTAAGCAATTATTCAATTACTTAAGCGGTGGAATATCTAATTCCAAAGCCCCAGTTCAATCGTAAGGCATCTAGTTAACCTATATATTTTTAATATAATAAAAATGCAAAAATGCGTGCTATATTGCTATTATGGAAAAATTAATTTCTTAAAATGATTATTAATTTGAAGGACTTATACTGATCTCTAATTTTAATTTGATTGATTCGTATTGGTCTTTATCACATAAATTGAAAATGACATATTCTGATTGAGCAGAGTGGTGGTATCCTTATTTGAAGTAATGGTAGAGACCGAGATCATTTATAAGCGTTCAGAGGTGTACAGTAGCAACTTACCACAGTACAGAATGGAGAGATATCAGTGGAGCACAATAAAAAAAATCAGATAAAGCAAATATGATAATATCGGGAAAGTGGTCGCTGACACGCCTCTCATTTTGAAATAAACACACCATTCAAAAGCTGTAGTCTTTCCACGCAACGTTTTGGCCCAGAATCCGGCAAAGATTTTATCAGAATCATGTTTACAGTTGTTAAACTCTAGTATTTTGAGTGCCCTAAGGGTTTTTGATAGCGCTGAATCCATTTCCACTATCAAAAATGGATTCCAAACACTCCAACTACCTGATTTCTTGAATTTTAGTTGCCTAGATTACGGCAAAAAACTACCATCTAGGCTATTCCGTTGCTTGAGTAGACAACTCCCATTCAAAATACTATACTTTCTCTAGCTTGTTTATATATACACAACATATGTAATGGTTATATATAAATGGTTATAAGTTAGCAATCAAACTTCTCTTTTCAATAAATTTCTGCCGGAATTTAGAGAAATTACAACGTAAAAAGTCACCATAAAAGCCTTCAAAAAATCACACTAAAGACTAGTCGATTCATGAATGCTAACCTTAAAATGAGAGAAGTATTCAATATCGTTTTTCTATATACTATATACATTTTAGGAAAAAACATACAAATATATTTTAGAGAATAAAATTAAAAATAATGAAAATATATTTATATATAAATATTTTTATTTTACTTTTATATTTTAACATCAATAATTCTCCATTAAATAATATTTTATGTTTAATATAAATTTATATTTTTATGATCAATTATTCTCCATATGTTTAATATAATATTTTTTTGTTGCCTAGGTTTCTTTAACACAATTTTAACTTAAAAAGGAAATTATAATTTATCTAACTTTATATATTTATAAATTTATAAATTTATAGTTTTTTTTTTGCTAAATTGTGCTAATTCTATTATATAAACATAAAGTTACAAAACTGCCACGGTTTAGCTGTGGGAACCTGAAACCGGGCTTGAAGTCCAAGTTCTATCCAGATGACGAACTGCCCAGATTGGGAAACCAGTTCCTTTAAAAGTAGTTACACCGCCCTTTAGATGGGAAACCGGTGAAGAGTCTATTACATTCAGCATGAAAGAACTACAGAAAGACAAAACTAGCATGCAGCTGTTGCTGCTATACAAAAAAAGCAGAGTTTCTTGCAAAAAAGTCAAGTGCAGATATCATACTGATCCTAGACATAGCAGAGTCAATGCATTTGGGTTGGAGCAGGCGGCTCCTCCTCAATGCGACAGCTGTATTGTTCCTCAAGATCTTCATCAGCGCTCTGAGCTCCGTCTCTGCCTGAAAGGTCCACTTCCACCTGCATGTGAATATGGTCTAGGGAGGGAGAAACAGTAACAAGGGGTTCGCTTGGACCAGCAGTGGGAATGGCAGCAGGGTTGGGGATGGGGTCGAGAGTAGAAGGCATAGGAACAGACACCGGAGGAGGAAAAATGGTGGATTCTTCACGCAGGGTTATGGTTATATAGGCAGTGATAGTAGGGCGATTGAAGGCACTGTCGAAACGAAGCTCGGCTCTTTGCGAGGTTTGCCTCAGAATGTGGCTGCCGGAGTGATGAGGGATAGAGGAAGCAGGGATCGGGGGCGCGGCCAGAGGAGGAGCAGAGGGATGGTTGCCATGAATGTGACCAGGAGGGGCATTGTGGTCCTGAGCAGGCCGCCTTTTAGAATGCTCAGTGAAGGGAACTTCGCCAGAGCTGATGGAAGGTCGATCACTCGCAGTCCTGCCCCGAGAGGCGCGGCGGCGGCAAGTCATACGCTGCCTAAGCCTAGGCATGGTATTATTCTCAGAGTGAACAGGCAACGAACAGGAGGACGCGACCAGAATAGGGGCTAAACCATCGTGAACGCTGGGAGAGACCTGCGAATTGGAATTGGAAAGACAGAAATTTCTATGCGAATAATGATATCCAGGGACAATTTCCAGGCAGCTGAGCAGCGAGCATCGGCGACCAGTGATTGTGCATGCGCAGGGCGTAGCACATCCCTCAGGGCAGATACTGTGAAAGGGCTGCAGGGATCGACTGACAGGGCCAGAGTGATTCGGCGAGCGCGAACGAGCATCCATATGGTGTCGACTGTTCGGACCAAGGAGGAGAAGGTGACGGCATGGAGGAGTTAATACCCGGAGCAAATGCGTATTGATGACCATATTAATGGCGCCATGGGGGGCCATGTGGCCACCCCATGCGATGCGCCTTGGGAGTTGGCCAGGGACATGTGTCCCATTGAAACTATTAGACATCTGCATCCGGAGATTTATAAATTTATAGTTAGTAAAAATGATATGGCGTTTTTGAATTTTAATATCATTTAATTTAGGAAATTTATTATATTTCTAAACCATTAAAAATATTTTATGATATATTAAATATTTTTAATTTTTCAAAAAATTATTTTATTTTAAAATTAATAATTATAAATTTTACGCGGTCTAAAATAGGCAATGAGTGTTATATTAAAGAATTTCTTGATGTGAAGTCACTAGTTCAATTCCTTGCCTCGGGGTGATATTGGACATGATGAAGATGTAGTCCCACCAAGCTTACAAAAAAAATAATAATTATAAAAATTAAAATATTCATTATGAACATTTAATTAGAATTAGGAATTATGGAGAAAAATATTAATCGAAATATTTCTTATCAACATTTTAGTTAGTAGATTAGAATAAAATATTATTATTTATTTTCATGAAAAAAATTATTATTAGTTTTTATTTTTAAAATTTAGGGGAGAGTTTAAGGGTGGGAATTAATTATGGAGGATACAAATTGTTTAATTAGACATCAAAACTCTACCCAAACTTGCAAAATCCTAATAAAAGTATGCGACACTTAAATAAATTATTCTTCCATCCAATATTGAAGTTGAAAAATAATTAACATCCACTAAGACCTATATGCTCTACCATATCTTAAGAATGAAACCAATTAATTGGAATTATTTGATCCAAGTGGATATTGGTGGCTACCCGCCTATTCCACTTGGACCCCCACCATTGTTTCTTTAAGCTTTTTAGTTTCCTTAATTGTAGAAAAAATTACTATTTTTGGCAGTTTTTCGGGTCCTGAACTTTTGGATCCGTTTTGAGTTGTAGTCCTCGGATAGATATTTCTAACGAGGTATTGGGCGCGTCAAACAAAGATCGTCTGCCAAGGTTACGTCCCCAGGAAGTTTATGTACCAATTTACCCAAATAGGGCCCATAGTTTTGGTGCTTCATCTCCTAGGGTTAGGTTTCTGCATGTTTAGGGTTTTCCATTATTTATCAATAATAAATAGGCCTTCGAGCCTCATTGTAACAAAGTTCAGAGGCATGTAGCTGCCACATCTCTTCTCAGAGATACACTACCATCGCCTGAGCTAGATTATTTTCCATTCTATTTGTAAGAATTTTTTAGTATTTGATATTAATGAAATGAAGTGTTATTTCTGTTGCATCTCTGCATTGATGTTTATTTTTGTATTTTATTGCATTCCTTCATAATTCCAGATCAATGGTATCAGAGACGTATGCTCTTTCTCGATATTTCTTTGGATGTCCCCAACGAGGTTAGGGTATAAGGAGTTAGGGCTCGATCTGGTTGAACCTTTGGAAGATCATCCTCGCAAACCCCAACGACCTCCCATGGCGGAAGAAAATAAAGATGAGGGAGCAGGAGATCCTATCAAAATATTGCTTGAGGAGGTCCTAAAGAAACAAAGGAATGCGATTATGGATAATTTTGCCCAAATCCTTCAAAGACTACCCATCGGCGACACATCTTCATCCAAAACCACTCTGGAGGCGCCACTCCTTTTAAGGTACAAGTAAACTCTGACATTCTTCCCATATTTGAGGGCCAAATAGATGCAGACATTGTAGATAGATGGTTGATTCTATTAGAAGGATATTTCTCAGTTCATGACTTTTCCAATCGAGAAAAGATTACATTTGCACTCCTTAAAGCCGCCCCCACGTCGAGGACTGGTGGGAAACCTACTGTGAGAAAAAGGACAAGAGGGAACCCTCCCTGTTCTAGGTCGCACCCACTTAGAATTCTTTTCGAGACACCATCACAGAACAATATTACCCGTGGGGAACTATGAGGACAAGTACATACAATGGACTACGCTGTGACATCAAAGGGATCAAGGTGTGCATGAGTTGACGAATATTTTCCATAACATGCACACAAAGTTGGGTATCAAATATTTAAATAAAAATTTGGTGCACAGATACATTAAGGAGGAAATGGAGTTCCTTGACTTCTCCTCGCTTGGTGCAACATATTGGTATGCTACCAATATTGAGAAGAAATTCAAACAAAAGAAGCGGGAATTTGGATCTGTGAATCAGAAGCAAGGGAAAGGCTCCCCTAAACCATAGAATAAAGGACAAAGCTAAGGTGAGGTGGCCCAGGACAACCCGCCAAAGGTGCAAGCGAAGAACAACACTGCAAAGCCAAATAAGGACACGAGAAAGTGGCGTGGATTCCATAAGAGCTCCACTCACAACACAATTGAGTATTAGGCCAAGCAGTCATTGGTGGCCGAACTAAAGGCTACTAAATCATATGCATGTTTTGACTTTGAGTCAGAACCTGACAAGGATAGTGACAAAGGGAATCATATTATAGATACGGAGCCCAATGCCACTATTGCCTCCACCAAGATCCAGAAGGAGGAACCAGAAGATCTAGAGGAGGGGGAGCGCTTCTTCCATTCCCAAATGTGCATGAAGGGTTCCCCGCTGCAATTAATTGTCGACAGCGGGAGCCAAAAGAATCTCATTTCAGCATAGTTCGTGAAGTGGCTGGTCCTACTGACCATAGCACACCCACATCTGTACACCATCGAGTGGCTTCACCAAGGATGAGATCTCTATGTCAGCCAACAGTGTCGCCTTCCCTACAACATCAAGCCCTTCACGAATGAGGTATTATGTGATATTGATCCTCTTGATGTTTGTGATGTATTATTAGGCCAACCATACTTGTGGAAGCGACATGTTGTGTATGAGTCTAGGCCTTGTGCTGTTATTGTTATTTTGGGAAATAAATTGTACAAGATACCAAAGGTAGCACTGCCTACCACCATCTCTTTTATCACTGCAAAAAGATGCAGTAAGCTCATTTCCAAAACCGGGAAATTTGTTTTCTTGATGATTCACCCTTAGGGAAAGAAGAATACTGTGGCCACGACCTCCAGATAGGGCTCCTTTACATGACAACAACAAATGGGAAAGTTCATGGAGGAGTATGGGGACATCTTCATCTCACCCGCAGAGGTACCTCTACATTGTCAGGTCAAGCACTCCATCAATCTGACCCCAGGCACGCCGCTACCCAATGGACTGACATATCGACGCTATGCTCTGGAGAACAAAGAAATAAAGAGGCAGATTCAAGAGTTGCTACATAAAGGTCACATATAGCCAAGTTCATCACCTCATGGGAGCCTGATCGTGTTGGTGCAGAAGAAGGATGGGACTTGGAGACTCTGTATTGACTATCAAGCACTGAACAAGATCATTGTCCATAATAGGTATTCGATCCCATGGATTGATGAACTTCTGGACCAACTCAAGGGGGATAAATATTTCGACAAGATCGAATTGAATTCTGGGTATCGCCAGGTACCAATCGAACCCTCCGATGTGTGTAAGACTTCCTTCAAAGATAATGAGGGCCTTTTTTGAATTACCAGTGTTGACGAATGCTCCCAAAACCTTCATGAGGCTAATGGACCACCCCCACATTGATGGCCAAACAAAGGTTGTCAATAGGATGATTATACACATTCAATGCATATACAACTCGAAGCATCCACACACATGGGTTGAAAGCCTCCTCTATGTCCAACACAACTATAATCGGGCTCTCCACAACTTAACTAGCCATATCCCCTTTCAGGTGGGCTTGGTATTCCAGCTATTTTGTCCCATTGATGTGGCCATACCATTTACAACTACTCAGGTAGATTGGGCTCATGTCTAGTCCGAAGCTGACAAGGCAAACAACTTCCTTGAGCACATTCAACACATCTGCCAATAGGTCCATGACATATTGGAAAAATCCAATGCTAAGTACAAGCAGCGACATGATCAACATTGGGTGCCACACAAGTTCCGTGTGGGCGACGAATTTTCGCTACATTTGCAAAAGGAGTGCCTCGCTGGGCCCCACTGCAAGCTTCACCCACTTTGATATGGGTCATACACCATCACGAAGGTGGTAGGGGAAAATGCCTTCGAGCTCAGTATTCCACCATTCCTTGGTCTGCACCCAGTGTTCAATGTAAACAACCTTCGACCTTACTTTCCACCATCGTTGGACAAATCCGACATTGTAGAACAACTCACACCAACAAGGTTAAACCCAGACTGTATGGAACAAGCCACAACTGATTGGATCATGGAAACACATATCAAGAACACCCAACAACAAAATATCTAGTTGTATTGGGTTGTCAAAGTTGGTCAACTCCTACACCAAGGCAAGTGGCTCACCAGGGACCAAGTTCGGCAAAAGTTTCCTCATCTCATGGAGGAACTCAACGCAATGGGGAAAATTGATTCCTAAGGGGGGAGGAATGATCTAGGTGGATACTGGTGGCCACCCACCTATTCCACTTGAACCCCCACCATTGTTTCTTTCATCTTTTCAATTTCCTTAATTGTAGCACAATTTACTATTTTTGGCAATTTTTCGGGTCTTGAACTTCCAGAGCCGTTTTGAGGCCCTAAATGATGATTTTTGGGAAAACCAGGTCTGACATTGTTGATTGACTGATGTTGGTCACTCAAATTGTATTCCTCAGATAGATATTTCTAACGAGGTATTGGGCGCCTCAAACGAAGATCGTATGCCAAATTTACGTCACTCGGAAGTTGATGTACTAATTTACCCAAACGGGGTCCATAGTTTTGGCGCTTCATCTCCTAGGGTTAGGTTTTTGGATGTTTAGGGTTTTCCATTGTTTCTCAATAATAAATAGGCCTTTGAGCCTCATTGTAACATATTTCACAGGAATGTACCTGCCACATCTCTTCTCAGAGATAAGCTACCATTGCCCGAGCTACTTTATTTTCCATTCTATCTGTAAGAATTTTTCAGTATTTGATATTAATGAAACAAAGTATTATTTCTACTGCATCTCTGCGTTTATGTTTATTGTTGTATTCCTGCATAAGTACGAATCATTCTTTAACATTTTATCTCTATGCTTGGAAAAAAATGAGAGAAGTGTTTCAAGATCACCAGAGTTTTGTCGACTTAAAAGGCCAGGAAGGTTGGTAGTATGACAAATATTTTTAAATTAGATTGAATATGAGAAAAAGATGTAAAATCTAAGATATTTTTTTTCATCTTCCACCCACTTAGTATCACAAAGGTGATCGACTCTTTTTTTTTTTTGTAAGTAAAGGGCCTTTGTATTACAATAATACTACAAAAAGTAAAGTCTTTGGAGCCTTAGATCTTAGCATAAATTGGCCATGAATATGGGCCTAAGATCAAGGGGACATAAAATGATAACATACGTGGGGATGTTTTTTCTCCCAGATGAGAAACCAAAAATCCTTCCTGTGGTAAAATCCAACAAAATATGCAAAATAATGACAAACACGACGATGCCACCTTAAGATAATTGCAATAGAAAACAATAAGCACGAGAAGTAGGCATACTAACGTGAAAGAATAGTAACGAAAACATAAATAAAAAAATGAATGCACACTATCTTGAGAGACCATGTGTTCCAAATAATGATTAGGGGGGTCCCCATGGACCACGAGGCATGACTTGTAGTAGTTCAGGTTGTCTAGTAGAGGGAACGCTGAGGAGGGTGGCTGGATGGAAGAGGTAGGAAATTTAGTGTGTCGTTGGATGGAATTGCTGACTTGGCCACCCTTTCCACTAACTTGGATAGTGAGTCTGACAATGATGTGGAGAGGGGCTATGAGGCCTGATATGGGGAGAATTTGCATGCACTAGAGAAAGTGAGGAGTCATCCAGTACCGTATCATTCAAGGGTGAAATGGTCCCCTGAATTTCCATGCCCAGAAGACGAAAAAATCGACAGTATGTATCCTTTGCATCATGTGATTGGAATTCCAGATTTAGTACATTTCCTTCAACAAACACATTTGTGTCTTCTTGGTCCTAATAGTGTCATCCTAGGACATTACGTAGGAAAAAGAGATGGTCGCCTAAGACTCATAGCTTGCATGCTTCAACATCAACCACCATTCTTGTGAAGAGGTGGCGAATACCGCAATCAAAATGTCCATCACCATGCCCATGCCAGGGAGGGTGAGGAGGTTGACCTCGCCCACACCCTCCTCTGTCGGGCCTTCCTCACTCTTAAGCCATGGTTGTAGAGAAGTATAATACAAAGATATGAAGCAAAGCAAAGATACCACCTTCACTTGAATGAAAAAATTGAGGTGCAGGTTGTGATTGTGATCATTTTAATGAGGGATGAAGAGGGACATATGGAAAGTGGTAAATCCATGCTCTTAATGCACTTTAATTTATGGAGGGGGTGGACTTGACACCACCCCCTCACTCCCTTATCGAGAAATGGTGGGAAGTGAGCTTGTTGCACTGTCAAATACCACCCAAGGCTTATATACTCCCTTCATTAAGTTACATGGAGACCTTGATTGATCAAAATGCCACCCAGATCCACGAGAGGTCATGGATTGTTTCATCCCATGGTGTTTTGGGAATTTACCAACACCCAGTATCTCTTGAATCTAATGAGAATTAGTTATTATCTTAGAAAATTTCATTTTCTTCTTAACACTAGTTGAGACACACAAATATTTTTATTTTCGAGATTGAAGTTGATCACCTCCTTATAATATATTTCTTTCCTTTTCTCCAGACAACTCTTTATTTCCCCATAATTTCTCTTGAAATTTTAAAGTAATAATATTTTTTTAATTATTCTTATTCCGCAAAATGATCTCCACTTTTATTCAAATTTAGTTGGTGCTCTGCTAGCTTTAGCCAAGGGGCCCAGTTGACCAAAAAATTTACTGGCCATAAAATTCACATATGATGTCAGATTGAGGTGTTGTTTATGTTGTTGGAAATCTTGTGACAACTCTTTGATTTGACCCTGGTTTCATGGAAATCCAATAAATTTGACGTTTGTGCCTTTCATGAGCCCTCTTTGATCACTGAGTGTTTTTGGAGCTACATGGATTATTCCTCCCCATCGAAGAGCTTTTGGTCCTCCAAAAACATGAACACAATCTGTAATCTGTTATTCTCCATTGTTTGCACAAAAAGTGCCCTGAAATGCCACACTTCCTCCTGCTTCGCCTTTGTTCTTTAGAGCCATATTTGATGAACTGACATCTTCATCCTATAATATTTTTAAAATACATGTTCTTCTACAAGACCAAATATGACCCAAGAAAAACCCTATACTTGCCAAGAGTTTATAACACACTTTGTTCAATTTTACATCAAAATAATAACAAAAATCAATACCCCGACTATTAACAAAAAGAGGCCATAAGACATCATCGCATTGATTTCATAAGTGATGGAAAACACATCATCACTTTTAAAATCATTTCCAAACATATGATTTACAAAATGTGTCCATGAAAAGCTAATATCTCTATTGAAACAATCTCTCACTCATCAAAGTGAATGGGTCATCATTTTGGAGGTAATTCACTTGTCGAAAAGCTTCATTGATTAGTTCCTGCACATGCGCCTTCTTATTCTTGAGACGCTGGTCTAGATGGAGCTACCAAAATGTGGCTTTCTGATGTCCACCTAAGTTTAAATGACTGCAAAAAATCTTCTTGCTCTAGACCTGCTTAACCTTCTTCCTTCCCTGATGTGGAGAAGGTCTTTCACGTCTCATCCTCTTTCTTGCTACCATCCTCTTCCAACACTTGGAAACCACATGGTTATACAAGCCACAAAAACTAAATGGTTTTCTATGCCATTATTTTTTCTCATAATTAACAATATGCTTGTAATCAAAATGAAATTACGAATACTGGGACTTTTTGTACCTTGCTTTATCCCTCTCTACGGAATGCTCACTTTGATCTAGAAATGACCAATAATCATTATCACTGGAGGCTTGTGAGCTACTATCAAAATCCTTCATTGTCTTAGATTTGTCACATGAAGATTCTCATGTCTCTTCCTTTCTGACATAGCCCAATCCTGCATGTGGTGGTAATTACACCACTTGTATGAGATTCAAAATGCCTTGCCCATTAGATCCTAGGACATTGCCTTAATACCACATATTCTTCATTAATCTTGAACTAGTGCCTATAGTGTGTTTTTCAAAAGCACCCAAATCATCATCATTATGTGAAAATGAAACTAAATAACTACCAACACTGTTTACCTCAACTGTTGCTTTTGAAGTAGGTGATGATGGCTTTGTTAAGCCTTCGTTGCACTTAAAATTTTCCGAAGCCTCTTCTGTGGCTCGTAATTGAAGCTAGAATCTCTGTTTCTCCTCCTCTGATTTTTGTAGAAGTCTCCTCAATTAAAAATTATCTACTTGAAGGCTTTCATTGATATCTTAATTTGAATGATATGAAGAAGATTAAAAAGAAGTACATTCACTAAAATATGGAGATGAAGCATTGTCCTTTGCTCTCTCTTTCCCTTGTTCCTCTTTTTCCATTTTCTCCTCATAATATACATACATTATATCTACCATGTGTGCCATCCTTTAGAAGGCCTCATAGATATATCTTCCATCCTGCATTTTCTTTCTTGTTGCATGTTAAATCTATGGTTATAATTCACACTCGTAATTCACATCATCGAGAAGACCACTCTTATACAAAAACTTGATTCAGATTCTCTCAGCTACCATAATTAACCAAGATATTTTATTTCTGTGATGTTAGCAGAATTGCTTGTGAAAGAGAATAAAAAAACCACATGTACATAATTTAAAGAAGAGGAAACATAAATGAAATCATCAAATTAAATAACACACACAACTTGATAACGAAGTTCGCCCAGTGTGGGTTACGTCTTTCGGCCCTGCTCAAAGTGGGGAGGCCTCTTTCATTAATCTTCAACAAAATCAAATTACATGCATGTAAAAAATGCTACTTATACCTCCACTTCTGGAGATGGTCTGAAAATGCACACCTCTACTGAAGAAATGGACTACACCATTGAATTCTTGGTGCAAAATTGTGTCAAATGACTGTAAACTCGACTCCTTTCTACTTCGGTCAAAATATAGACCCTCTAGATTCCCCAAAGATTTCTCCTCGGCGGTTAACTAGAATTTTGCTTCTCATATTACAAATCTGACTTCACCACTATGCTCCTTGCGAAAAATGAGTAAAATGAGTATAAAGTTGGTCTGGTTTTGAATTTGTGAATATGTGGCCCCAAGAGAATGTCCAAGATTCCTCAAGATTCCATAAAGATTTTGTGCTGCAATTTGACTGAAATTACGTTGCTCAGATGAGGAAACAAATTGCACCATCACGTTCCCTGCAAAAAAATGAGAAGAATGAGTATAAACTCAACATAATTTTGTCACTGTGAAAATTTAGCCCCAAAGGAATCTTTTAGATTCGTCATGATTCCAAAAATATCCCTCTCTGCAAGTCAACTGAATATATGTTCTCAGATGAGAAACCTTATTACACCATTGAGTTTCCTGTGAAATTATGATTAATTTGAGTATAAACTCGACACAATTTTGACACTGTGAAAATTTGACCCTAAGGGAATCTTTTAGATTCCTCATGATTCCACAAAGATTCCTCTCTGCAATTAAATTGAAGATTTGATGCTCAAATGAGGAAACTGGTTACACCATTGTGTT
Organism: Pinus albicaulis; assembly: GCA_034641835.2. NCBI lineage: Eukaryota > Viridiplantae > Streptophyta > Pinopsida > Pinales > Pinaceae > Pinus > Pinus albicaulis. The sequence continues at coordinate 506,345,647 of CM076576.1, read as the reverse complement.
CCCTACGAAATTATGATTGATTTGAGTATAAACTCGACATAATTATGACATTGTGAAAATTTGGCTCTAAGGAAATCTTTTAACTTCGTGGCATATTCCCCTGCGTTAAGGTTCCACTCATCAGTTTTTGTGCCCACTTAGGGTTCCACCTCTACCTTGTGTTTCGTGCCTCTGTTTCCTTGTATTTGAATTGAAATATGAGTTTAAATTAAAAAACTTGGCGATACTTTTTAAGCTCATTTTCCGGGTAGAATCAATGACAATATTAATTTGTTGGGTCGTCAGCCAATTTTTTTTTTTTGTTATATATATATATATATGGAAAAATTTCGTTGGCCGAAATTTTGGGGTCACCAGATAAATTAAGTAGGCGACAATTTCGCCAATTCTAGTTGCCAAAAAATTTCGCCGCAAAGTGCCAAATTGTTGCGTTGTTAATTTTCACCAAATTTAGCAGCTTCGCTAGATTTAGATGGGCTTCCAAATTTAGTTGGTGCTTTTCCAACTTTAGCTAAGGGGCCCAGTTGACCAAAATTTTTACTGGCCATAACTTTTGCATACAATTTTAGATTGAGGTGTCGTTTTTGCTGTTGGAAATATTGTGACAAGGTCTTCGATCTGACCCTAGTTTCACGGAAATACAAGAAATTCTATTTTTGAGCCTTTCCTGAGCCCTCTTTGATCACTGAATGTTTCTGGAGCCACTTAGAATCAGGGAAAATTTTAAGAACCCCCCTAAATTTATGTATATAATAAATAGGCGAATCCCCATGATACATAGGAAAAATGGAAGGCGATTTTATTAATAATATAATATGTATATATACTTGAACCCCCCTAAATTTATGTATATAATAAATAGGCGAATCCCCATGATACATAGGAAAAATGGAAGGCGATTTTATTAATAATATAATATGTATATATACTTTTTTGGTGAATCTCTCACGAGATTATATTATCTTGTAAAATCATGGCGAATCACTAGTACAAAATGGTGAATCATTGTCTAGTGGAGTTTGGGGTGTTGGTTCCAATGAAGATATGGTAGTTGAACCAGGAGTAGAAGGAAGAGAACCACCGAGACCAAGCATGGAACATGGTGACTCGTGAGGGAAGTAGTTCTCGTGTAGTTTGGAAAACATGTTCTTCTAGTTTTGCTAAGCGTAGTGTTGTTGCTCATGCTACTACTAGCACTGATATTGAGGTTGGAGAGGAGTTTGAGGAAGCATGGAAGGTAGCAGTGGTGGAGAATTACAAAGAGTACCCATGATGGGCTCCATTTTTCCCTTTGGTATTTGTGCCTGCAAGATCTTCTGTCCATTGAACCAACAATTAACTGTTCAACCAAAAATCAACTTGATTGAGTTGATTAGGTACGAGTCAACTTAGACTAATCCTCAAAACTATGCTTTGCACTATCCCATATTTATCACACTAATGCTACACAACATTGTGAATTTGCATCCAACTCTCATGCATGCACACAAAATTTTCATTAACATCTATAACCCTAACCAAGTGAGAATTGATCAAAAATTTGCACCAAAGTTTTTTAGTGTTGAAAGTTCATAAGAAATTTAGATCCATGGTACCTTAAATAAATTTTGAAATAACCTCCACAAATTCGACCACAATAGAGAAAACTTGTGATAAATTTTAAACCTACAAAAATTAGGATTCATGTTCCTAGGAATGATCATAAGAAGTAGTTGGCATATAGGTCGAGTTTTGAGCCTTGACACATTGATAATGTAATGGCTTAGGTCAAAACTTACACATTGAAAAGTCATCAATGAAGAGAAGACAAGATCATTATGAAACACATACTCCAAACTTCCTACCAAATTCTACTTAGTTGCCCGCAACTCAGCTATACATAATCTTATAGTAAATAAAAATTCTACAAAGCCTTCTTCACATAGCTAATAAATGGCCATTGGAAGAGCACCCCTTATATAATAGTAATAGTAGCAATCAATATATTATTTCATATTGAACTTCATAGCCATAGTGCTCCTATGTATTGTATGACGTATTCAACTTGCATTATCAAATATAGATAAAATCATACTTTTGATTGATCCATTTAAAACATACTTGTGCACAATGTTGAATGCAATGCCAGTCAAGGAGTAAATTCGGTTTAACGTGTAATGATCTATAAAATAATGGAACCTAGATGGAACATAGACTGATTTCATTTAGATATAGGTAACCCTCTGAATGTAGACCATTCCTTGAAGAACATTTTTATTGATGAGGAATTTAATACAATATTCAATTTTCGAACTAAAAATATTATTTCTATAGATTTGTGTATGGGGTAAACAATAAATAAAAAATTTAACTATCCTTGGGGTGGTCAATATTTATAAATTTTATTTATACTTGCTTTACCATGTATATCATATACCTATCAATCACAAACATGAAAAGTTGTGGAATTCACAGTGATGATTTGCTCTGGAAACACAACCAACCTTTATTATTGCCAATATTAACTTTTATATAGTAGCACATATGTAGATAAAATTTCCAGCTTCCAAAGAGACAAACTTGCTTCTCCAACATGATGGCACATTCTTAACTACTAAAATTTCTGATTGCTGAATGTAAGAAAGCTTTCTAAGTACATCTAATATACTGCGAGGGTAAAACTCCTAGACTATGTTCTTTTTTACCATGTATCTATAGGTTGTAGCCTTCTTCTTGTTTGAAGAGGAGTTGTCTATTATTAGAACTACCTTCCCTGCCTCTGATGCCTTGAAGGAATTGCAAATTGACTCATCAGATGAAGACAAATTTTTGTTCTTGTCAATTAGAGTTGAATAGCTTCCCTGTGCACTCAACACAAACTCTGACCGATATGAAACATCCCACCCACCAACTATGAGGTCCCACAGAATTGTTGCTCCCACCTGAACAACAGACAACTTGAATGTGAGAATTCAAAAACAAAGAAAAATCCCAATCGCATATATCTTGAGGATGAACTCGATCTCAAATCCAAAACCCATAAAATTTATATCCAAAACTAAAACTCATCAAATTTGGAAGTATATTGGAAACAAAACCGAGGCAAAAGAGCTAAATTTGAATGCAAGAACTAACACAAAATCTGCAAACTTGAGAAATTTTTGACGTACATTATTTTGTTTGAAAAAATAGATCAGGGAAGAAAGGCCTCAGGGAAGATCACACTAGACTAGGGGTAAGTAAAAACCACCAAGGTGAAGCATGGGAATAAGAATACAACAAAAAATGATCTATAATTTTGTTCAATCAGTGATCCATCCATAGGACAAAATGTTTCTCCTAGGGGTTACCCACTTGGGTGTGTAACAAAGCCCATCAAACAGTTTATGAAGCTATTGACCCTTCTCCATTAAGAGTGAAAATAAAATGACATAGGAGCGATAGAGGAAAGAGAGATATTTGGTGTAGAGGATTTTGGACACCCTTAATCTTCTCATTAACCTGAAGAATACCAGAAGTTAGAGATCTGTTTTCAAAGAAACAGTAAATTTAAAGTGGCCAGTCGAGGATATGATAGCTGCTCAGGTGAAAGAAAATTTGGAAATGATCAAGAAGAGAGTAAAGATATGCATTTTTAGCACAGATTCTACCATAGAAGCTCAACAAGAATAATGGACACTGGTAGGGATTGAAGAGGAACTCCTAGCATCAGGGAATAAGCCACAAGCAATTATTAAAAGAGAAATCATCTTAACTACTGCCCTCTAAATTTCTCAACATTTTCTACCCGTCTGATGTTTGGTCAGATAGAAAGCCCGTGGCTTGCCAGTTGTGGTTCTATTATTTTATTGAGCAACAAATCTGTACATTTAAAACAATAATAAAAAGAATATTTCAATTATAAAAAAGAACAGACTCTTGATTTTTTAGTGCTCAGTGTCTTTCTTATTCTTTAACTTGAATATAGTGTGACTATTGTCAAAATAATGTGCTAAATATGAACATAGGATGCATCACTGCTAAAAAGGTTTGGCTAAGGTGAATAACAACCTTTCATCTTTGACTTTTGAATTGTTTGGACTATTGAGGGGAAAGATTGGAGAGGCAGGGGCCAGACTTGGTTCAAGAGAGACAACTGGGAATTGGATTGCATATTTACTTTGTGAATTATAATTTATAGATGAGACTAGACAGACAAACATCCTCGAAGGTTTACTGTTGCTCTGTATACTTTCAAAAGGCTTTTGGCACTACACTGTTCCCAGGAATTTACCCATCAAGCAGCTTCGTGTCCTTGGACTACTTGAGGACATTTTTTCTAGTGTGATGCAGCTTTATGATAGAATGATTGGCAGTTTTTGTGATTACTACAGATTTTCTTAAGGTATCACGAGTATTGGGGGTGTCAAGTGGGTGTGTGTTCTCTCTCCCATACTAGTTGGGATCTACATTGATTACCAACAATTCATCAGGGAATTTACTCAATCTCAGGATGGTTGCCTACTTCATCAGATCCTGGTTTCATTCCTTCTATTTGTAGATGTTGTTGTATAATTGGCCTCCACTCCAGAGGGGTCATAGAGTCAACTCGATGCATTGGATAGATTTTGCAATAATTGATAACAGACAATTAACCTTGGGAAATTATGATCGCTAATACCACCAAAGAGGCCCTCTGCAAGTATATCATTTTCCCTTTCTGTGGAAGTTAATGGAGATTACCACATTTTATGCTTAAGGGTCGAAAACCATTATTTTTCGAATACTGAGAATGAATTAAAATGGATGTTATATTTTGCATAGTGATCATCAAAATAATGGATGTTATATTTTGGACAGTGATAGTCAAAATCAATCTTGTGTTTCATGCTTGTATTGAAAATGAACGTTGTATTTGAGGCAATAATGATAATTAGTTCTACCAAGGAAGCCATCTCAATCTCATCCTTTTATTATGTATTCCTCTGCAGCTGTACTTATGTAATTACAATAGGTGACCCATCAAATTGCAAACCTATCTGAAATGAATACTGATCAGTCCCATACAGGAGAGTTTAATAAATATAAAGTTTTATGAAGCCTTCAATATAGCTGTCTTTCCAGATTTCAAAAACTAGGCTCATATTCTGTCAACTTAAAATGTTACCTACATTAACAAAATAGAAGGATATCTATTGTAGAAAGCAGAAACTGCTTGCAGAATACTCTACCAACCATGTGGTGGCCAATGTCGACCTTTATGTAACAAAGATAAGTGTTGAAAGATCAGTAGACCAGACACAATTTTGTGGATTACAGGCTAATGAGATTGCCTAATACATCAACACTTAACAGTGATCTCAGGTGTTTCAATATTAAAAATGATTTCTAACATAGACAATTGAATTGATTTTATTGTTGATATATTATTGTTATTTAACTGACATTGTAGTAGGAGTCAATTATGGCATCTGCAAGATACTCGTATTTGGATAAAGGCAGCCCAGCCAAGGAGATACACCCATCCTTTGTCAGGTAGACATGCCACTTCTTTGTCATGTTCTCACTCTGTTTGAATTGAAAAGATGTATTCCTTCTCATGAATCATCTACAGATGAAAGACATCCAATGGAACCTTTTTCGAATGAAAGCCTTGCACATACTTCTATGGAATATTCTTCAGTAGCTTCCATAATTTCATGAACAACATTATGGAACAATGACTGAACTGTCCACAATTACAGACATGATGAGAATTCTATTTCATGTCCTTGGTAAAATACACGAAAATTAGATCAACGTGATAATACTTGTAGTGTTTATAAAATCATAAAGCCTGGGTGAATCCATGTGCAAAATGTGTGGATCGTTAAGAAAATGCATCAAAAGCCTTTTGATTTGAATGTTCTAATATATTTATATTTTACAGCTTTATATAAATTCCTATTATGTTAAAAGTGACCACCACTCCACTGAGACAACAACCATAGTACACCTCTTTTAGAATGATAGGCTTTTACTGTACATAGAATGCCATGGAGATTCATCCAGCAAGCACCAACAGTTTTTGAACTTTGAACTATGGAGGGGGCGGAAATCTGAATCTGGGTTACACTTTTGTGAGAATTGCGGGTTGAAAACTTTTTTCGGAACTAGTTCGGCCGAACTATGAATTAGTTCGGCCAAACTTTTTTTTAACGTTCGGCTGAACTCTAGATTCCGTTTAGCCTGACGGCCCACTGACGGCGCGGGCAAACAGAATTTTTGCCGGGGATTCGAAAATCGGCAACTAAAGTTCAGCCGAACTTTTACATTTAAAATAGTTCGGCCGAATTATTTTTTATAAATAAATTGCCCGCGAAGTAATGTGGTTTATTGTTCCCGCTGTTTGGCTGTCGCTATCACTGTAGCTGTTTCTCTGTCGCTGGTGCCTCTCTGTTTCTCGTCGCCGCGCCGGAGCTGTCGCTGTTTGTCGTCGTTTCCAAGGTCGTCCTCGTCGCCGCGCTCGTCATCGTGTGTTAGAAATTCTTCTCCTCGTCGTCGTCGCTGCGCTGGTCATCGGGTACGAATTCTTCTTCTGTTTCCGTCGTTTCTACACAAAAAAATATTATTACCGTTCTATGTTTATTTTTTTCATCCTACTTCGCCTGGGTGCCAGTATTTTTTGCTGGGCACTGTATGCTGTGTTGATCCTATGGTTTCACGAACTGGCTGATGAGGATCTAATGTAATGTTTTTTTATATTGTTATATGTTTTTTCATATTCAGAATATTCTGACATTGGATTCCAAATTTGAAGATTGGGTACTTGTTTATACTCAGGACTTAGGTGGGCCCAAAAATGATGTTATAAGCCTCTCCATATCTGCCTATTTTTGGATTTTTTGAGCCTCCTCAAGATGAGAGACAGAAGAGAGTTTTAGTCCAATAGGGAACTACTTCAAATTCAAATTGGGATGTCTGATAACCAAGTACACACACAAATATCATCACATCACTCCTCCCTAGTCAAACTTCAAAATAAATAAGATTACTCTTCCACTCCTCTCTTTCGGAAACAGAGAAAAAAAACCTAAAATAATTAGATAACCAATATTCTCTGTATGTGCAGCTATCTTCCCCCTCAGCCGCACATGGTTTCTGTATGATGGACTGTTTTGCCAATGATTTAATATCTAAACATCGTTTTTTCTTCTGTTGAAAAAAGGTAAACACTGCAATTCTTGAAATGAAATAAAACACACTGAAATAATAATATCTTCTTCTCCTGTTTTCGTCGTTTCTACACAAAAAAATATACTTCTTCTCCTTTTTTTTTCCAAAGAAAAATACGAACTTTTTATATTATAAAAAGTTGCATGTACATACACAGCTCCATTGCTGTTATAACAGTTTTTTTTGCACAAAATTTATCAAAAAAGAGTGTAACTTCTCTTCCCGAGAAGAGATCATTTCACCACCGATTTGTCCTTTGCTTCTTTTGGTTTTTTTTTTTTCTTAATTTTTTTTTTTTAAATTTTTTTATTTCTGTGTCCATCCTGTTTCCTGTTTTGAGCTAGATGTATCATAAGGCATCCAAAAAGAAAACATATACCTCGCTACCTTAATCCACTGTAAAGCCAAAAAATACTGTTTCAGCAGTATTTTATAGTAACAAAAAACCAAATAAGTGTATGCTGATCCACTGGTTCTATTAGAGATTTTCTGCATATGGAGGCTGGTCTGAGACGAAGCTTTCACCATTTGCTTCCTCCCTTATTCTCCAACTGTCCACAGCTTGTTCAATACCGTCTTTAGAAAGTTTTTCTGCCATATCATTTCGTTCTCTGTAAATATGATTAATGGACATAATTTTTTTTTTTTTTTAATTTTTTTATTTCTGTGTCCATCGTGTTTCCTGTTTTGAGTTGGCTGTATCATAAGGCATCCAAAAAGAAAACATATACCTCGCTACCTTAATCCACTGTAAAGCCAAAAAATACTGTTTCAGCAGTATTTTATAGTAACAAAAAACCAAATAAGTGTATGCTGATCCACTGGTTCTATTAGAGATTTTCTGCATATGGAGGCTGGTCTGAGACGAACCTTTCACCATTTGCTTCCTCCCTTATTCTCCAACTGTCCACAGCTTGTTCAATACCGTCTTTAGAAAGTTTGTCTGCCATATCATTTCGTTCTCTGTAAATATGATTAATGGACAAAGAATTAAAAGACAATTTCAGATTCTGAATTTCTTCAAATAGATCTGTGGGTGGACATATGTAATCGGTATATAGACTGTTTTCCACTTTTAATATACTGAAAACAGTGTTTTTTTTCTCTTGAAAAAAAGATCTTGTAATATTATGTTTTTATTCACATTTATCGTTTCCACATTGCTATTGAATTAACCTTTTAATACTCTTCTTAATTGTGGACATGTGTTGGTATATTATGGTTTTAGGAGGAATTGCTTTAGCTTAGAATTGCTTTCAAGTTCAATAGATCAAATTCATTTCCAAGTCCAATAGAATAGGATTTACCTTTATGTTTGATAGAATCAAATTTCAAAAAGCTTTCATAGTATAGAATTAGAATAATTTGTTTCAAGTTCTGAATTCGCTGCTTTGATATATGTAGTCTTTGATAAATAACGTGTTTGTGCTCATTTAGATATTTTCATTAATTGGTTTTCTTTGAGTATTGCAATCATTTCCATAGGTTAATTTCCATTTTTGATTGAGAGTTAATTGATTAGCATATATTGTGCAAGTGTACTTTAGAAGGTATAAGAACCTGGATTGACATTTAATGCAAGTAATTTATCTCACAATTAATTTACCCATTAGGATGCTTTGACCTAGTAACCTGAGAGATGAAAAAGATCCTATCACATTAACGTGAGGATCCATTTTCATGAATGAACATTAGGAAAAGACAATATTCATTGCAGTTTGTAATATAGTCAACTAGTAGACTATTCAATTATTAACAAAGTTGATGAAAGAATGCAAGGAATTTAAGGTTGCATTTCAATTTTGAAAATTTTCTACAATAATTTTTGTAGGATAAATTTGTTATATACAATATCATTTTCATAGTTTACTTCTATTTTTATTTTTATAATAAAAATGCTCATACTGTAATTTCAATTATATGGTTGGTTGTATTTCACAAATTAATTTTGATTATATATTTGGTTATATTTTCCAAGTATATTTATTCTTGTTGGACTAGGTATTTTTAGGGATCACACACACACACACACACACACACACATGTTAATGCAAGTTTCCATAGTTATTTATAATTTTTTTATTTTTAGAAAGAACCTTCAACCAAAAATACCCCTAAGGTTAGTCCCTCGTGTGCCCTTTGAGACACATTAGGTCATCCCACCAATTCATGCCCCATGCTTCATGAGTTGAAGGGTATCCTTCATACCCTTCAACTATTGATACTTAACTATTTCTTAAGCACCCCCATTACTCCCCCCACTCCATCATGTGATTTTGCCACCTCATCACGTAACAAGGGTTTTAAGAACCAACGACCTCTTTTCTATTGATGTGAAACACACAACATTATACACAACATTGTCTCAATCTCCGAAAGCGATATCAAGATGTGTTGGTCACCATACATCATGCCTCAATAGTAGCTACCACTTTTCACACCAACCTCATATGTTGATGATTCCTCTTCCACCATTTATTATGTCACGAACTCGGTTAATTAGTATATGGCATGCCCTTGAGTGCTCTATGTTAAAGACACTCATCTCATCTATATGTGTCCTTTACTCATCAAATACCATCATCACTGCATGCATCAAGTGACATATCCCCCTCATCAGAGATCCAAATCCGCTAATTTTGGATGCTTCTCATACACTAAGTACCTTGACCATATCAATGGAATGCCCAACTCCTAGCATGGTTCCCACCACACCAACACAACTATTGGAGATTCAAACAACCTCACCACTTAGAAAATGATAAGAAATTATTTCACCCCCTTGTAATAACAATACATATAAAGAATAACATAATCTACTTGTTATAAAAAAGAGTTATCCTATAGAGTTATAAAAGATGAATCAAGGGAATAAAAAATGTAATTCATAAACATTTTCATATATTCCTACTAATAAATAAAATATTATTACACAACTATATGCTAGATTTAGGAGAAACAACTGATGTAATTCCTTTGAAAGTGATGAAATAATTAGGCCTTACAACAACTAGGGCATATAGAAATGTATGTGCTATGGATCCTATGAAAATCGGGATGGGTAGAGTAATTAAATGACTTTAAATTAAATTTCCTAAAGCCTATTGAAATTTACTGCTTCAAAATAAGGATGCACTCCCATTTTGATTCTAGAGGATAGGTTGTAATCATGAGGCTCTTGCTCAAGAGTGGACCTTTGCAAAATCTTGTGACGTCTTGTCACAAACAAAACCATCAAGCGAAAAACACATCATTTTTCTCCTTCAAAGAAAAAAAAATTCACATCATGTGAATATGTACATGTACTCTTACATATTGGTGTACAAAACCATCAACCAAACACAAGTTGACAAAACATGCCTCTTCAAACAATTGACTCTCAAGTCAAATAATAGAGCTCATGTACTTTCAACATCTTGCTTCATGCAACATGCACCATACTTTGAATTTGCAAAGAAATTAATGAGACATCAAAATACATGCTAGGCCTTAATTGGATAAGAAATCTAACCATTTGTCAAGCAAACCATTTCAATGGCGCTTCTTTTTATTTCAACTATGTCGAATTTAGTTTTAAGTTATGTTTTTTAATTTTGGAGAAAATAACTATTTATTTCATGTGTAATTAGATTGGTGATTTCACATGTGTTAGGGTTGTGGATTCGGGCATTGAAACAACACCATTATATTTCAAATTTAAAAATGATGGTTTGAGTCCTAGGTAGCTTAGAATCCTACTTGTTTTCAAAAAATAAGGATGCACTCCCATTTGATTCTCACGGATAGGTTGTAATCATGAGGCTCTCGCTAAAGAGTGGACCTTTGCAAAATCTTGTGACGTCTTGTCACAAACCAAACCATCAAACTGAAAACACATCATTTTTTCTCCTTCAAAGAAAAAAAAATTCACATCATGTGAATATGTCCATGTACTCTTACATATTGGTGTACAAAACCATCAACTAGACACAAGTTGACAAAACATGCCTCCTTAAACAACCGACTCTTAAGTCAAATAATAGAGCTCATGTACTTTCAACATCTTGCTTCATGCAACATGCACCATACTTTGAATTTGCAAAGAACTAATGAAACATCAAAATACATGCTAGGCCCTTAATTGGATAAGAAATAGATAACCATTTGTCGGCAAACCATTTCAATGGCGCTTCTTTTCTTTCAACTATGTTGAATTTAGTTTTAAGTTATATTTTTAATTTTGGAGAAAATAACTATTTATTTCATGTGTAATTAGATTATTGATTTCATGTGTTAGGGTTGTAGATTCGAGGCATTAAAACAACACCATTAGATTTCAAATTTAAAAATGATGGTTTGAGTCCTAGGTAGCTTAGAATCTACTTGTTTTCAAAATAAGGATGCATTTCCCATTTGATTCTCACGGATAGGTTGTAATCATGAGGCTCTCGTAAAGAGTGGACCTTTGCAAAATCTTGTGACGTCTTGTCACAAACAAAATATCAAAAGCTGAAAAACACATAATTTTTTTCTCCTTCAAAGAAAAAAAAATTCACATCATGTGAATATGTCCATGTACTCTTACATATTGGTGTACAAAACCATCAACTAGACACAAGTTGACAAAACATGCCTCTTTAAACAAGCCGACTCTTAAGTCAAATAATAGAGCTCATGTACTTTCAACATCTTGCTTCATGCAACATGCACCATACTTTGAATTTGCAAAGAAATTAATGAAACATCAAAATACATGCTAGGCCTTAATTGGATAAGAAATAGATAACCATTTGTCGGCAAACCATTTCAATGGCGCTTCTTTTTTCTTTCAACTATGTTGAATTTAGTTTTTAAGTTATATTTTTTAATTTTGGAGAAAATAACTATTTATTTCATGTGTAATTAGATTATTGATTTCATGTGTTAGGGTTGTGGATTCGAGCATTAAAACAACACCATTATATTTCAAATTTAAAAAAATGATGGTTTGAGTCCTAGGTAGCTTAGAATCTACTTGTTTTCAAAATAAGGATGCACTCCCATTTGATTCTCACGGATAGGTTGTAATCATCGGGCTATCGCTAAAGAGTGGACCTTCGCAAAATCTTGTGATGTCTTGTCACGAAAACAAAACCATCAAGCGAAAAACACGTCATTTTTTCTCCTTGAAAAGAAAAAAAAATTCACATCATGTGAATATGTCCATGTACTCTTACATATTGGTGTACAAAAACCATCAACCAAACACAAGTTGACAAAACATGCCTTTTCAAACAAGCGGCTCTTAAGTCATAATAGGGCTCACATGTACAAATTTCCATATTTGTTGCATTTAAGTGTGTACAACGTAACTCTACTTTCAACATCTTGCTTCATGCAACATGCACCATACTTTGAATTTGCAAAGACACGAATTCTCCCACCCCCCATTAAAATGACCCTCACAAGTTGATTCTTTCGCTTTTTCACTCTATAAGCATCGATGTACGATTATGCATGATGGAGAATCTAGATAGCACTTTCCCTTGTTAATATATTTAACAAGGAAAGCGCTAGATATTCTCTATCATGCATAATCATACGTTGAATTTGGTGATAATTGTCTCCCAGTTTTTGGCTTTTTGACCCGCAAAAAACATAATTATTTTAGAAGGGGAGGGAAGGAGGGATGATCACATTGACTTGCTTGATGACTTTGTCTATGAAGATTAACTACCTCAAGAACTATTTTTTTGCGTAGGGAAAGAGACACATTCCCATGTCCGAGCATGAAAACGTTCTTTGATATTGTTAATGCGTAGTGTTTACTTCTACAAGTTCTATAGGCGGTACGTAAAGAGGAGCAGGTAGCCTACGGATCTCATCTTTTATGAAAGGTGACATATCTAGTAAATGCCCTGTAGGGTCAATCTCTGGAATGGATCTAAATAGAAGTTCTTCATTTTTAATATCCGTAAAACACAACAACTTTAACGAGTAAACTATGTACATGTTCCATTCATCATGAACACAAACCTCACAAGCCTCCTTGGCTTTGGAGCATTTTCCATGTTTTCCATAACCAAGACTCAAATAATTAGGCCCTTCTTGAAGAACATTTGGCTCAACTATGCCTTGTACATGCTTGCCTTTAAAACCCTTTACTTTCATAGCACATTTTCATCAAAAATTTTCTCAAAAGCATGTACACATTCATTTTTCGAGGAAATTGAAGGTACTCTAATGTCTCTAATGTCTCTCAAAAGCACGTACACATTCATTTCTCGGGAGGAAATTGAAGGTAGAAACCAATCTAGCTAATTCTTCTAACTAACCTTGACTAAAATGAGTCTAAATTGTACTTTGATACGAACTTTATTTAAATTGTCCACCCCACATTAGGCACCAATGATTATAACCTTTAATGGGCTAGCTTGGTTTGTATTCATCATCTCAAAATGACCTAGTAGATGAAAAATTATCATGTTTGTAATCATCGTTTCACACCATCTACATATGACCCTTCTACACATTTATATGATTGAATTTATGGTAGGTCATCTCTTCTATCTAGACCATGATTGATTGTGACATTAGGTGAATAAAGGAAATTTGATAAGGAAGGGATTAGTATAAGTTTGTCCTCCTCCATGCACTCCATATCCGGTGATTGCCTATTTTTTTCTCTTCCAACATTTTATTTTGGAAATTCATTTTTGGTAGTTAATTCTACTAATAGTCACAACACACTTGGAAGTCAAAGAAATTGTTATATACACTACTAAAACTCAATTAACATTGTTTGTTATTGGACTTTACAATAACAAACAACGTAAGTTCATTAATGTAGTAGTGTATATGATAATTATATGTATAGTGGTGTGGCTATCGATAAAATTAGTTGCTAATGAATTTCGAGAATAGAAAAGTTGGAAGTGGAAAGTAAGAATCACTAGCTATAAGGGCGGATGGAGGAGGACAAGCTAGAAAACTATCTTGCTTATAAATTGTATTTTATTCACTGTTGTCACAATCATTCATGGGATAGGTAGGAAGGGACTGACATTTCAAAAATTCATGCATATAATATGTAGAAGGGGTCATGTATGAGATGGTGTGAAGTGATGATGATGGACATGGTAAATTTTCATGTGCTAGTCATTTTTTAGATGATGATGACAAACCAATATTAGCCCATTTTAAGGTTATAATCATTAACAAGAAATATGGGGCAAGGAAATTCAAAGTGCCAAATTCTAAGGAACAAGCCATATTTGCTTCTCAAAAACTTTATTTGATATATTCTTAAAAAAACCAAGTACAAATTTTAGTAATCCTAGAATCATGCTTTACATAAGGTAAAATTGGGGAACTCATGACTTGTACTATAGATAAAAAAAACATTTAAACTTACCAAAAAAAGTATATGATAAAAATTGACAAACTACATACCCTTAAGCTCAAGGGGATATAATCATTCTTGCCTTCCATATAGATAATGAAAATGATTGTTCTAAGTCTCATGTTGCTTCTCATGTTATTTTATAAACCTTGGTTGGAAAGAAAAATATGAGGGCGGGAATTGTAGAAATATAGAACATACTTGGATTTAACTGACTCCAAAAACTTTGGATTTTACTTTGAGATATTGATTTTTTGAAGTCTATTTTGTGAATGTTGACCAATAGATATATATCATGGAGGATGAAAGACGAAGATCGACCGAATCCCATATGGAGGCTCGGGGGATTGGAGGATGTTCACGGTATTTAAATATAATCTTAAATCTCCATACATGTGTGTACGTATGGAATTGATTTTTTTTATTAACTTTGTGAGTGAAATTAGTTGTTAATAAGTTTCATATTTTAATTTTTAGGAGGCAAGAGGAGAAGGCTTTCTACTCCATCAATGGAGCGTGGCCAAGGTTCAACCGGTGCGAAGTAGCGGGGGTGCGGGGAAGGGGGTGATATTTATTCCCCACGAAGGCCGACAATCAACGCGTCTTGGTTCTCAGCGAGGGTCATCGTGGGTGCGGTTCTCGGCGCACGATCATTCGAGGGCTGGTTCTCGGCGGGGTCATGTTGGAGATGATGTTAACCAACAACATCAAGGTTGCCATCAATTTCAATATTTTTTTCATTAAATTTTTACAACTTTTTTTACACGTGTTTTTTTCTAATATATGAAATTTTATATATATTGATGCGAGAGGTGAAAATGTTCGAGCCGATGTGGTCAAAAAAGACGCGGAGACGTCGCGCTACATTGAAGAAGAAGGCTATCAGCCTAGCACAACTTATCACGAATTTGAGATGCGATATACCATGGGAAACGAACATGGCGGGAATGCACCTTACAAAGGTGTCAAAGCCTTTATGCAAAATTGCGAGAGAGATCTCGAGGATTTGACTCTACTGACGAGAGTAGACAAAGCCTACGGATAGTTACACATTCATTGAGTGAAATGGTAAAAAGTGTACAAATATTTGGGGGCCAACCAGCGATTCGTTTGTAGAAGTGATGAGAAAGAGAAGAGAAACTGGTGATAGGTCTCGATAAATGGCAGGACATAAAAAAAAGAGTTTCAAGAGATAATGCTAAGTCAATGTTTAATTATAAGGAAGGGCTAAAAAGAAAGATGTTGAAGGTGCGGTATTTCAAGCACCCGGACAAAGCAAAATATTTGTATAGTCGACATCTTGCGGCCTTTGGAAGGCTTCCATGGAACGATGAGGTTCCTCTTTATTTTTGCACAAATGTTTTATGCGAGAATTTTTTTTGGGTATGAAACCCGAATACAATGATCTTCCTTCCGAAATTTTTTGGCCCGGGGAGAGGTCGATTATATCAACGTAAGGGCGCTAAGCGAGATGTGGAGTTGCCTCGCATCGGGCCACCATTGGTGAGTCGACCGTCTCGAGTCGAAACCACTACGATCGAGAGATGGATGCGACTTCCAAATAGAGTCGTGAAACAAGAGATGTTATGATCGAAAATGTTCATAGCGGATTGAGTGGAGTCGATATTGGCTTAAATCGACAAAGAGCACGTGAAAAATGCATGTGCCAATTTTGTTTATCATACGGATGAAGATATTTACAACATGAATGTTGAAGATCTCCGAATATACGCAATAAATTGTCGCAATGGTACTGCAAGACCTAATTTTTCGTGAGGAAGAGGGCACGGAACGGTATGTGTTAGTGACCTTAGGGTTTGAAATTATATTTACATATACATGTGTACAATTTGTAATAAATACATGTGTATGTACACATGTATACATTTATTTGTATGTGTACATTAATCTAACAAAAATGTATGATTATATGTTAAAAGACACCATTTGCGGTTCTCTCGAGGCATGATGCGTGATGAAAATGTTAATATTACGTTCGGGACCTGCTGGCTCAAACGATGCGAGATGGGTCTGCCCATCATGATATGTTGGCACATGTATGTTAGTGTTTTTTTAAGTGACTCTAAAATAAATAATTGTTGCCACACATGTACATGTATGTATATATATAATTCGATAAAATGTTTTAACGAGTACCGATTCCGTACGATGTTTTTGGGATGCCGGTACCTTCTTCTTCTTTAGGAGATATACCTTCTACTTCATTGGGAGATGCACAAGTATGGACAATTTTTCACAAGTTCAAAATTTATGTTACCTCAAAAAGTTCCATAAAAAAATTGAGATATATAGAGAGAGATCTATATTTTGAGTTATTTAAAATTTTTTTGAATTTAGGTTTGTATAGAAGATTTTTTTTAATCCGAGGGACTTTAGCGACGGAGATAGGGACATCTACGACATTTGAAGAAGTTGTCTTTAGTTCTTTTTTTTTAATATTATTGTTCAAATAAGTTTATATATATGTACACACGTGCATTTTCATTTGAAAGTTTTTAATTTATATAAATTATTTACTGTATATATATATATTTATATTTAACTGTACATGTATATTGTACGAGTTACCACTAGAGATGTTTCTATGGCGAGATCCTGTTCATCAAATGGAGAGGCAACCTTATGAGGAATTGCGCGATTTTTTTTGTTATATTTTGTTTTTTTACATGAAGTTCTAGATATATATATTCTCGTTCATTTTTAAAACTTCAAATTTTAATGTTCAAGTACATGTACATTGTGTATGTAGGTTTTCCCTTTACAAGATAGCGAGCCATGCGAGACCCGAGAGGCTAGATCTTCCATTTGATGGACAAGATATACGATGGAATTTGATTTTTATTTCAAAATTTAGATGGTTTTTAAAATTTGTTAAACTTGATACGAGTTTGATACTTGAGTGAGATTTACAATTTTTGGACATATTTTATTACAATATGTTTTTTGGACATTTTTTTGGACATATGTTAAATGTTTTTGTTGGATAGTTGAATTATAATTGGCATGGCATGTGATATTTAATGTTAAATGTTTTTGTTAGATAGTTGAATTATAATTGGCATGGCATGTGATATTTAATGTTAAATGTTTTTG
Source organism: Pinus albicaulis (assembly GCA_034641835.2). Taxonomy (NCBI): domain Eukaryota; kingdom Viridiplantae; phylum Streptophyta; class Pinopsida; order Pinales; family Pinaceae; genus Pinus; species Pinus albicaulis. The sequence goes on along the minus strand of CM076576.1, from coordinate 506,328,000 downwards.
TTAGATAGTTGAATTATAATTGGCATGGCATTTGAAGTTTTTTAAAAACTACATGAATGATGGAATGTGAACCTACATTTGCACATGTGGTAAATTGAAATGTTACTTGTAACAAGACAATCCCCATTGATTTCATTACGGTATATGTTGATTTCTGATTTGATATAATTGCATACATATGATGGTACATTACTTGTAAAGTCATTGGATTAATAACTTGTTCATTGATTTAGAGTGTTCTTTGGATGGTTTTAGTACTTTTGGCATGTGAATGTGAAGTAATATTGTCATTGAATTACATTTGACATTTGATATTTAATGTTAAATATTTTTGTTGGATAGTTGAATTATAATTGGCATGGCATGTGATATTTAATGTTAAATGTTTTTGTTGGATAGTTGAATTATAATTCTAATGGTATCTGAAGTTTTTAAAACTACATGAATGATAGAATGTGAACCTACATTTGCACATGTGGTAAATTGAAATGTTACTTGTAACAAAACAATCCGCATTGATTTCATTATGTAGTATATGTTGATTTACGATTTGATATAATTGCATGTATGATGGTACATTACTTGTAAAGTCATTGGATTAATAGTGTTCATTGATTTCGGTGTAAGAGCAAAAAAAATTATTGACAATGTAGAATGATTTTTGTGTTATAATAATTAAACCTAATAATATTGGAGAGCAAGAGAGACTTGAGGTATGGTGTTTACTACAAGAGTTTGAGCTAAATATTTAAATGGTTTATCTATCTTTCATAAAATAGTTTAAGATTGATCACAAGAATTAAGAGAATGTCTCGGTCCATCATTGGTATGGTCCATCATAGAATGATCATCCATGTCAATGACTCTTAAGTCTATCTTTCCAAACCATGACCCTACTCTCACATGTGTGCTTTTCATGACACCGGTCGTGCTACTTTTTATCCTTGAGTTGAGCCTGCCTTGAAAGCACTCAACTCTTTCTCGATGCTAGCCTTCCTCTTTCTAAGAGATGAAGCTGCCTTTCGACTTAGGAAGATATGGGTAGTCCCCCTGTGTCTATCGAAAGAAGAGAACTTTTTCCCATGTACGGTTGTAGACATGAATCTCAAGTCCAAGGAACTTTCATCATCATTCCTCCTCCTTGTCTTGTGCCTTACTTTCGCAATCTTCTTCAACATTTCCTCTTCCAATATGTTTTTCGAACTATCCCTTAGCTTAAAAGTGCTTTTCACATATCTCTTCTCATGAAGCTCCATATAACAATTTGATCCCGGGCTTGCTTGAATTGGTTCAAGCTATTTCTTTTCAATTCTATGTCTAATTGCTCCAATACGACATATATTGACTCCTTCCAAACGAAGTGCACTAATCCTCTTAGTGTGGTCGATCTTCTTTTCCAAGTGTGCCAACACATGCATTTTCTTTCTTCAAACCAATAGGTTTCGGATCAAGAAAGTCCCTCTTGATCTTATCTTCCATGTTCTTGACTTTACCCTGCAACGTGGTGCTTATTTCCTTCAAGTGAGCCCTTTCCATAAAGAGTTCGAGAGTCTTTGTTCACCTTGTCGTATCTCCATGTCAAGCTTTTCAATTTCAGCAGTTTGTCTAGAAAGTCCATCCTTGGAATTTCTTGCGTGAAAAACCAAGTAGGTTGAACCAACTTTGGTCTAGTGCATTGGAATTCATTAAAGAATTGGTCATTGGCGTTGCTTCAAGCTAGGAGTGAGCATCGTCACCAACCCACATTGAATATTTTACACTCCCTAGGGTGAATGATACTTTAAATTGATTGACGGAGTCTAAGACTTTCGAATTTTTCCGAATGCCAAATGATCTTACAAAGTTAGTATTTATAATATTACTAGTAGGTCATTCGGTGAAAACTTTTACCCGAAAACTTGAAACGACTTTGGCGTGTGATATTTAATTTGTTAAATGTTTTTGTTGCATTGTTGAATTATAATTGGCATGGCTTAACGATTGACTTTTCACATATCTCTTCTCATGAAGCTCCATAGAACAATTCGATCCTGGAGTCTCGCTTGAATTGGTTCAAGCTCTTTCCTTTTCGAATTACGTGTAATCGCTCCAATACGACATATATTGACTCCTTCCAAACGAAGTGCATAATCCTCTTAGTTGGTCATCTTAGTGGCGTGTGATATTTAATTTGTTAAATGTTTTTGTTGGATTGTTGAATTATAATTGGCATGGCATGTGAAGTTTTTAAAACTCCGGTTTTGGATGGTTTCAATCTACATTTTGCATGTGATATTTAATGAACTTTAAATGTTAAATGTTTTAATGATGCACAATATATAATCAAAAGGGGTTTTTAAAACTTAAAGTTTTGGATGGTTTCAATTTACAACTTAAAGTTTTGGATGGTTTCAACCTACATTTGACATATGGTAGATTGAAATTATGTTACTTGTAACAAGACAATCCCCATTGATTTCATTGTATATGTTGATTTTTAATTTGATATAATTGCATGTATGATGGTACATTACTTGTAAAGACATTGGATTAATAGTGTTTATTGATTTTTAGTCTAAGCGCAAAAAATTATTGACAACGTAGAACGATTTTTTTGTGTTATAATAATTAAACCTAATAATATTGGAGAGCAAGAGAGATGAGGTATGGTGTTTACTACAAGAGTTCGAAGCGAGTCATTCGGTGACAACTTTTATTGGAAACTTGAAACAAAGAGAATCCATCTTTGGCTAGGACATCATGTAAGATGCTTGACATAAACAGTAGAATTTGGTACTTAAAAGCCGAGATTCGGGCAAGTGGGGACAACCACTTGTTATCTTGTCCCTTGGAGGCTAGGCCATATGGGGACCGAATACGACTTCACAAAAATAAAGTGAAATAATTTGAACCATATGGTCGGAGAACATATACAAGAATAATTAATATACAAGAACAAATTAATTTCATTCTAGAATATATATATCCAATACATATTTAACATTTTTAATCGATGCACATAGTATAGAAAAAAATACTTTCGGTGGATACTAGAGCACGTGCTTGTACCCAAACAATTTGTAACATCTGCAAACCACAAATAACATAGCGAGTTCAATTTTTAGTTAGTCCGAAAGGTCTAAATGATAATAAATTGTTGGACGACTTCACTCAAAAAAATTCTAATGGAATTCCATCCTCAATAATCCGTTCATGATCGGATTTTGACATTTTCCATTTCTTAATTTTTTGATTTTTTTCTTTGATTGAACTTCTATCAACTTTATGTGTGCTTTGCACACACCAAGTGACTATATTGACAACTTATGGAATCGGGTTCATAGTCTTGAGAAGTAAACAAAGTCTCCACTTTGACGAGTTTGTTTGAAAAAATAACCTTTCGAGTATAATAGACCCTTTGTCATACTTGAAATCCGTGATCATTATAGTCTTGTAATAATTTCATTTTTTGTTCGGTGCAACGCATCAAATAATACTTCACATTTTCATCGTTGTCAATAGGTGCAATTACGGCAAAAACATCTCTTTTGCACAATAAAAATAAATTTAACATTTAATTATGCATATTTAAATTTAAATTTGTACATCTTTAAATCATTAAAAAGTAATTCAAATGTTACCTTCTCTAACAAGATCGAAACTTGATCACCATCGGGACCTGATATTGTAGTTTCATCCGATTCCATTTCTTCAATCATTAGCAACGGACATTTTTTCCCCTTTGTATTTAGCTCTTTGTATGTTTCCAATCGTTCACATACATTTTTGTTTTCACAGACGTCATTGGATTTTGTGTTGTCTATGCAAACATCACAAAAAACAAGAATATTTTCTTTTATCCAATGCAAACACATTTGTGGACAATTTTGTTTGAATTGAATGCAATTTTTCGAGTCCCTTTTTATTGTTCCAACTTCATTTCCAATTGATCTATTTACGTCTCAGGATTTCAATATGCCGAAGAAAAAACCTTTATATGGAAAATTAGAAAAAGAATTTGTAAATATGATATCAAAATACAATTAAAAATAATCATTGCATGATAAATGTACAATGTTTAAAATTAGATTACCAATATAAATTAAATTGAATGTACCTTTGCACTTCTCGTGATGGGTTAATCTCATGGCTTGGAGCATTTTTGCACCATCGAACAACTTCTTCGAGTCGTTCGCAAGTCGGCATGCAAAGTGGTTCATTTGATATCTTGAGTACTCGTTTTATGCATGCTCCTGCCATTGTCATGTTCTCCCTTTTCCATGGCCGGTCTCAAAGAAATTCCAACAATGTTTAATGGAGGTTTTCTTATGAAGACGACACAACCAAAAAAATGATCGTGCAGATTTGAATTGACTGCGCGCTCCAGTCGACCATATCCAATGTTCATTGAATGTTATTCCACGACTTTTCAATGAATCATAAATTTTAAAAAAACAATGTTGTACAAAACATGTATCATGCGTACGATCGTCAACGATATAAAAATGATATTCTTTAATGATATGTCGATTTTCACTCGTGCTTTCTATATGATCGACATTTTGTTCGGCATGTCTATATAGAGATATGGACGAGCATGTAGACTTGGTCGGAGTGATAGTATTCACTGCGATTTCTTTTATGTGGAGCAAATGTGTAGTTTTCTCGCAAAATCAATCAACGACAAAATGGTTCTGGTGGAAAAACTTCACGAGATTTTTTTGAATTGCAAGTCTTGCCTTCGAGCTCTATGGGAATGCATGGTGTATTTGTAAATTTACGCTTCAAACTTTCTCAAAAATTCTATTAGAAAAAATTTCGTCTTCTCGTAATTCGATTCTTTTAACACTATCCGCACCTTGAATCGATGTACTGGTATATTCATATCTCTTCCATTTCACTTTCATGTTGGACAATGATTGATCATTTATATCAATATGATATTTGTTTTGAAATTTAGTCAAATTTCCACAATCATCGCATTTTTTACCACCAACACATTTCTTTTTGTAAAATAGTTCATCGCTTTCTCTTTCGCATAGAATTTGAGATATGAATTCACGGATAGTGGAAGGAGGAGGTGAATCCTTCCATAATGTTCTACGAAATCAAGGAATGTGTCATAATATAACTCAAATTCCACATGATAACGGCAACAACAAGTGTCGCGTACGGTGATAGGTTTTACATACCATGGTTTTTGTTGAACAAAAGCATCGAGTGAAACTTGAATTTGACGATTCTCTTCTTTGAACTTGTTGAATAACTCTATTTGAGTGGTTTCCAAGAGATGTTTTTCATGTTCTTTGTATTGATTTCGTGCATATTCTTCTTCGCATCACATGTCTTGCGAGTGGGTGAAACACGCGAATTGTTCTTCCAATATTCATATATTATTTTTTTAACATCTTCTCCAAGTCTATCTTTGTATGGTTGCCTACAAATAGCTCTCCAACAAGCGAGTTCATCATTTACGTCTATTTGCGGTCGAAATTTTCGATGTTTGATGCGGAAGTTTTCCGCGAGGTTCCCAGGGTGCTCGTGCCATAGATGTTAGATTCAAACGATTCTCTTGAGTACTTGGTGAAACCATTTCCATTTGTATTCCTCTACGTATATTTGAAACATCTTTATCTCTAGATCTCTTAATTGACTCTATAGCACTACTCATATTTTTTATCACCTCTTCTTTCATTTTTTTTATCTTTGGTTGATTTTCGAATACCCAATAGTGTCGTCGCTTCTTTTAATTTCCTTGATGATAGGAGACCTTTCAACATTTGAGCTTGAGTTGTCACTTGTCGAGTTTTGAAAAAACGTTTCCAAAATTTTTCTCGACACGATATCGTATAATATAGTCGGGTTTTTTATCTCCATATGTGTGAGTGTCGACATTTTCTAACATCTCATTATCGATAGTGATTTCATCTGTACATATTCGAAAAAAATAGTACATATTCAATAAATAACTAAATTAATAAATATGTCAATAAATATTAGGAAAATTTTAAATATATCAATAGATCATAATATTTACATTTACATACCCAGATTCAATTTACGCGAGGTTGATTTTCTTCTTCAATATTTTGAGGAGTATCTACTGATCTACGTTTACATTAAACAAAATATTTTTCAAACTAGTTCATCAAATAAAAATTAAGCTTCACATTCTACATTGGGAAAACTTTAAAAAATATATCAATAGATCATAATATTTACATTTACATACTGCTTCAATTTACTTGCTTGAGGTTGATTTTCTTCTTCAATATTTTGAGGAATATCTCTGTCATTTACATCAAACAAAATATTTTTCAAACTAGTTCATCAAATAAAAATTAAAGCGTTACATTTTACATTAGGAAAATTTTAAATATATATCAATAGAGCATGTAATATTTACATTTACATACTACCTTCAATTTACGCAGGGGTTGATTTTTCTCTCTTCAATATTTGAGAGAGCTTCTAACTTTCTTTTGCGATATTGTCTCGTCTCTTCTCTACGTTCCTCGGGCTTTCTTTTTTCGATCATATTTTCTCACACAAGTTCTTCGATTTCCCATGATAATAGGGTATGAGGTTCAAAAAATTTCCTTTAAAAAATTAGACAATAACTCAATTACAAACAATATCACAAAATATTTAATTTAAAAAAAATCTTTTCTAAAAAATACGTAATCCAATCCAAAACACGTACATACCTCTAAGAAAAATCACACCGCCTCGAGAAATGTCTTCCAGTCTTTAAATCTAAAATGTGAAGAAAAAATTTTTGAACAAAAAAAACTCAAAAAGATTTATTTCAACACAAAACACGTACATACCTCGAGAAAAATCACGTCGCCTCCCGAAATGTCTTCCAAAAAAAGTTCTTTAAATTCAAACTTTGAACCTCCAAGGAAAATCACATTTTGCTTCCGGAAAATGTCTTCCAAATTTTTTTTTAAACCCAAACTTTGAAGAAAAGTTTTTGAATTCAAACCAAGTTGTAAGATGAAATGAAGTGTGAAATGTGCGAAAAATTGTGAATCATTTCGCGGCAATTTATATTGACCGCGAAATATGTGTTTTGTAGGGGGCTCTACGAAAAATTTCCGGCGACGGAAAATTACACAATAGTTCGGCCGAACTATTGTGACGTTAGTTTTAACTGCCCAGTAAGCGAAAAAACATAGTTCGGCCCGAACTATTACTAATAGTTCGGCCGAACTAACGCGTCACCAACTACGCGGACCCAAGCTGCGAAAAACGGTTCCGCAACTTTGAGACGATTAAACTCCATGAAAACTTGTTAATTAACTTTGTCGGAACCAAGACAAGCATATTCAGAATTGAATCTACTTTCGAAATATAAATTTTATGGAATTTCGTAAACGTTTATTAATTTTAATTATTTTTCTAATAAAATGAGTGCAAACAATTTTTGAGGGTCATCGTGATTCGGTGAAATCAAAATTTTGTGTCTCCCAAAATACATTGTAAAAAAAAATTGAAAAAAATTATGGGGCATTACATTGGTCAAGATTGACTCTAATGGGTAGCTTTTAGATTTTTAGTTTATAACTTATATGTTAAGAAATTTGTTGCCACACGAAACATATCAAAAATACGAGATTTTTCGTATTGGACCAGTTCAAAAAATTCTAGTAATTATGATATGCATCCATTGACTTTGTAAATATGACGAAACCAAAGTAGACTCTTGTCTAGATTGTTGTAACACATTTTGTTTTTTTCAAAAACACAAATTTTCAATGAATACAACGTTGCCACATAACATGACTTCTTATGAATTCTTTGATTGTTAAGAAAACACACACTCAAAGAAACGCTAAGTTGACATATCAAATCCGCATAAAAAAATTTCCAAAAAATAAGTAATAGAAAGCTAACAAAATTTCTCACAACTTTTATTTTTACCGCAAAATGAAATTCTACACGGAAAAAATTGTTATAGTTTGCGGAAAGTTGAAGAACCCAAAAAATGAAAATTTTTTCTCAAAAAAGGAGCAAAAAGTGTAACCCCGACTTCACATTTTTCACCCCCCGCAATTTGAAGAAATCCCTCGGGTCACAGGACAGATCCAAGATCACATCAGCAGCACCATGTCAAATGGTGCATACCTCATGATACCTCATGAAAATAGATGTGATCGTTCGATGAGTGGAGATATGTATTTGAGCCCTTGGTGTCACCAATGCCAAAACAAATCAAAAAAATACTAATTAAACTCCTGGTGATTTCTTTATCTTGGCACAACTTTATCAAATGGTTAGTTGTTTAAAAGTAAAGTTGAGATCACGCTATCCTTGTGTCCATTCCAAACGAGTGTTTTCATTTTATTTGTTATTTTCCAGCTGTAGCTACATCAACTATATATGAAAGTATTACTTCGCACAAAAACGAGACTTAGGAGCATGACGACGGATGAATTGCACTTTTTCACTTCCATTAAGAGTTACAATTTCAGCAAACCTGCAAAGTTCCCTAGGAGTTGTATATACACCTTTCCCTTGAGCAAGATCATCCCATCACGTCCCTTCATATCGGGCGACAGCAAAGAAAAGGTATGAGAACGGTAAATCCTAAATAAGTTTCTATGCAATTCTTAATTTTATGCAAAGAGAGGCCAAAAAATTGTAAATTTTGAATTCAAAATATTTCCTTCTTAACTATTGAAAAGGAGAATTCCAAGTGCAAAGACAACCTTTTTCTTTTTTTCTATTAGCTTCCTTGTTGATGATCATGAAGGTGATGGCGGGAACTCCCTCTTAGATTGATTTCAAAGTAGGTGATCTTGGATCCTTGATGATCAAGGATTACTTCAGTAATGAAGATTCCTTCAATAGTGTTGGAAGGTGCTTGATGATGTGTCTTCCAACAATGTCTTCAATATCAAGAATCTTTGATGTCAATGATTTCCTCCTTGATGTGTGGATTCTTTGAATAAGGTTGAAGATCTTCTTGAGATGGCTTGAGGATTTTCCTTGCAAAGCCGATTTGACTTTTCAATGTAGACTTTGACTTTTGCTTTGATGCTTTCTAGAAAAATGATTCTTTATTTTTGATCCTTAAGAAGTCTTCTTGTCAAATAGCCCTTTGTCTTTAGCACCTTAGCTACTGATACCATGTTGAGAATTTGGAGGGCTTGAGATTAATTCAACTTATCTTCTTGATAATTACTTGTGAACTTACTTGAGTTACTTATGTCTTCTCTTGCATAGCTTAGTTAGTCTTTCATCGAGTCAATTACCAAAATACAAAAGACACAAAGTTAGGCTCTTCAATCGAGGGCAAACCCTCTCCTTCTTGGAGAGGAAAACCCATGAGAAATTCTTCTTATAGATCTTCAAATGACAAGTACCATGACCAAGACTCGGACCCTTGACCTATGAATGCCTCCAAGACCTTGATACATCGCTTCTAAGTCTTCCTCCAATGCTGATCTTTCTTTTCTTCACCAATGTGCACTAACACTGCATCAACATTAGAGAACTCGGTCTCTAAGTTTATCTTGAGATCTTCCTTCTCATCCTTTGCATACACATCATCTTTATCCCACTTTGTTTGAGAATGTAAACCTTTTGTCTTATCCGAATTTATATCACGGGTATACGCATAAAATTATCACGGATCTCGAACTTGTGAATTCCTTACTTCTGTTCTTCTTGAAATCGCACTTCTCTAACCTGCGAAATCGGCACCCTTTTAACCTTTGTGATCCGCACTTGTTCACTTCTGAAATCCACATTTCATCACCGTTGAAATCCACACTTTATCATTGTTGACATTTCGTAGAAATTCGCATCCTTTTCTTCCTTAAGTATGCATTCTTTGTCTTCTTGTAAACCCACGTTGTTTACCCTTTATGTCTATGAGAGGAATCCACACTTTCCTATTGTTACTTCTTTAGAGATATCCGCATATTCTTCTCCCCTCAAATGAGCCGCAGGGTCATGCTATATACATAGTGTTTTGTTATGCTTTTAGGCCGACCCTACACCAAGGTTGTAGGCCGACTTCTTCCTTTGCAAATAGGCCGACTTAATCACTTTGTAGAATTAGGCTTATCTTCAACGTTAATTGAGGGCAGCCTTGAGGGGGCTATTATGAGCCATTCTTCTACAAGGTCTTGGAGGACATTCTTCAGACTAGACACTTTATTTTCACGACTCTTAATTAAATTTCTAAACCAAAGAAAATCCATAATAGACATCAAGAAGAAGTCTATTGACCTATAATAAAATCTTGCTCATGAAACCCACGAAGCAAGTACAACAAAAAAATACATTTATTATTTTTGTCTTCTTCTTTCACATAAATTCATAATTACATAGTCAATATGAAGATCGATCCTAGTTACACTTTTCAACGGTTAACATAGTTGTATGTTAAATTGAATCATACCATAAGCAATTGCCAAAGAAGCTAAAGTGTGAGTCATTGCGGCAAAATCTACCACATAGCACAAAGCCTCACTAGGTGACGTAGACAATGTGAAACACATGAGAGTGTTACTCTCTTTAGTGGCGGACACAATCCAACACAAGGGAAGCTTCCTTGGTAGGGCTTAGGGATCAAGTAACCTATAGGGATCTATCAAGCACACCATGTCTATCAAGCACCCACATTCTTGCCAAGGGTTGGGACTTGGGAGCTCCCCATGGAGACGAGAAAGAAAATGAGTGACGGCAGAGTAAAAGAAGAAAATTAAAGGAATCGACCATGAACTTGTTTTTAGTTTCAGCGGGAAGCTCGAGGCTCAAAGGTAACTCTGTTTATTAGCACCCATGTTCTCACCGGGAGCTTGGGGCCTCCCCAAGGAGACGAGGGAAACAAAAATGTGTTGAAAATGTTAGCGAGAAAGGGTTCCTTGATTTGTGCCCTAAATCAAAGGAACAACAATGAGTTTCTCCTTGAGCATGTGCGAGTTACTATGAGTTAGGAGCTAATTCCTAAAAAATAGGACGATTTCCTAAAATTTAGGGAAAATTCTTAAAACTTAGGAGTGCAAGAAGCAATTGATTAGCACTAATTAGTGGAAGGCCGAGTTTATTGTCTTCTAGTGTGAGTTATTTTAGGTAAAGGTCGAGTTGATTGAGTCGGTCTCCTAAATTATAGAAAAGGGCGAGTTAACACAGCCCGGTGAGAGATTTTGTTAACTAGTCAATCAATGGTTCGACTTTCCTCAAATAGAACTTGCCGGTAATATCCTAATCGGAGTGCTTATAAGGAGGAATGAAGACACAATTTGATCATTGTCTTGTGAGCACGAGTTGGTGAGACAAGACAATAGAGCTCACGGGTTTGTGAGAAGGTTGCACAAGTTTATGTGTAGAGAACTTGTTAGAATAAGGACGTACAAGAGGAGCTTGTGCGAGTATTGAAGAAGGCAAGCGAGATATGGGGTCTTGCGGATAGGTTCGGCTTAGTACAAGCAGAGAGAATCAAATTGTATTCTCTATTAAAACAAGTTGTATTTGTAAGAGATATATTGCTCAATTTTCTTCAATAAAATTCTCAAGCAATCAAAGGGTTTTCCCAATTGGGTTCCCTATAAAAATTTGTGCCTTGATTATTGTAATGGTGTGTTTATTTTTGTTCCTATTCCAATGCAAAATAAGTAGAGAAATTATGTGTCTATATGAAAATAAATTAGTTTCAGGGGTTGTTCATATTAGCGGTCGCGAGAATTTCGTGGATTTTCTACGAGGTATCGAGCTATTGGAACAGTTTAAGAACAACACCGGTGCTAATCTTTCAAGAAGAAGGACGTCCGAGTTAGGTGAGTACACGTATGTATAAGAATCTGTCCAAAAGGGAGAAAGACGAGATTTCTTGAGGGTTCTTTGTGTTGGAGTAGGCCTAGTTAGAGGAACTCGTTGACGATTTAATGGCCGAGTTTTGTGCATGTTCTAAGAGTGGTAATTCTCTGTGAAATAGGCCGTAGTATCTCTATTTTGTTAAGGAAGGGCTGAGCCCTATTAGGAGAATACACGGGCATGGTTTTTTGTCTTGAAGCATACCTAAGTCAAGGGCATAAACACCTAACGCGAACGAGCAGGAGAGGCGGGGTCTCTAAGAATGGAATTTTGCGGGGATAGAAGGGAAATTCGACCAAGTAGGAGCATCCTTGTAGTGACCATAGTGTGCCCTAACCAAAGGACCGAAATTCGGAAAGGAAGTGCACAAGCCGAAGTGGTTGAGACAATAGAAAGAAGGGTACTTTCTAAGGTATGTATGTCCCTATGTGGTTGATGATTTTGCTAGGTGTTTGAGTCCCGATTTAGGACTGAGTTTTTGGTGGACATCTTATGTATTGTTTGGAGGGCGGTTAGAAGGTGTCTTTGGTGCCCCAAGTCCAGAATTTGAGAAGGACATCAAATCTGGTTGGAGGGCGAGCATCAATTGTTGAAGCTCGGGGTTGATCCTTGAAGGGAAAAAGGAAGCAGCCAAGACGGCTTAGTATTCAGCCTAGTTCACTATGTGGAGATGGACTTCTATGGTGAGAGTGGGCAGCCTCCATTCCCCTAAGACTTTTCTTTTGTGGAGTAGCGAGTGAGGCAAGTAGTGGGCGAGTTGAAGACCCTATGAGTCGGCATCTTTGATGGACGAAGGAGTAGCTAGAGGGAAGATTGTTTGGGCCAAAAGATCGGTGACTTAAAGGAGCTTCATTCAACGATAGTGGGATATTGTGGAGACTTGGAGATGCATGCCTTCGAGAGGGAGTAGCCTTGAGCGGTAAGGCAAGAAGTGCTCGAGAATAGAGAAGTGATGGACTCGCGAGCATGGTGGGAAAGAAAATATCTTCAAAGCGAGGTCCGCGATGAAGAAAGGGAGGGGAAGCCTTCTAGTTTAGAGGGAGCGAGTTGCGGCAACATAGAACATGGTAGTGTTGGAGACGAGATCCGGGTGGATGAGGTTCTTCCAAGAACACCTTCCTCGCTAAGAGGAAGCATTGAAAATGTTAGCGAGAAAAGGTTCATTGATTTGTGCCTTAATCAAAGGAACCATGACGAGTTTTCTCCTTAACCATGCACGAGTTCCTATGAGTTAGGAGCTAATTCCTAAAAAATAGGATGAGTTCCTAAAATTTAGGGAAAAATTCCTAAAAGTTAGGAGTGCAAGAAGCGGTTGACTAGTGCTAATTAGTGTAAGGCCAAGTTTATTGTCTTCTAGTGTGAGTTATTTTGGGTAAAGGTCGAGTTGATTGAGTTAAGCTCCTAAATTATGAGGAAGGAGAAGTTAACACAACCGGTGAGCTTTTGTTAACTAGTCAATCAACGAGTTCGACTTTTCCTCAAATAGAAATTGCCCGGTACAGCCTAATCGAAGTGCTTATAAGGAGTAATGAAGACACAATTTGATCATTGTCTTGTGAATACGGGTGGTGAGACAATACAATAGAGCTCATGGGTTTGTGAGAAGAGCTGCAGGAAGGTTTATGTGTGGGAGCTTGTGAGAGAAAGGGCGTACAAGAGGAGCTTGTACGAGTATTGAAAGAAAGCAAGTAGATCGGGGGGTCTTGTAGATAGGTTCAGCTTAGTACAAGCAGAGGGAATCGATTGTATTCTCTATTAAAATAAGTTGTATTTGTAAGATATCTATTGCTCAAATTTCTTCAATAAAATTCTTAAACAAGTAGAGGGTTTTCCAAGATTAGGTTGTGCCTTGATTATTGTGATTGTGTGTTTATTTGTTCCTATTCCTTTGCAAAATAGAGTAAAGAAATGCTGTATCTACATGAAAAGAAATTAGTTTCGGATTGTTCATATTAGAAGTTACGAATTTCATGGAATTTCTACAAATGAATGACGAGGCAAAGTAACGGAGGCAAAGTAAAGAAGGAATATAAAAGGAATCGGTCATGATAAGCAAGACACAATTTGTTTTTAGTTTTAAAAGTAGGGAAGCTCGAGACTTACATGTAACTCCATGTTTATTATTAGACAACCACGCTCTTGCCAAGGTTTGGGGGAGCATTCGGAGCTCCCCATGGAGACAATAAAGCGAGACACGAGAAAAGTTTAAATGGGGAAAAAATGAAAAGCAAACGGGAACAATAACGAGGCCAGAAATTACTTTGGAGAATGTTTCATTGTACTCAGTGCATTCTGATTCATAGTTCACATTGTGCACAAAGAGAAACTACGTTCAACACACAGGGTCCCTTCTAGAGGGCTTAGAAAAACTAAAATAAACGAATAACAAATGCCCCCTATCACGTATGTTTTCAACTAAAAAATAAACACATAACAAATACTTCCTATCCCTACTGTTCAAACGCGATAGAGGTACATTGGAGTAGTCGGAACCTCGCATAGAAAATGATATTATTTTTTCTAAAGCCCAAAACACCGTACGGAGAGACAAAATTAAGAAAATGAGCAAAAACCATCCAATGCAATACATTTGTATTTCGAGACCGGGACTTACGTGCTTCCGTCTTTGAAAACGTAGCTGACCCATTTGATGAGTTCTTCCAGTCGCTCCGGTTCCTCCACCACCGGCATTGGGCTATTTATGTCAATGTGATTCTTAAGGGATGGGGGGGTAGTATTTGCGGGTATGGGACATAAAATGGTTCGGTGGTCACTTTTTCCCCATTTTCTCTCAAGTCTTGTATCCGATCCCAATCACTCCAACTTACAACATCGGGGTCCCATCCAATGTCATCAATTAGTTACGGGTGGGCGTCGCGCCCCAAATCTCTTGCGGGTCTTCTTCGGTCGAGTTCTCCGGATCCTCTGGAAAATCAAACATCTCCCTTTGCATCGGTAAATTCTTTCTTTTTTGTTTTTGCTTTCTAATGCTAGTTTTCGAAGGGCCAACTCGACCTGATCTTCCTCCTCTTCCTTCTCGCTACTTGATGATGATTCTTCTTCTTCTTCTTCCTCCTCCTCGATGTCAGTACTTTTCCACATTGTCATAATCGTCCTCATTGGTGTCTTGGGCTCCCTTGTTCTTCTTCGGTTCTTCCTACTCTTTGTGGATAAATTTTTCATCTGCTGTCGTTGCCATTGTTGAAATTCGGAGTGCTACCAATTGTGCAAACTACTCAAAGTGCCCACCAACCAAACCAAACGTAAGTGAAAAACTCAAAACTCTCACTAGACCATAGACTCACTCTTCATCTGCTTTGGCATCTTTGGTAAGGATTTATCACATACAAGAAGAAATTGTAGGTGGTGTCTTCCCATGAACGAGAGAGGGAACTCTTTCGAAGATAAGAGGATATTGAAAAGGCGCCGCTCCTCCATGAAACGAAGTTCTGTTATTATTTGTGGACATATTAGCGAGATCATGGATCGAGGATTTTTAGTTGATTTAGGAAATAACCAAGGGCCATTTTTCCAATAATGGAAGATTTGATGTTACGAGTAAGCCATTACCCTCGCTCAACCAACAAGAAGATTGGCAAGCCTATGCACATCCAAGGACCAACATTCAACTTCCACGCCCTTGCAAGGGCAGGCCACCCCCAACGAACCGATTTGAGAAAAAATGGGGCAAATCACTCCAACCCACCTTCAACCTGTAAATCCAGGGCGAATGCCATTGAAATTTGCTCCAACAAAGAAAATCAAGGGCGAATTCGATTGTTTTAGATTTATGGGCATTTTTTTTTGTGGGCTAATATATAATAATTAATTATTTTTTAAAATAATTATTGGGCTAATTTTATAAAACTATAGAAAATGGGTTTTATATAAAAAATTCGCTCTATTAAAATTCAAAATCCCCTTAAAATTCGCCTTTGGGCTAAAAATTCGCCCCTAAAATTTTCCATGCTTAGAATAGACTACAAGAGAGAGAAATTTGATATAGGAATAAATTCCCCCACAAGATATGGAGGAAATAGTGGAGCAATAGAAGGATACACAAACTATCCCATTTAGAACCATCTCCTATTGATGCTTCAACTATGTCCAGAAATGTTGGAGTTTGTATAGTTGATGTTTTATATCACATCAAATTGTATGTATGTTGTGGTGCAACATAGTGAAACTCTCTATCTCTCGCTTCCACCATGGCACAATCTCACACATTGAAATGCCCTTAATGCGTCGCATCAGATCCTATGAATACAAAGGGCTTTGTAATGTTTAGGTCAATGATAACCAATGGATATACATAGAACAAGTTTCAGACACGACAATTTCTACCTCAATTCACATGATTCTGCATAACTCAAGGCATCCACAACTCATATATCTATGAAACCAAACACAGAAGAACACATCAAAATTTTTATACACCTAATATAATCTACAACAAATTGATCTCACATATTTTTTGGGGCTCTTCCATAACGAAGTTAGACGCAGAGCTACACTCTCTAATACAAATTTGGAAATATTAATATAGAGAGAACCCTTTCAATTATTATTAGATAAAAAACCTTGATATACAATACTTATATAAATGTTGTCAAATCCAACTTATTCCAAACTTGGAAATAGAGGTTGAGAGAATATCTCAACAATTTCCAACAAATCGCAACCAATTCTGAAGTAAGAATTAATTCTAACATTCCCATCCACCTAGGTTCAATTTTAAAGGACATGCTTGGCATATTGTGATAATGCTCAAAGAGTAGGTGACCCTTAGGATAGATTCTACTTTGGTGGGGCTGTGATGTCTTAGCTCTTGCTAAGGAATACATTATTATATATATGACTCATGGGTTGTTAGATATACTTTTGGCCTCATAGTGGTAGTTCAAATATTTAATCTTGATCCTTCTTTAAATTACTCCAAGACCATGATTTAAAAGAAAAAATAGTTATTGAATATACTTTTGATGTTATAGTAGTAATAAAATAAAATAAAATTGGCCTTCTCCAAATTACTTTATCACCCTAATTTAAAAAATTTAAAAAATCAAATAATTGATAGTACTTAATATATCATTTAATTAGAATTTTGTATACTCTACTTGCATTTAGTTAGTTTGATGCTTTTTGTGAACATGATAGTAATACTTAAATCTATTCAAAATATTTTCAACCTTTAATTTTGTGAAATATATAAGTTTCAATCTGAAAATAAGTGGGGAAAGATATGCTTTGAAAAACTATGCATTTTTAAACATTTAAATTCTAAAAAAATATTGTAGTGTTTGAAAAATTAATATAATTATATTGATAAGTATGTTTATTTTTGAAATAGAGTTATCATAATTTTAATGTAATTATTAATTATAAATTTTTAGGTTATTAATATTCTTAAATGGATAATGAGGGATTTGATTTGTTTGGATCAATTGATGAAGAAAAAAATGAGCACGCAGTGGATGAAAATTGCTCCGCCATGGAGAATATTGTTTTCATAGAATCAATGGAATGGTTTGAGTGGAAGGCGGCTAGATAAAACTGTGGAGGAGGGCACTCTACGCAACAAGGAGCTCATGAGAAACCTTCAATCTACTTATGATAATGTCTGCAGAGTGGAGTTGATAGAGGAGAGCATGTCATTGGTCAATGTCTTCAGGTTGGAAGTGTTGGGCCTGGTAGAAGGGGTGTACAATGGGTTTAGAGGTGGGTTCCTAGTAGCTCTAGAGGTCTTCACACATGTAAGACCCTTAGAGAGTGTCAATGACGATTGTGAGGATTTTACATACAATGTTTTTGACGAAACACTGGTTCAAGTTTCTCTTGGGGGGGAATGGGTTCGCATGTGAAATGTTTGCCATAATGTTCCAATCAGACTTGGTCCTGAGGTCGGTTTTGAATCCTTCAAAAAGCTTCCCTGAGATGGATTTTGTGTCTCGAACCCCAATTTCCAGCCTTTTAGGGTTTGTTTATGGGGATTGTGAGATAAAAAAAATTCTGATTTTCGTTAAAATTATGTTTGGAAAGCTCCTATGCTTGAAGGTCAGTGATGGGGATACGATATCATCTCTTGAAGAAAACATTCAAAATCCTACCAGATTACTTGTGGGGGAAATAAGGCTCCTTTTCAAAGGGAGGAAATTAAAATCGATAAATGAACTCAGAGACTATCTTATCGAGAAATATGGTACTATTTTCCTTAGTGCATGCTTGAAAGGATGTGTCAGAGGAGGTGGGGCAACTTTGGCTTCAAAACCACTGTAATTCAAAGATGTTCTTAAGCAAGGTTCTAGCTCACAGATACCCAAGTAACTCTTAGGCCAAGATTTTATGGTGGAACATTCATATCACACCCCAACCCCTGAGATGAACGAGTTTTTTACTAGAATCAAGATAGCCTATTATGAAAATAAAGCGACCATATGCTCGTTCAATGGCTTTTGGCCCAAATATTTTTCTCTTCAAGCGTGGGTTCATTAAAACTAGACCTAGAATTCAGATTTTTTATTATGCTCTAAAGGTTATTTTGTAGTAGTCTTTAAGGATATAGAAGACCAACAAAGGGTTTTCGACTAAGGGCCCCGGTTCTAGGGTTGCGAAGGTATTTTGATTTAGCCATGGTTCCCATAGTTCAAAACTCTCTTCGTGAAATCTATGGGTACTCTAGTATGGGTAAGACTACCAAAATTACCCCTCTAGTAGATTCAACTAGATTTCCTCGAGAGTATTAGAAACTCATTTGGATATTTCATCAAAGTGTATAGTGAAAAATTGACTAATGGGTTCATTTCATTTGTTTTCATATATGTTGAAATGGATTAAGGGATTACCAGGAAAAATCATTCTTAAGAGGGCTAGTAATGAATGCCTTCAACCTTTAGATTATGAATGCATTTCTTTTAGGTGCAAAATTGTTAGCAACCTGGGCATATTTTGAATATATGCCCTTCCTTAAAAGGGCTAGCCAACTCCTAGGAAATGAGAAAGCCCAATTGTGGTTGGAGGGACCAGAAGCTAACAACAAATGTTAAGAACTCGGTAAGCCAAAATAAGGAAGGCCCTCAAAACCATAAGACAACCCCTACCACCTCGGCTTCCCAAGCCCTAGTTCAAACCCCTACGGATCTACATATTCCCTCAACAAACGAGATTATTCCTACAAAGGGAAAGGAAAACACTTCAATAGTAATTGTGCCTGAAATTAGTGGGCAAACATCACCCATGGGTTAGACTATTCAGATAGTGAAAAATACTTTTCATGCTTTGTTGTGCTAGTAGAGATGGAACTCTCTTAGAAAAATGAGGATATGGTCTTATCCTTTATTGTAACTGATAAATTTGTAGGTTCGGTAGATGTTCGTAGGAGAAATGGGAAAAAAGAAAAACCCATGAATAATTATGGGGTGTGACACTAGATATAATGAATATGTTCTGGGGATGTAACTTGTGTTTATGATTTAATATATTTCAATTTACATAGAAAAAAAAATTATAAAAATTATTAGATAGATAGTAGAGATTTATCCTCACTATACACAAATAAAATGTTGATATTTATTTAAAATGTAGTTATGTTTTTTTTTTTCTTTTACAATTAAATTGATTAATTAGAATAAATCATATAAATGGTTTTTTGGATATGTGGTATTGATAAATCATGATTTTGGCTCATAGTATTGTAAGAGAGTCTATTTATATCTTAAGAATCTCCAAAGTACAGTAGGAGTGTATTTCCATAGTAATGATTTTGTTATATATATTTATATGAAAACAAAGTGAGATATATTATGAAATAAATGTTTTGATAGTTTATGGGTAATATGTTACCACACTTCTTGGTGTAAAGGTCACTTGTTCAAAACTAGCCAAGCCAAGGTTTGAGAAATTATCAACCCAAACCTACAATTATTATGTATATTAAAATGATTATTATATTTGGTTACAACTCATGCAGATTCTCAACCCACCCTTATAGTTATTATGTATATCAAAATGATTATGATCATGCAGATCACATAGATAATATAGAAACCATCATGGAGACGACTTAGATAATCCAGTTAATAGAAATATTATGGTGATCACATCATCGTACCTATTTCATGGAGAGGAAGATTGAAATTTATAATATTGGTTAACATATTTGAAATTATACTCTTTTCGAACGCCCGAGTTATTTTCATGTACACGATCGATATGGTTTCATGTAGGAATTTGGATGTCAAACTCTCTTTATTTATTCATAGCAATAACAGTAGTAGTATTTACAGTACACAACCCACATGGATTCATGTCCTCCTGTACTATTATTTCTGAAATTCACACCCACAACCACACCATCAAACCCATGATAAAAAACTAAATATAAGCTAAATGGCTCTCCAAGTGAGAACCTGGAGAGTGTAGAAACACTCATACACACACTCTGACTATTGAGTCAGATGAGCCTTAATTATATAGGCTTTCAAACTAACATGATGGTTTCAACCACTCCCGAGATATTAAGACTTGAGATCTAATCTTAGCATCTCAATTCTATCATCATCATTACAACAATCTAATTATGACTTTCTCAATTAATTCCAACACTCTCCCTTAATGGAGAAAGGGTACTGAACAATAACATACGCCTGCTGGTCTATTCTCAGCTAGGCTTACAATAAAAAACATGAAAAACTTGGTAACAGAGTTTTCATTTTTGTATTTATGCTTGTGACTCCATACTTGTTCATTTTGAGTCGAGGCTTCATCTTCACTTTCCTCGCCATGAGGTAGTGATGTATTTGTACCTCATTTCTTCCCCTGTGAAGGAAAACTTGAATTCTTGCTCTCATCCTTCTCAGAATTATGGCAGGCTTAATAGGAGAATGTTTTTTCTCACTATTTCCGGTGTCAATCATCTAAACATCAGCGATGATATATTCACCATTGATTACTGCAATTTCTGTGTTAATTTCATAAAGACATGGTGTTTCAAGCCATGCTTCAAGAAACTTCAATTCTTCTTCAAAATTCATTGTTGTTTCTTGTCTACCAATATTTGCACAAAAAACATTGTTAGATTTATAAAGATGACCACAATTACTTTCATCTTCCTGCTCCTTCAGGAGAGCTTTCATTTCACCATCTCTCCCTACTTCATCCCTTTCTACTGACATAATTGTGCCTTCATCCAGTTCTGTTGCTGAAAGCATGTTCTGCATTTGATCTGTATGTGAAGATAGGCCTTCCTTCTCACCAAACAGTAATTCATCAATAATATGTTTTTCAATCATCAAATTGATCCACTCATCATGAGATATATAAGTCTCATCAAACTTGATTTCTACATCAGGAAAAATTTCAGGTTCTACAATAATGGATGTGTTTTCATCATTACAAGTTTCAATTACAGATACACATTCATCACCCATTATTGCATCTTCAGTTTCACAATCAAATATGGGATCATTATCAAGAGCAATATCTTCAGCATCATTGCCCTCATTCAAACAATATTTCATCTCTAAAACATCCCATAAAAACTTTGTACTAGGAATCTCTCCATATTCATATATTATGTTGAGTATGATGTTGTCATCTACTGCAGATGTTATAAGACTTAATACTAATGTATCTCCACTATCATTAATAACATCTTCAACATAATCCAGTGAATTTACCTTCCATAGTACTGTTTACATTTCATTTGCCCAGCTTTGATAATTCATACCTGAAAAAGATGGTAAATATGGCATTAACCATTTAATAATCTCACCAAATTCCAAATCTACACCTTGATCAGTAGCTGGTCTATCATCGTCAACCTAAAGCAAATCACAAAATTCTGCAACACAATATTTTGCGCTTCTCCATTGATGCTTTCTCCTGAATTTTCTTCGAGACTCTTTCAATTTACTTTGATGACCCATTTTCTCCTTCTATGTTCTCCCTTGCAAGAACACTTCGACCAGGAATAGTTTCTTGCCCATTGCACTTTTCTTGGGGCATTCAAGTTGAAGTCTTGGCATATAAATTCACCGATCTCAAAGGGTTTCTCAGCAGAATTCAACCTCTATGAAGAGTTGAAGCGCTTAAACAGTCCTAGAATGTCAGCCAAAATCGTTGTGCCGCTGTGTCCAATAATTCACACATCCACACTCCAAACAAAGTGTTGCCACTGCGCAAATCCAGAGGCACACCTAGCTTCATAGGCGCTCTTCTCCTCACAGTTCGCTCATCGATTGGTAGCAGGTCACGGATGGGAGCTGGTAAAATTAGAGTAGAATTTTACTGTGGTAAAAAAAATTCAATTACAACATAATTTCACCTGGGAACCAATGATTTGAATTACGGCAACACCGATCTAATGCCCGGGGAGCAAGGGTTTAATGCCTTAAAGCCAACATAGCACGCAACGATCTAATGCCACATACAGATAACCCAACGATCACCCCATCGGTGTGGAAGCCAATCGATTTAAAATGACGACAGGTACCACGTTAAAAAAAAAACTCTGTAGGAACACCACAATAGGTAGATCTTGATTGGAGCGATTTCGATCTCTACAACACCACAGAAACACGACCTCACCGTCCTCGAGCGATCAGCCTCAACTGGATCTATACCAATCTAAAAACCACCATGATCTGTGCACCGCATCAATCAACTGATCCAAAAATTCACCATGATCCACACTGCTTATGCTGAACTCCCTCTTCCTGACCTCTTCTGCCACAAAGCCACATAACAGATATCCTACAGCCAAATCTGCAGGGGCTCTTCTGCCTCCAAGCTCGGCCTACACAGTCACCATGCCACACGCCGTCTCGCACACAATCACCGTGCCTCACGCAATACTCCGATCTCACAGGCTCGTCGCATGCCCAGGAATGCTCCCTCTCTGCAACACAGGTCTTCTCTGCCTGGCTTCGGTTCCAGCCTTGATGCGTTCAAGCAACGGCACCGGAAACACCTTCAGGTAGCTCAGTAGCCACGATCGGAGGGTGCAACCACAATCTACAGCAAATGCAACATGGCCAAATGCAGGTATACTCTCATGCAATGAACGCAGAAGGCCGCAACGAAATCTCCACTTCATGCATTCATGCACCGTGCCACTGCTGCAATGCCTGCACACGCGACCTTCAACTCAATCGCAGCAGATCTGACCACCAGGAAATCGGTCAAACTCCTTGACCACAAAAAGCATTCAGAGGGCCATTGATCGACCCAGATATGTCGCTTTGCTTTGGTCAACAACCCGCCTCCTCAGAGCCTTGCCTCCCCAGATTTTTGCGCGACCACCAAGACTCATCCTCCCACTGGAAGGCACTTCTACCAAGCTTCCACTGCGCTTGGATCACAACAGTCACAGTCGGCCTCCCTACTCAACACAGGTCTAGCCTTCTCGGCTTTGGCGCAGGATCCAGCCTCTGCTTTCACGCTACAGATCTGAATCTTCACACTCCACACTTCTCCCTCAGGCAGACAGGAAGCCACCACGTAGCTATGACAAACTCCTTCCTCAACAAAAAACGCAGTAAGCATTTTCCACACAGCTTCGAGGCACACGAAGCCTTGATCGGCCTCCTTCTCCTCTACGCAGGTTCAGCTGAAATAAGAACATTCCGCTGAAATAACCTGCTTGGAAACTTGCCCTTCTCCGAAGAGGAATTGTTAACACATCTGTGTAGAGTAATTACCAGGGTAGCTCTAAACTGGAAGGTCAAGCTGCCTTAGATCTCTCTGAGCTTTTCGAAGCGGACTCCACAGAAAAACGTTACGAGAGGAAGCGTAGAACGTAGAACGTTGTGCAAGCTCAACAATACAGTGCGCAACAAACACCAGTGCAGGTTTTCTTTAATGATCACCTGAACAAGATAGGAGAAATGCCGAGGCCATAGCGATGACTTTATGTCCACTTAAAAATCCGGTGAGACTGGTTTCGATCCCCACGTCTGCCACAAACGTGTTTACAGATAACTCAACGATTGAAAGCATAATCTGGAAGCGCAATTGATCGGTCAGATTTCCGCTTCTATTTCTTCCGTACCCAGGACAATTCCAAAAAGATATACGCTGCTCAGAACGCACAACACACAAGTTGAACACGATTCCAGCTAGACCACTTCAAATTCTACACACAACACAGGTCCTCTCAGCTTCGACCTGTAGCTCTGATACCATGATAAAAAACTGAATATAAGCTAAAATGCTTTCCAGGTGAGAACCTGGAGAGTGTACAAACACTCATACACACACTCTGACCATTGAGTCAGATGAGCTTTAATTATATAGACTTTCAAACTAACGAGATGGTTTCAACCACTCTCGAGATATTAGGACTTGAGATCTAATCTTAGCATCTCAATCCTATCATCATCATAACAACAATCTAATTATGATTTTCTCCATTAATTCCAACAAACCAGAACTAAAAACTAGAAATAGAGCCAGACGTTACCTATTTTCAAGATCACTGCAGCAATCATAAGTGCCTGAGTACAACAGGATCAGTGCAGCAATTATTTTGAAGTGTGTGTTTATTAATGGGAGGCGTGTAAGCAACCAACCACTTTGCTGATATTATTCTATTTTAAAATCGGTTTGAGGCTCCTTTGTTTATTCTGATTGGCATATTCCAATAAAAGATAATTGGTCTTTTTCTTGCTTAAAAAAAATCGACATTCCCCTCTCAAATATCATTATGCCACGTAATGCACGATCAATCCAGCTTCACACAGTTTATATTTTATCTTACATTACTACTCGAGGGATTCACATAACTAGATGTAAAGCCTCCACTTCTCCCACTTTCTTGATGATGTGTGAGTTTCTCAATAATGAATTCTACAAATTCAAAGTGTGAAATGATGTATTTTTTTTTATTGTTTTAAGTGTAATCTTTCCCACGTTGAATGGCTATTATTGTGAGGGTTGGTTGAACATTTCCTTATGTGAATAATTGGTTCTAATTATCGTGGTTTCCTAGTATATGCCTTGATACGATGAAAATTTATTTCTCCCTTCTCCAAGTAATGAATTGTATGTAAGGAGAAGGAGCCAGCTGATGAAAAATATATATATCAAACAATGACTGATTTTATTCTCCTTCTATAATATCAATGAATCACTTTTCTTTATTACGCGATATTTTTTTAAACAGTCAACATTCAATATGCGAGAGACTACTAACGAATCATTGTTTTTCATAACACCTGAAAATATCATGCTGCCAGTTCCATCTTTGTGAAAATATCTACGAATTACTACTTTACATGGCACATTCAATGTCACTAACACCAATATTTGTCACACTATGAACCAAACATTGTAATTACCAGGAGTGAAATATTTTGAATGAAAGTGAAACGTTAATTGGAATACTTTGATTTAAAATCTTGATATTATGAGGGGGAACACAATGTGGGAGTATGCTGTTATTGTGGTATATTGATGATGTATTACCTAAAATATTTATTATAAAGATATATTTTATAAATTATAAATATAATTATATTTACTAATATGATTGATATAAGTTGTTTGGTGTCATTTTAGTAAGTTGATTAGATTGTATACAAATATTAATATTAATATCAAAATTAACATTAATATTAAGTTAACATCCATAATAATATTAATATTAACATTAACATTAATATGGTTAATATCTTAATGAATATTAATATGTTAAGATTATTATCTTACCAGTATATTTATATATTTATTATTATCTTACAAGTATGCGGGCATATTCATAATGTTCCAGTGAGACTTGGTCCCTAGGTTTGTTTTGAATCCTTCGAAAAGCTTCCTTGAGATGGATTTTGTGTCTCTAACCCCAATTTCTAGACTTTTAAGGATTGTCTCTAAGGATTGCGAGACAAAAACTTTCCTAATTTTCATTAAAACTATGTCTGGAAATTCCCTATGCCTGAAGGTCAATGATGGGGATATGATATCGTCTCTTGAAGACAACATTTAAAAGCTTACCAAATTACTTTTGGGAAAACAAGGCTCCTATTCAAAGGGAGGAAATTAAAATCGACAAATGAACTCAGAGACTATGGTATCCAAAATATGGTTCTATTTTCATAAGTGCATGCTTGAAAGGAGGTTCGAGAAGAGGTGGGGCATCTTCGACTCCAAAATCCCTGTCATTCAAAGATGTTCTTAAGCAAGGTTCTAGGTCACAAATGCCCAAGAAAATCTTAGGCCAAGATTTTATGGTGGAACATTAATCTGACACCCGAACCCTTGAGGGGAATGAGATTTTTACCATAATCAAGCTTATTATGAGAAGAAAGCAGTCATATGCTATTTCAATGGCTTCTAGCCCAATGCTTTTTCTCTTCAAACTAAACTAGACCCATAATTTAGATTTTCTATTTTGATCTAAAGTTTATTTTGTGGTAGTCTTTAAGGATCTAGAAGATCAATAAAAGATTTTCGACTAAGGGCCCTAGTTCTGGGGTTGCACTGGTCTTTTGATTCAGTCATGGTTCTTAGAGTTCAACCCTCTCTTCGTGAAATCTATGGCTAATTTGAAATGGGCAAGACTCCCAAACTTATCCCTCAATTAGATTCGACTATTTTCCTCGAGAGTATTAGAAACTCGATTGGATATTTCATCAAAGTGTATAGTGAAAGATTGATTAATGGGTTCATTTCATTTGTTTCCATATACGTCGAATTGGATTTAAGTGAAGGATTACTAGACAAAATCATTCTTAAGTTGACCAGTAATGAATACCTTTAGCCTTTAGATTATGAAAACATTGCTTTTAGGTGCATAATTGTTAGCAACCTGGGCATATTCAGAATGCATGCCCTTCCTCAAAAGGGCAAGTCGGCTTAGAGGAGATGAGAAAGCCTAATCATGGTTGGTCGGACCAGAAGGAAACAACAAGTATCAAGAACTCAATAATCCAAAAGAAGGAAGGCTCTCAAAAACAGAAGAAAACCCCTCCCACCTCAAATTCCCAAGCCCTAGTTCAGACCCCTACGGATCTACGTCTTCCCTCAACAAATGAGATTATTCTTAGAAAGGGCAAGGAAAGCACTTCAACAGTAATTGTGCCTGCAATTAGTGTGCTTAAATTCGCCAATGGGTTTGACTATTCAGATAGTGAAAATGATTTTTCATACTCTGTTGTGGTAGTAGAGATTGTGCTCTCTTAAAAAAATGACGATATGGTCTTATCCTCAATTATCACTGATAAATATATAGGTTGGGTAGATATTGTTAGGGCAAAGGGGAAAAAAGAAAAAGCTATGAATAATTATGGGTGTGACAATAGATATGATGTATATGTTATGGGTATATATGGTTTTTGGATGTAACTTGTGTTTATAATTTAATAGATTTCAATTTACATAAAAAAATAATTATTAATAATTATTAGATAGATGGTAGAGATTTATCCTCACTATACACAAATAAAATGTTGAGATTTATTTAGAAAGTAGTTATGTTTTTTTTTCTTTTATAATTAAATTGATTAATTAGAAAAAACTATATGAATTGACTTATAGGTTTTTAGACATGTGGTATTGATAAATCATGATATTGGCTCATAGTATTGCAACAAAGTTTATTTATATATTAAGAATCTCCAAAGTAAAGTAAGAGTGTATTTCCATAGTTAAAAATTGTGTTATATATTTATATATAAAAAAAGTGAAATATATTATGAAATAAATATTTTGATAGTTTATGGATAATAAATTAAGGCATTTCTTGGTGTAAAGATCACTTGTTCAAAACTTAAAAGATTCCCAACCCAAACTTACAATTATTATGTATATTAAAATGATTATCATCTCTAGTTACAACTCATACAAATTCTCAACCCACCCTTACAGTTATTATTTATATCAAAATGATTATGATCTCTGGTCACAATTTTCATGCAGATCACATAGATAATATAGAAACCACCGTGGAGACTAGCCAGTTAATCCAGTTAATAGAAATATTATGGTGATCACATCATCGTACCTATTTCATGGAGAGGAAGATTGAAATTTATAATATCGGTTATCATACTTGAAATTCTACTCTTTTCGAAGGCCCGAGTTACTTTCATGTACACTATCGATATGGTTTCATGTAGGAATTTGGATGTAAAACTCTCTTTATTTATCCATAGCAGAAGTAGTATTTACAATACACAACCCACATGGATTCATGTCCTCCTGCACTATTATTTCTGAAATTCACACCCACAACCACACCATCAAACCCAGAACTGAAAACTAGAACTAGAGCTAGACGTTACCTATATAATACAAGATAGATAGACACACATGATTTTACTTAGTTTTTTTTTTATGGTTTGCAGTAGCCTTCAGAATCGACTGTGTTGTCACCGAATCTGACTTCTTTCTGTCCGTTGTATTGCTCGCTGGAAGTTTGAGGATAACCAGCAGAGCCATCCAAGGAATCTCGGCTTTGAGGTCCATAGTAGAAGACTCCAGAACATGACACCACTATCGCTGGCACCCCTCTCTCGTATCCTTTTCTCAAGTCATCTGCATCTGGCCTTTCTTGTCCCGGGAATGGGTGAGTGTGGAAGTCTGCCACCACCACGTAATTACTCCCCTCTGCAGTTGGCACGCCGTCTTTCTCAGGATTATCTAGTTCTATTTCCGTGCCTGCAATCACAAATTATATTATATATCAATTCGAAACTCATATTATATATCAATTAGCATTAGTCGAATAGAAAGGAAGGCAAGGAATGTCAGAACTAAGGTCGAGGAAGATTTTTGGGGAAGACTTTTCTGAGGAAGACAGGTTTCAATTTTAATGGATTTTGGTTATATTATAGTGTTTAATAGTCTATTAGTATTTACTGGACTTTGAAGTGTTTATTGGCTAAAACTATTGTAACACTGCAAGAAATTGGGAGCTTTGCATGCTACCTCAATTCTGGTTGAAATACTCAGAAACATACAAGAGATTCATCTACAATAGCATCATGAAATAAGCAGAGACACACAAAAGATTCATCTGACACGGCATCATCAGAACGTCAGCCTAGGACGAATTGATAGACAACTCCAGAATCTGCACCAGATGGACATGCCCGAGTCAAGTGTCAAAGACCATACACCTATTGAATCATAAGTGTCAAGGACCCTACACCTATTGAATCATCTAAGACTGAATATTCTAAATCCCTTCTTTTTTTGTTATGCTTACCACTGATAGCATTTAATTTTTTTTATATGTTTATATATGTTAAGATAGAAAATAGCCCTCTTAAGATAGCAAGAGATAGCTCCAAACTCTTTAAGTTTTGGATGGCCTATAACTCGCGAAGATGGCCAACAGATCTTGTTTCCTATTGGGCAGGTTGAGGTCAACATAAACACATATTGATGTAACCTGCATTTTTTCAGTTTGAATGAATAGCTAGATACTACTAAATTTACAAAAAAAAAAACATAACATTAGATACCACTCTATAAAGACATACATACTCTATCCCTTTAATTTTAAACTTGTAACCTCTTAACACATATTCTTAACCATTAAATCTAAACATACATACTATATCCTTTTAGTTTTGAAAGTACCCAACTATGAAAACATGCATACTCCGAAAAAAAAGAAATAGAAAACATGCATATCTGTCCATTTAGTTTTAAACATATAACCTCTTAACACATATTTTTAACTGTTAAACCCATTCAAAATGTATAATAATACTTAAATATAAGTATATATAAACAAAGAAAACGTATAAGACTCACTCTGAGTTGCTTGGGCAGAACGTTGTGAGCTTGCGAGTTGAACGACCAGATAATTGTCCGGATTGTTGGAATCGGCGTAAACCCATCCTCCTTTCTCTTGGTATAAATCATTCCCCAAGAAGCTCTCCTTCCACGCTGTCCCCGCCGCCACTTGGAACTCCTTACTGGCCAAGACATCTGAGACGCTTGGACCGTGATTATATCCTCCTCTCCCTAAGAACCTCTCGTTCCGTGCCACACTCGTACACAATAAGGCTGCAACACACAACAATGTCAGAACAAGAGCAGAAGAAAAACGAGCCATGATCATAAGATTGATATACTATGAGCAAATATGAATCTGAATGTTGTGTGGAAATGAAGGGATTCACCCACGTATTTATAAGTGCCTGAGCACAGCAGGATCACTGCAGCAATTATTTTGAATGGTGTGTTTATTTCAAAATGGGAGGCCTGTCAGCAACCACTTTGCCGATATTATTATATTTTTAAATCGGATTGAGGCTCTCCCTTGTTTAATTTGATTGGCATATTCCACTGATCCCTCCACTCTTTTCTGTTGCACAGTGCACCTGAAGACCCCTTACGCTACTGAAAGGGTTGGTAAGGGAAACGATATTGACAAGTGGGGTAACGAAATGATCAATATCTCTATCAATACTCAGTAGAACCAATATAAAGAGAATACGGAGGTGTTCAGTGGAACGCCTACGCATAAATTATCTTTATATCTATGAATTCTTCAACGGGACCAAAATGAAGTGTGATGTTCAGTGTAGAAATTGGGATAAGAGAGGGCCAACCAAAATGAAGTTTGATGTTCAGTGTGGAAATTGGGATAAGATAGGGCCGTAGCCTGATGCCAAATTATGTGATAAAAAATCATATCAAACCATGAGATTAATTCAAATTAATAGTCAGGTTGAGTAATTATATTTTCCATGATGGAAAAATGGATTGTATATGGATTAGGCATATAATGTAAAATTCTATGGGGTTTATGGGGAGTTTATATGGAAAGTTTGTAAAAATATAAAGTGAATATGAGTTGTTTTCATATTCAAATTTAGTGGATGTAGTGATTACATTTTTTTGGTTGTGTTGGATTATAGTGGTAGTGGTCAAATCTCTCATAGATGTGTTGGATTATAGTGGTAGTGGTAAAAAATATAAGACCAATTCATTTGTTGATTCGTTCCTAAAATATAATTTTGAAATTAATTATTTTTATTTTGAGAGAATAATAGTGAGATTGAAAATCTATTCCAAATACCAAAATCTTATCAAATCATGAGATTAATTTAAATTAATAGTGAGGTTGGGTAATTATTTTTTCCATGATGGTAAAATGGATTTTATATGGATTAAGCATACAATGCAAAATTCTATGGGGAGCTTATTTCAAAAACTTGTAAAAATATAAAGTGAATGTGAATGTGGCTATATCCAAAGACCGAAGTTGGTGATGGGAATTGCTTTCATATTGCTTGTATATTCTTACACTACTGGCTTATGGGTGGCATCTCCAAAACAAAATCTATTCCAAACACCAAAAAGCCAGTTTTCAAAATTTCAATTTAATTATTAATAAATTGTAATTAATATTAAAATAAATAATAATTTAAAATAAATTATAGTTTAGTCAATTTTTTAATTTAAAATGTATTATGAAATAAGTGTTTTGATATTCATCATGCATTGTTTCCTATTAATATTTATCAACAATTTATATAAATCTCATTAAAAAATCATCACATCTAAATTTAATAAAAAAATATGATTCAATTTAAATACCATAAAAATCATCACATCTAAATTTAAAAGAAAAACATGATTCAATTTAAATATGGATATTTTGTCTAGTAACTTCCTACTTAATTCAAATTCAATATTTCTAATTGTACGATTGATAGATAGACATATCTATTATAGAAAAAATAATTATTAATTTGAATTAATTTGTCTCCTTTAGCTTCTCTCATCAATTTAATTTTTTAAGGACTTTTTTATTTTATTTTTACAAAATAAAGGTCACAATAATTAATCCAAAAGAAGGTCATGATAATTAGTCCAAAAAATAATTTATGATACTTTTTATATAACAAAAATATGAAGGAAGTATCTTGATTCCAAAAATATTGGAACTGATATTCATTACAAGCTCAAATGGAAATATGCATTGAGAATGCTAAATTAAGATATGATATATCTATAAAATCTTGGAGAAAAATAGAGTGAATACAAAGAAGCAAGTCTTCCTATCATTGAGAGCACAAATATGATTGGGTAACTAATGTATAAGAACAAGATAAACAACATGGATGCCTAGAGACTCTCTAGGATCTCTTCAAACCCCATATATAACCACTAGGCTAAAAAGTAGATGGCATAAAGATGCCAAAACTTAGTTAAATCATTGGGAAATAATAGAAGAAGTAATTATGTAGAATACTGATAATATTAAATATATTATTACATCTAAACTTAATGAGAATCCATGGCACAATCAATAATTACAGGATAAAAGGAAAAGTGAGATAATGCTACTAGGTGGTCAATCCTCATGTAGAAGATCAAAATTACATCTAGGTTTTGACTAATGCTAAAAAGAAAGAAATTGCTAAAATAAGAACAAACTTTCATGAGTTGCATAGTGAAAGTAGGTACTAGAAAATTTACAAAATATGAGATCTTCTATCTTTATGGCACTAAGTTGATTTGAAGATGGAAAAAATATTCTCATAAAATACCAAAAAATATACCAAAATTAAATCTTAATTTACAAATATTTGTCATAATACCAACCTTCCTAACCTTCTTAATCATCAAAACCAAGATAAAATTGAAACACTTCTATTAATACCTTTTGAATACATAAAAACAATTTTAAAAAATCTAAACAATCCTTTTCATTTTTTAAAGTTGGATAAACCAATTATTATCTCAATGAAAATTAATCATTCTGGTCATCATCTTAATAAATTACTTAATAAAATAAAAATATATAATTAACTTATCAAAATTTTACTTTAAATTTAATATAAAATATACATTACTTTTATTTTTTTATATTATACAATTATAACTTTATATGGGAAAATTTTACACATACATGTATTAAATTTCCAATGGACTTTCATCAATATATAATAATGCAAATTTATAACTTTTTCAATATTTTTCATATAAATAAATATCAAGTTTTAAATTTAATAATGCAAACTTATAATTTTTTCAATATTTTTCATATATATAAATATTAAGTTTTAAATTAAAATTTAAAATTGTTTTTTCTTAATTTATTTATTATAAAATTTTAAAAATTTTGATATAAATTTTATATTTATTCAAATTGATTCACGAAATAATATATAATTTTGATGAGAATTTATTTAATTAATTAAAAATTTTAATATAATTTTTGTATTTATTCAAATGGATTCACCAAATAATATATAATTTTCTTGAGAGTTTATTTAACTAATTATATAGTTGAAAATATTAAAATAATATATAATTTTCATTTTTTTTATACCTTTAATTATTATTAAATTGTTTTCTCGATTGGGGTATTAGCATTTTCAAACTCTTTTTATAGGACAACTAAGCTCCTTCAGTTTTCGCTCATGTGATGCGTATACAAGGGTCTGACCTCAATATCAACAAGTATTATGGCTCATTTATTCACCTTAAAGTGCTCAACCATTTAAATTTGGCTTAATGGTTTTTTTGGTTACCATCAAATGTGGTTTTTATATGCTAAGGAGGACCATGGAGAATTTTATTCGTAGAAACTTTTTCAATCCTCCCACAATAGCCATGAATGAATAACAAATTTACCAATGATGATATTTACAGAAAATAAAGTGACTAAATTCAGTATTCCTGGCACCAAAACTTTATTTATGTGTGGTGTAATCCTATTTTCATACCAAGACCTTGCCTCCGTAAGGATTTAATGGACAACATGAACAATGAATTAAAATAGATCTACAATTCAAGATTCCTTTGGGCTGGAAACCAACTTGTCAGTATCATTTGGCTTCAGATTAACATCAACACTAGAGGTCTAGGTTCAACCTCTTCAGGGGACTCTTATTCCCCCATTGATGCCTCTAATTCAGGTTGATGCTTCATGGGTTTTTCTATAAATTGGATACTCTTGTTTAACATCTATTGTTGTATGGTCAAAGTTTCTTCTCAGAAACCTGTTGTTATTTTTTCTTTTTGGAATATTTGGGCCCTTAGGGACATCTACGATGGAATTGTATCTTGTAACAGTGAGGAGTATGCCATAAATTTTGGTCCTAAGAAACTATATTACCACTGCTAGTTTGGTTTCCCCAGTGGCAGACCACGATAGGAAGAACTATAGACATACTATGTTTCTACGTGGGCACCAAAAACTTTATTTATGCATGGTAGAACTCTATTTTCATACCAAGACTCTACCTGGTAAGGATTTAATGGAAAAACAATAGAAGAACACTAAAATATATCTACAATTCAACATCCTTCGTGCTGAAAACCACCAACTTGCTCATCATTTGGTTTGTATTGAACACTTGCACACTAAAGGTATAGGTTCAACCTCTTCAGGGGACTCTTATTCCCCCATTGATGGCTCTAATTCAGGTTGATACTTCATGGTTTTTTCTATCAATTGGATGCTCTTATTTAACATCTATTGTTGTATGGTCAATGGTTCTTCTCAGAAACGTGTTGTTATTTTTTCTTTTTGGAATCTTTGGACCCCTAGGGACATCTATGATGGAATTTTATCTTGTAACAGTGAGGAGTATGCTATAAATTTTGGTCCTAAGAAACTATTTTACCATTGCTATTTTGGTTTCCCAGTGGTAGATTGCGATAGGAAAAACTCTAGACATACTATGTTTCTATATTAAATTGTTAGTTTACTTCAAAATTGAATTCGAATTGATATTATCTTATTTAAATTCTATATTTAAAAAGTAAATATTAAAATGGATCAATATTAATTATATTATGTTAACGGGTATTTTTTATCATTAAACTTTAATTTAATTAAAAATTAAATTTAAATATATATAGATGGGTGTATGGTGGTACTTCTAGAATTCTCCCATGTGCCTCAAAGAAGCCCAATGGGAAGTTTGAGTGTTATCACTATGATGTTTTGAGGTTGTTAGAGGAAATTTGAGTGTTATAGCTACAATGTTTTAGGTTGACTTAAAGAAGAGCCACTTCATAGGTTCTAACGTACAAAGAAGAGCCAATTAAAGAATTGATCCACATTGGGTTGAGTAAAGTTTTTGAACATATGCCAAAGTATCAAAGGATTAATTGAACAATTTGTTAGCTATGTTTTTTAAGTTCACCCATTTTATAATAAATGGAACAACAAAAAACCTGTATATTAATCATATCTATGCACTATCATGGTGTAGAATTAAACATTCAAGAAACACAGTATGGAGTCGGTCTAACAACATGCCACATATCTAATTTTGTTGAAAATGGCAACAAGAAACAGTGAAGGAGGCCTCCTGAAACATCTTTCCTGATCCTAGTTGGAAAGTGATCACCTAAACTAGGTGGGGACCACACATGTGATTTTTGTCGGAAAAATATATTTTTAGACTATGTCTATTTTTAGACATATGGAGCATGGTTCAGGGATTGCATGTATGAGATTCTTGGAGTATGTGTCATGTTGGTAAAAATAGATGGGACTCTATTTTTTAGGTCAAAGAGGTCAAAGGCTATTTTTTAGATCGCCTCTCCTGGGGTAATATGGAAGTCAAATATTATTTACCCTTAATAATATTTAGACTATAAATAACAAGCCTTACTCTCTGAGCACTTCAAAGAGCTACGTATGTGGCTCATGCATATTTTGATCATCACGGTTCCTAGTGGTTTTGGGTTTGATGGCACTTGCATGTTAGATCAGCTAGACTCATGGGCAGAAGCTTTGGTGGAGTTGATTGAGGAGTTAATGGAGGTGGTACTGTTAACTAGTTGAACTAGTTGTATTTAGCTCCATCAAGGTATACACTAGAGATGAGTTGTGTGAATTAAATATTTAATTCACTAATTATTAACTCATTATTCAACTAAAGAACACATCAGGGCTTAACTTCAAAGGTAATGAACAAAAGCTCGTTGAGACCAAAGGAAAGGTGTGTAGATGAAAGGGTGAGTATAGCTATCATTTGAGGAGATCAACAGTATGATATTGTAACTAATAATTTGAAGAAATTACCAATGACAATTGCACAGTTGGAGCCAGTGAGATTCGAACTTGGATCTCTATTTAGACCAGCCTTGACTGCGCAATAGAGGCAGGGAAATTAGTGGGTGTGTTTTGAACCTGTGACTTGTTCAAAACCAAGCTAGTTTTTGTGTAGCTTTGGGAGATAGTATTGAGTACTTGTGAGGAGTTTGTACTATGTATTTGTTGCATGTTCTCTCCATTTATAATATACTATAGCTGCGGGGTTTTCAGCTATAAGCTTTCCCCATACATACTGTGTTAATGTGTGTGATGATTTGATGTGCTATTGCTTCTATTCTTTCCGCATGTGACAATTAATTGTAGAAGAGATTATGTGTTATGCATGCAATTCGAAATTGATGTGTGATCAGGTTAATCTCCATTGAATAAGTGATTTATTCAGCAAATTTCTACATGGTATCGGAGCAATATTAATTTTCGAGATCTATTACGGTGATTGCAAACTTATTTCCTCGGACAGAGCCTGCATACGGGCCAGATAGCCTTCGGATTCATCTTTCTTTGGAAAGTGAAAGGTCTGGTAAAAGCCCATGCATTCAATCTCCGATTTGGAAATAATTTGTTCTCAAGTGTAGATCGGAAGCGATTGAGTTAACAGCTGGTGGTGAAATTCGAGTTTGCAGATTTGTGTTCTTGGTGCCGCGGTGAAAATGTCTTTCATCGGTTTGCGACTAGAATATGCCTTGGAAGGCATTTCGAATTATGTTGCATGGAAGGACCGCATGGAGGCTGTATTAGATGATCATGGGCTGTTGGAATTCGTGGAGAAAGAGATTCCAAAGCCTACTTCTAATGATGTTGATGTTGTGGAAGCATGGCGAAAGAAACAAGCAAAGTGTCGAAGGATCCTGTTGGAGGGCGTCAAGGATCATATAGTATCCAGCCTGCATGGAAAGGCTTCTCCATATTTGATGTGTAAAGCTTTGACGGATCTATACCAAAGCAAGAGTGACCAAAGGAAGCTGGTGCTCAAATATTGACTCAGGAACATCAAGATGGAGAAAGGCGACAGCATCGCAAAATACCTCACGAAGTTCACTCAGTGCAGAGATGAGCTGGGAAGTGTGGGGGTGACTGTCGAAGATGAGGATATGGTGGACCTGGCTCTCCTTGGTCTTCCGAAGTCTTGGCATGCATATCAAGATAGTGTCAATGGTCAGGAGAAGTTGCCGGGATGGGAGCGACTGTGGTCGGATCTCATGCAAGAGGAGATCAGGAGGACTACCAGAGATGGTTCTTCGTCAAAGGGAGCTGATGAAGAAGACTGCGCTTTGGCTGCCAAAGCAAGGAAGGGGAAGGGCAACGAGAAGGCTTCTCAATCCGGTGCGGATGGTAAAGAGCGTGACATGTCCAAAGTGAAGTG